>CAJHNH020001347.1:418738-483738 GCA_905116865.2 Candidula unifasciata
GTGGTGTTGCCAGAAATTATATTGTACTGTTAACGCTGAATTTATATAATGTCTGACACATGTGAGCTTTTGCTTACTAAAACTGGGCTTAAATTAGGACTTCTGAATATATGCCATCGTCTGGGAAAACTGCCCGAACTGTCCCTTATTCTTTGTGAAGGTTTTCAGATGTTTGGTCTTAGTGAGAGTAGAGTAAATGACAACATAACAGATGATGATATACATGTCAATGGTTTTAGAGTTATCAGAAGAGACCCACATTGGAAACAAGAGATGGGTATAGCGGTCTACGTCAGTGATTCACTGAATGTTCACCGTAGACTAGACTTAGAGACTAAGGAGGTAGAATGCATAGTTTTGGAAGTTAAGCTACAAAATCACAGACCCATTGTAGTTAGCTATCTCTATCGCAACCCTAGTGCTAATACAATGTGGTATGAAAACTTCACCGTCATGATGGATGCAGTGTTCAACAATGTAGGAGAAATGATACTTCTTGGGGACTTTAATATAAACGCCCTAAAATCCAATAAGACTTGGGAAGACATAACTGCCTCATACAATCTCCAACAGCTAGTCAATCAAGCTACTAGAATAACAAAATCATCGTCAACACTCATAGATCACATTTATGCAACATGTCTTGATAACATAGAATGCAAGGTACCCACTACAGCAATGAGCGATCATTACCCAGTGACGTGTGTGTGTGGAATAAAATAGGAACGAAAATTACCCCCCAAAAAACATAAATTTTAATCAAGATACAATCCTACTGGACCTGCTCAATTCACCTCTTGGTCATGTTTATCAACTTCCTGACCCAGATAACGCTCTTGAATATTGACTGAAGACCTTCTTTTGCGTATTTGATAAACATGTGCCAATTAAGGAGGTACGCGTCAAACATCAGACTAAATCCCCATGGATCACCCAGGAAGTAGTTGAAATTATGAGAGAGCTCGATAGGGCACATAAAATAAAGACTTTATCAGATACCGGGGTCTGCGAAATAAAGTCCAGTATGCCATTCGTAAGGAGAAAAAGCATTTTTTTTTAAATGTTAATAGTAGATAAAACAAAACACCAAAGATATATGGAAGGCAATTAATACATTGACTGAAAAAAGGTACTTCAACACGTTTACTGACATCTAACTTAACATCAGAAGATTTTAGTAAGTTCTTTGAAACCGATATAGAACAGTTAAAAGCCACAATGCCAAACTGTCCTTGTGATTTATCCCTGCTTTCATCATTTTGTGAAAATAAATGCTCCGAAGATATTCCTTCTGACATACTTCTCATGTCAGTGGCTGATGTGTTTACACATCTCAACAGCCTCAGAAACAGCAATGCGTCCGGTTTAGATGGAATCAGCAATAGGATCCTTCGCAGTGCTGCGCCAGTTATTTGCGTGTCACTGACTTTTATCAACAACCAATGTCTTGCTAAAAGCTACTTACCGCTGGCATTTCAGATTGCCAAAGTTTATCCACACCTAAAATCTGGTTCCTTAGACAGTAGCATCCCAGGTAACTATAGACCGATCTCCCTGTTATTATCTCTATTAAAACCACTAGAGAAACATATTAATAAAGTAACATTTCAATATTTAGATCGCAACAAGCTTATAATCGATAACCAATCAGGGTTTCAACCAAAATATTCTTGCCATACTGCCCTAACAAACATGATAGAAAACTGACATCAGAATATTAACGATGAGAAAATATGTCGAGGGGTATTTATAGACTTTAAAAAAGCCTTTGACATGATAGACAATAATATTCTTATGAGAAAATTAGAAACAATGAAATTTAACCCTAGGCTAATAAAGTTAATACAATCCTTTTTGTTAAATAGAAAACAAATAATCTCGTATGATAAATCCCTATCGCGGACAACTAGTTTAAATACTGGCGTGCCCCAGGGCTCGATTCTCGGCCCTCTGTTATTCAGTATTTACATAAATGATCTTCCCTTGTGTCTGACGTCGCCCTGCGATCTATTCGCAGACAAATGTACCATCTATGCAAATGTTCAAACAAGTAGTGTACTAAAGTCGTCATTACAATAAGAACTAACCAATATAGCCAAATGGAGCCGTGCAAACCGTATGCAAATAAACATTAGTAAAACAAAATCTATGCTAATAACAACGAGACAAAAACTATGTAGTCTAAATTCACAGAGAACGCTTTAACTCTACATTGGGAGGACTCAAGTGGAAAGTGTAACTGAGCACAAAGCACTGGGGTTGATCATTGATGCAAATCTAACCTTCAACTCACATGTACAAGCACTTGTGAAGCAAACAGCTAAAAAGGTTTACCAGCTGGCAAAAATTAAAAACTTTCTTGAAAAAAACACAAAAAAGACATTCTATATTTCTCACATCCAGACATATATAGTCTATTGCTCTACAAAATGGGATGGCTGTTCCAGTTCTGTTATCAAGAGGCTCACGTCACTATAAAAGCGCGCATTTCGCTTAATGAGTAATAATCATGGGGCAGTGAGTTCCGAAACATATAAAGGTCTTATGCTACTACTGCTTTGTGAATGTCTACTTTTCAATAAGGCGAAATTTATGCACAAAATATTATCCCTAAAAGCTCCATGTTACTTATGGCCATTGTTTAAATATAATTGAAGACACAGCAAACGCCTAAACATATTACACATCCCTAAACCTAGGATAGACCTATACAAAACAAGTTTGGCGTACTCCGCAGCTCAGCTGTGGAACTGTCTTCCACAACAGATCAAAAATACTACTAGCCCCTATACATACAATCGAAAACTGTTCGAATATTATTTAAGCACAGATTACATGCCCCCATAGAGAACAAAAAGAAAAATATTTTTGAAATAGCGCCATTTTCCATAGATTTATAACAACTACTACGGTTTGTTGTAGTTAGAAGTGTAGACATTCCAATGCTTTTACATCTTCTTCTTCTTTCTTCTTTGTGTTCACCAGCTGTACACTCTGGCGTAAAGTTCTGGTTGTTCGTCCACTTCTGGACTGCAGTCATTTTTCAGAACCTGAGTGTTGCGTGTGCATCAGTTTTACAGATCTGATTCAATTGAATGCAGACTGCTGGTTCCTTGCCTCTCAGGCAGATGCACTCCGACTTCAAAGGAAGCTCCCCAGTTAGTCGACTCTTACGACATGCTCTTGGGGAGGCAGTGGGTCTATTCTTGTTTTCCCCACAATGGGCCCCGGAACCCACACGGGGTAGTGCTTTTACTGAATGTTTTGTTTTCGATAATGTTTATTACTTGATGTGGGAATAAAATGATGAAAGAATGGAGGGAGACCTCAAAGGGCAGAATGTTAGACGGGCCTGCGTGCCCAATTATTAACCCTTAAAAAAGAAAGTTTGTTCTATCTATCTATCTATCTATCTATCTATCTATCTATCTATCTATCTATCTATCTATCTATCTATCTATCTATCTATCTATCTATCTATCTATCTATCTATCTATCTATCTATCTATCTCTGTCTCTCTGTCTACCTACCCAAACCCACGCACCCATCCTTCCATCCATTTATCTTTCTATGTGTCTACCTGTCTGTCTGTGTGTTTATCTGCCGTCTGCTTGCGTAAGTTCGTTGTGTCCGTCTGTCTGTTTTGTGATATATTTTATATCATCATCATCATCATCATCATCATCATTATCATCATCTATACTATAAATAACATAGTTTATCCAAATCTGTTTTAACAAGACAGTATCACTGACGGCACTTGCAGCACTGTGTGTCCCGCGATCCGTCATTTATTGCCATCTAATTAACGCCATGTAAGTATTGTGTAGATTCATTAAAAGTTTAGAACAGTTATTCTTACACCAGTATTTTATGAACAACGAAAATAAATTCATCAAAAAAAAAAAAAAATGAGACAAGACTTACTAAGCACTGATGCAGGCTGGGGTG
This sequence comes from Candidula unifasciata, assembly GCA_905116865.2. NCBI lineage: Eukaryota > Metazoa > Mollusca > Gastropoda > Stylommatophora > Geomitridae > Candidula > Candidula unifasciata. The sequence continues at coordinate 422,691 of CAJHNH020001347.1, forward strand.
AGAACGCCCGTTATGTAAGGCGATTTCGCGAGGAGTGATTGCTGATACGTTCAAAACTATGAATTAGTCGATTTTGCGAGACAAAAGCCTTTTAATAATTAAACACCGTTGGCATCAGAAATTGTGTGTGTGTGTGCGTGTGTGCGCGCGGGCGCGCGTGTGTGTGTGTACGTGCGCGCGTGCGCGTGCATGTGTGTGTGTGTGTGTGTGTGTGTGTGTGTGTGTGGTTTGTTTTTGACCTAAAACTATCTGTTTGCTTTCAGCTACATCGCGGTGTCTGTGTGCAGCTTCAGCTCGCTCATGGTGCTCTATTTTGGCGGCAGTAAAAAACTCAGTTGGCGGCTAAAGGGAGAAGAAGTTGCCACACGACAGCCGCCATGTTGTTGCTGCTGCCTGTGCTTGCCCAATCTGGCCGCTGCTGTGTATGTATGTTTGCTTGTGGGTGTATGTTTGCGTGTGGGTGTATGTTTGCGTGTGGGTGTATGTTTGCGTGTGGGTGTATGTTTGCGTGTGGGTGTATGTTTGCGTGTGGGTGTATGTTTGCGTGTGGGTGTATGTTTGTGCGTGGTTATGTTTAATTGGGAAAGAAGAGAACCGGGGGGGGGGGGAGGAGGGGGAGAAGGGAGAAGGGGGTTGTCAAGATGTCTGAACCCCTAGGTTCCTGCGATCATGTCCACAGGTACTCTATCGCAGAACCCCTAGCCTCCCTCTCCATCATTAAGTACCAGTAGGGTGTGAATGACAGGTACTGCAACTTAATATTCAACTATAGGTTCTCTAACATCATGGGGGAAAAGGGAAAGGGGGGGGGGGGCACAGTAAACTAACTGCACTGTAACATGCACGCAATCTCTAAAAGGCGACTCATTATGGCGTTGTGGAAATCGGATGAAAGTGCGAAACACGTAGATATTGTAATCTAGCTGCAAACCACAACAGTATAGAAAAAAAAAAACAACCTTATGAAGGCGGAAGAAGAAGAGAAAGAAGAAGAAGAAGAAGAAGAAGAAGAAGAAGAAGAAGAAGAAGAAGAAGAAGAAGAAGAAGAAGAAGAAGAAGAAGAAGAAGAAGAAGAAGAAGAAGAAGAAGAAGAAGAAGAAGAAGAAGAAGAGGAAAAGAAGAAGAAAAAAAAAGAAAAAGAAAAAAGAAGAAGAAGAAGAAGAAGAAGAAGAAGAAGAAGAAGAGAAGAAGAAGAAGAAGAAGAAGAAGAAGAAGAAGAAGAAGAAGAAGAAGAAGAAGAAGAAGAAGAAGAAGAAGGAGAAGAAGAAGAAGAAGAAGGAAAAGGAGAAGAAAAAAAAAGAAAAAGAAAAAAGAAGAAGAAGAAGAAGAAGAAGAAGAAGAAGAAGAAGAAGAAGAAGAAGAAGAAGAAGAAGAAGAAGAAGAAGAAGAAGAAGAAGAAGAAGAAGAAGAAGAAGAAGAAGAAGAAGAAGAAGAAGAAGAAGAAGAAGAAGAAGAAGAAGAAGAAGAAGAAGGAGAAGAAGAAGAAGAATTTCACAACTGACTAGAGTTGTCGATAGACTGGCCACACTACAACAAAGCGCCTGGCATTTGTAGCCTGTGTAACGCCGAATCCTACCAGGGTCTCTATGTGTGAGAAGCTGTTGACTTCAGCTCTTTAAGAGCCACATTCTGTACAGCTTTTTCTGACAGGTATCAGTTCCCAATCTCACAGATGCAGTCTGGTATTCCTTATATTCCTTCCATTGGCCGTGTTCGACTGCAGGTAGTTCCCTCCCCCCTCCCCTTCCAAGTTTGTCCCCTTCAGAATTGCTTTCTGTAGGATCAACATCTCAAGAAGGTGAATCAGACCAGGTACAAATCCTGCCAACCCCGTTCAAACGTGTAACCATAAAGCACAGTTATATTGGGACACCACAAAAGGTTACTTTGTGGCCTGCAGTCCAGTTTGGGCAGGTTTGTACCTCATGTACAACAGTAAATATCCAGAACACATGCACCTGGGATGGCGGGACTTCAGATGTGTGTATAAAAAACCAGATTCAAATATCCTGCATTTATTTATAGCAACTAAATTCTTGAAGTGACACTGTGTTGGATCTTCAAGCCGTTCGACGAAAGACCTCCCAACTGAACAATAAGGGGGTTAACTTATCTACTGTATGTTTACAACTTTGCTGCACTACGATATATTTCATCTCCTTTCTGGTATATACTTGTATGTACAACTTTGCTGCACCGCAATACATTTAATCTCCTCTCTGGTAAATACTTTTATGTCCATCAACTCTTGTTTCCCACTAAATAACTGCCAGCAGAAATTTATAACACCTTACTAGTCACATCATGTGAGAGTTTAGGCTCCCCCCCCCCCCCCATCTTTCCCCCCAACCTCAGTTGCTCATTATTTGTCTCTACAGGAGAAATGTGCGTTTGATGAAAGCCCTGGTTTTACAGACGGCCATTGTTCACTTTCTACTGACATTCGTGACGTTGGTTCTGTTGAGTGACCACAAGTTTACGCCAGGGCAGGTTCGACAACCCTCTTCTTTTCTATCAGCACATAACGTTTGAGAAAACTACTATTTCTATCGGGACGGCGCCGTGGTGTATTGACATGCTACTGCTGTTGCCACAATCACCACCACAACCAACACCAACTAAAACGACTATACCACAACAACCACCACGATTATTACAACTACTACACCAACCCCACCAAGAGACTAAGACAACAATAAAACCTTGTATCCAAAAAAGGTGGCTGATACACACTCCAATTTCTCTACTCAAAACTCGCTTCGTGGCCTCTCAAGAGAGGGACAATGTATTATATACAGACTAAGGATAGGGCACAACAGACGTCGTCAACATATGTTCAAACGTCTCGGTGTAGGAAATACGGAGACGTGTCCCTGCAGCGTGGCACCAGAAAATGCTGAGCATGTGCTCCAACACTGTTAACGTATGCTGACAACAGAGACGCAATCTGGCCTGTTCTAACCACAATCAAGACAAAACTGTATGGTACACGAGAAGATATGGATTGTACGATAGCTTTCATTAAAGCTACCGGCCTCTTGGTATAAGTTTTCTGACAGAAGGATCAAAGAAGAAGACTAAACCAACAAATACAAATGACACCTATTCACCAACAGCAGCAACTGTTACTACTACTATTACTAGTACCACGATAACCGCCACCCCACCACCATTACACAGCGCTGGATTTAGACACAAACTAAAAAAGCTACAGTTTGGGGCCTTATAATCTAAGGGGCCTAAAAAATTCATGTTTTTGTAAAGTAAAAATTTTTTTTGACAACATAATCAACAATGACTCTGCATTTGAAAAATTTGAAAAAAAAAATGTGTTGTAACTTAGCTTCTTAGAGGATTATATATTAAAGGTAAAGGTAAAAGTAAAGCTAAAATCGGGAGATGTGAACCAGCCTCATTGCACACTGTTATAAACCATAAGTGCTCTGCCACCAGTACGGACAGCTGATAAGAATTGTCCACCTGTGTCGCCGTTCGCACGTAAATCTGTAGCTACAGCGACGTTCCTCCATTTACCCCAGAGTGTCAACTCTGGTACCCATTTTCTAGAGGCTGGGTGAACCCCGGAAACCGCCCGGTCTCGAACACCGACCGTGGGCTGCAGCGAGTCGAAGCTGGATTTGAAAGCGACCCTCTTATCGACTGCGTTAACGCGGCCCCGGGGATTATTTATTACAATTTCAGCGATTTTTACAAAGTATATTCTTTAAACAATTTAACGACACAATACTCTCATTATCCTTATATTTTAAAGTCGTTTATATTTTTTATGTCAATTTAACAGACATCAAAAGAGACAGTCACATCAACCCATAGAGTTGCAAAAAAGAAATGGATGTCAACCGAAATTCTGCACTTGATGGATGAAAAAAGGAAGAAAAAGAATGATAAAGAAGAATACTCTATAAAAAAAAAAAAAAAAGTGAACAATGCAAAGTGGCTAAAGAAGTCTGGCTAAATTAAATGTGTACAGAGTATCAGCTATTTCGTCCAGGAACTCCACAGTGGGATAGTATCCAATGCATATTTACTTTACACCGCCTGCCAAGTTTGAAGATGTGCCTGTCACGTGATTTATTTTCACTTTACAGTGAATATATAATGAGATCTTTAATTGATATGACTGGAATTGTGTTTGGTGGGCACAATATAAACAATTTACGTTATGCTGATGACACAGTCTTGATAGCAACAAGTCAAAAAGAACTACAGGAAATGATAGACATTGTGGTGGTAGAAAATGGAAGAATGGGCGTCAGTTTGAATAATGGGAAGACATAAGTAATGGTGGTATCAAAGAAAAGAATTATTCCTAAATGTGTAATAAAAGTCAATGGTGTTATTTTGGGACAGGTACAGAAATTTAAGTATCTGGGCACGTGGATAATATCAGATGGAAGATGAATAACTGAAATAAGAAACAGAATTGGACAGGCAAAAACTGCATTTTATAAAATGAACATCTTATGCAATTTATCTCTGTCATTGAAGGTTAGAAAAAAAAAAGAATTCTTGCTTGCTACACACATCCAGTTTTAACATATGGCTGTGAGTCCTTGACGACATGTAGGCAGGCCAAACAATTTCTTGAGGCCTCAGAGATGTGGTTTTACAGAATAATGCCTAAAACACACTGGACAGCCAAAAAGAGCAACCAAGAGGTTTTGAAAGAGGCGGTAGTCCGAAGACAACTTGTCACAGACATCAAAAGGAGACAGTCATCATTTTTCGGCCATGCTATGAAAAGAGGGAAACTGGAAAATGTTATGACCACTGGAAAGATCTGTGAAAGGAGGGACAGAGGAAGACAGCGAGAGAAGATTCTCGACAGTTTTGCTGCATGGCACGGAGGTGTTTCATCACACGAACTGATACATGCGGATCGCGGAGAAGCACGATCACCCACGCCAGTCGGCAAGGTACCTGATGATGATTATATTTTTAATGTTTCAGAGATTAGCTGATGTCATTTAGACGAGTAAAGGCCTCAGGTCTTTGTACAGCTAAGGGCCTCAGCTTATTAGTTATAGTTTTTGTGTTGATGTGATAACCAGATGCTTACTGCTGTCACCAATTCTCGCAGTTTACCCTGGACAACGCTTACCCGTATCTGAACGCTGTGGCTCTCATCTCCTCACTGTTGGCCCTGTTTGGACAACATGTATTCTTCAAGCTGTGCAAGGATCTCTTGAAGCCAGACTACCTGGTGGCCAAATATCTGGCGCTGCAGTTGGTGATCGTCTGTTGTCAGCTGCAGGACGGCGTGTTCACCATCTTGGCCAGGTTCGACTTGCCAGTTTGTGTGGGGATTCTCACTACAGCAGTCAGAGGAAATGGTAGACGGTAGTTTTCCTAATTCTTAATCTTCATCACCGTTATCATCTTTCGTCATCACCATCATCCTCGCCATCATCATCAACATCATCATATCGGAGATCGGACTCTGTTAAGCTGCGGACTGTGAAACGCGTTCACTAGCCTCTAAATCGCAAACAAAAGGGAAAGATACAGTCGGGAGGATAGACTGACCCAGTTGTCCCATTTGCACAGACCTCTCTCCTCAGAGTAGCAAGCCCCCCTCTACGCCATCCTTCCTTCCAAGAACGTAGCACAAAGCATGAACTCTATAGTTCCAGCGACTATACCCAGGGAAGTTAGTTTAAAAAATGCGCTCGTAAAATGAGCTTCAGAGAGAGAGCGAGGCAAACGATAATTTTACCACGGAGATCCAATGTAGCTACAGAGACCCCATGTGGCTACAGAGGCCCCATGTAGCTACAGAGACCCCATGTAGCTACAGAGTTCCCATGTAGCTACAGAGACCCTCATGTAGCTACAGAGACCCCGTGTAGCTACAGACTCCCATGTAGCTACAGAGATCAAATGTAGCCATTGAGCAAACTATATAAATGATATGAATCCAGTGAACTGTAACTACAAGGTCCGACAATTAAGTAATGAGACTGATTTTATTAAGCCTAAGATAAAAATGCCATCTATGGAGCAAAGTATGCAATCCAAAGAAGCAACCATTTATGATCTGACAACTTTAAATCCCTGCCTAATAAGCAGACGACAAACAAGCTGCCATTTTATTGACCTAGTTAGATGTACACAGTTGCGAAATCAGCATGGCAGAAAGCAAACATTAAATTCTGTTTAAAACACCAATGACACAGCTGAATTGATGCGACAAGTTTATGGGGACAATTGTTTATCTGGTGCACAGATTTTCAGGTGGTATTTACGATTCAAAAGCGGTGTAGAAATGATTACTAATGCTACTAGACCTGGACGCACAGTTTCTGTTTGTAATGATGAACACATTGCAAAAGTCACAGAACGAATACAAGAAGATCGTTGTTTTACTGTCAGGATGATGGCAGATGAATCCGGTGTTAATAGAGAGACCCTTTTTAAAATTTTAGTGCAAGATTTTAGCAAGAAAAAAGTTGCTTGCAGGTTTGTACCGCATTCGTTCTCTGATGGCCAAAAACATCAGCGGGTTGAGTACCCACGAGACATCATCAAAACAATTTTTAGCTCCAAAACAAGTGTGTGTTCTCAAGCATCCATCCTATTCCCCAGATTTGTCTCCCTGTGATTATTTTATATTCCCAAAATCAAAAGTTACCATTGAAAGGACGCTTCTTTGACGATATTGATGACATCCAAAGGGCCATAACATCGACTTTAAGGGCCATAGCAACAGAAGAACTACAGAGGTCATTCCAGTGTTTTTTAGATCGTGCTACTCACTGTATCAATGCACAAGGCGCTTACTTTGAATAAAATACAAGTTATTTTTTCAACTGTTGATTATTTTAATTTTTATGGAATTAGTCTCATTACTTAATTGTCTGACCTTGTAAAAAAAAAAAGCTGAGCAAAAGGGGGAAGGGAAATAATGTATAAACAACAGGCAAATCTACATTTCAGCCAGAGCTGTTCTCGATATGAATTTATATCTTTCCTAGATAAGAACTGCACAACAATAACAAAGGACGAAGTACTCCTACCACCAGGACCCACCAGTGGGTCAAGTGAAGTACTTTACAGAATAGGGAGGGAAAAGATGATGTGGGACAATAGAAGTAGGAATAGTAAACAAATATATAATATTAGTAGGAATAACAAGGTGCTAATAGTCCATAAATAGTAATACAAATACAATTTGCGGTGAACACTATTCACTGCCTACGCAATTGAAACACTATAAAAGGATAACGCAACACCAAAACAATCAATTCATTTTCAAGCAGTCACGAATAGCGCCTCTATCGATAAATTTAAGGAATATATGCCATTGTTGGATTGCAGTCAGGAGAAAGTGAAATTCAGGTTCCCAGGCATCTAAACGTGCATCAGAGGATCATCAGTCAACTTTGGCACCAGTTCCAAGCCATTGGTTTAGTTGAAGACCCACATCGCAATGGACGACCCAGAATGACAACAGCAGCGGGGAATCGGTTTATTCGGCTTCGTCACTTCGGAGACAGGTTTAAAACAGCTTCCTCAACTGCACAAGCATTGCCCCCAGGACGTAATGTGTCTGATCAAACTGTTCCGAACAGACTGCACGATGTTAGAGGAAGAGTGGGCAGCCATCCCACAGGCCCACATCAGACATATGATTGCATCCATGCCCAGGAGATTCATCACTGATCCACGCAAGAGGAGGCCACACACCATACTAACGGGAAAGGGCTACGCTTAAATTATCGTGACCAAGATGCAAAAAAAAAATGTGTCGATTGGTGGAACCCTAAGGTATTCTTTTGTGAAATTTATGTAATTTCACTTACTGCATTACAAAGATACTGAATGTCAAAACTGTATGTTTGTGCCTTTCAGTAACTATGCATTTCTTTTTTGTTTTGTTTTTAACAGTATATTAATGTCTTAGTCTCTAGTTGGGCTGTCACTATTTGATTGCACCATGGCACTGCCGCTTCATGTTACCAACAGAAACTGTCATGATCTGCCAGCCAGCCTCTTTAGCATTGATGTGATCTGCCCCTGAATGCATATTCCTGCATGCGGTGGAAGTGAATACCTGCCAGTTGGTCCACTAAAACTGAATGTACAACTGAGGCCACATGTTTGATTTAGAACTAAAGTATACTTGTACGATCTTCCACAGAGATGCTGCAAATGTTGCTAGTGTTTGAGATGTTCTTGCTGTCGCTGCTCGCCAGATGGCTCTACCACAGACCTCAGGACATTACATCAGAGTTGTCATGTGAACACAAGCAGACACAAGCAACAGTGTCTGGACATTACGTCATGGACAAGATAGAGGCAGCATCAAGTGCCAATAATGTTACCAGTCAGTTACCTATGGAGACAGTCACACATAGTTATCTTTGAAACGTCAGTCATCATCATCACCATCATCATCATCATCATCATGTAGCAAGGTCTTTGCAGAATGTTGCTCTCATCACAACCTGTTGGAAGACTCTTGGTCTCTTTAGGGCTCATGTACTCATAATTATGCCACAAGTGCATTGACTCCTGTCTATTCTTCCAGAAAATATGGCTTTCAGTTTTAGTCTTTAAGAACCTGTATGGCAGTTGACATGCCTGAGCCACTTCAGCTGCAGTTTAGCATTGCTTATGAACTAATTTTCTTCAATGTTCAGATCCATTGTAATCTCACTTCTATACTTGATTCACAGTATAACAAGCTATTCTCCATGCAGAGTGGCAAGCATCACTTCATGTGTCCCGAGTAGTTAGCATCCTTTAAACATTTTCTCCATATGCAGGTGTAATGGAAAATTAACAAGCGAACAGACTGGCTTTTTCTACACCATCTGGTAATATACTGATGCATCACAAGCCAAGTTTTATCAAGGGCTCTTTGGCAGAAAGTGAGTGTGGAGGCATGAAAAGTTCATCACAGTCTGAAGAGAATGGTGTGGTGGGGAGTTGAGCTGAGTTGAGTTGAGTCAAGAATTGACATCACAACATTTATGTCCAAAAGCCTTCATTTTCCTGTTTATTTATTGTGAATTGGTTCGTAATTCCCATTTGTATGCTGTCCAAGGAAAGATGCATGTTCTAGAATTTTTACTTGCATTTGTATTTATTTATTTATACCACAAACAAAATTAAGATGGTTTTGAACTCATCAGCATATTTATTGCTGTCAACATATATAATGTTACTGTTATCACTACGCTTGGACATGCATTTAACAGTCATTTAGTTGATTAAGTAAATTCACAACAACAATAAATGGTATACTGGCTCAGCTAGCTCCCCCCCCCCACCCCCATCTCATGCTTCTTAAAGTCCATGCAGTATTGGTTGGTAGCTATCCACAACCTTCTGTCTCGTACTTTCAATCAACTCTGACAAAGTTGATCCTCCATGCCATGACGTTAAACTGTCCAGCATCTGTTTTCTCCGTCTCCCTCTGCCTCTCCTTCCCTCCAACTGTCCTACTGTCCTGATGCACTCCAGTTGTCCCCTTCTCATCACATGACCAAAGAATACAGACTGTCTCTTTCTGATGTGGGCAATCAGTACTCTCCGTGAGTCAGTTTCTTTCAAGACGTCTTTATGACTTTTTAAATTTTTGTCTGTCAAGGGTATTCTCATCATCGTCTATGAAACCACATTTCGGCAGCTTCCAAAAAAGTTTTCACTAATTTACCAACTGTCTATGATTTAATTTTGTATATCAATACAGGATTTATAGTAATTGTAAGAATTCTCTTTCTCTTCTCAATTGACAAAGAAAGACTGCATAAAATATTCTTCATTTAGTAAAATGCTGCCTTTGCTTAAGCTATTTGACGTTTAACTTTAACACATCCTCTGATGTTATCAGAGTACCCAAGTACTTAAACATATCAGCTTACTTGAGGTTTGTCCCATTTACTTTCATGTTGCATTTTAGAAGGTCAGTTTTCTTTGTAATTACCGTTACTTTTGTTTTTCTGCTGTTCAAACCAAGACCCCTGTTTTCACTTTCTGTTACAATTATATCCATCATTTCTTGCAGCTGTGTTTCATTTTCAGAGATCAAAACTATATATTGCCAACATATCACATACAAAGCATATTAATTCCCATCCTATGCTACCAGTGCCAGACATGGTCATTCACAAAAACATCAGAGCAGAAAATTAATAACCTGGATATGAGATGTCTGAGAAGGACTGCAGGAGTGAATAGAAGAGATACAATTAGGAATAAAGTTATAAAAAGCAACAACCAAGACATAAGCAATTCAGAATTACACACCAGAGAACCGATGGATATGCCCAGTGTGCTATGATGTTGATTGTGAAATCGGTAAATCAGACCGAAGAAGAGTCAATGAATGATGCAGTTAACATCACACCAGGACATGACCTCCTAACCATTTTGAGGCTGGGTCAACCTAGAAGCCAAGGTCAAATTTTTCGAGAAAAAAAAATCAGCCTTTATGTGGATTTGAAGCCTTGACCTTCTTCGGATCCACAGGCAATTGTCTGAATAAGCAGAAAGATTAAAAAAAAAAAACTCTTCTCTTTTTGTGCATTCATTCTTGACAGAACAGTTGACATGTTCTGTTACTGTTTGCAGCTAGACTGCAATATCTGCACCTGCGGCCCAACACATCTGATTTCAGAAAACCATTAACTAGTTTTTTTTTTTATATAGGATTTTTTAAACAATATGCTCATTAAGAGGCAGCAAGTTAATTCCCTCCCCCTCAAATGAGGCAGTGGAACCTGCATGGTAATGAATAAATAATACATGTGATGACAAAATGCATATGCTGAATATTTATGATAAATGTCTGACTCCATCTGAAAGATTGCTAGACTAATAGTGTCTGAGTGTTAGGCTGATATTATTTGACTGTTAGCCTGAAGTCATCCATCTTGTAACTGACAAAGCCAACAGTGATCACCTGATCAAAGGGTCCAGTCGAGATGGTAGGCTGAATGGTTTGCTGTACGAGTCCTGGAAGAGAAATAGACTAATATGATGTCAATTCCTAATTTAACATTCATCATATTTCTTTCTGTAGAGCCTTTTAGAGGATTTTATAATATACATTTTTGTCATTTTGCTAACACTTCTTTTTTTTAAACACTTCTTTTACTACACATTAAAAGCCAGTATATTTTTTATAATCAATTTATTTAAAGATGTATATATTTTATTGTTTTCTGAGATTAGCTGACGTAATTTAAAATGGTAGGGTCCTTGGGACTTTGTATAACTTATGGCTTCATTAAGACTAAATCCGGCCCTGGTTAAAACACTCGGAATGAATAAACTTAACTCTTTGAGTCCCAGGGGGTTTAGCATCAGAGGCCCAAGGGGTAGTCAAAAAAGATGTAAAATCGGCGCATCTTGCGTTGATTAGGCCCCTAGGCGGGAACCTATAAAAGTATGATGCATTCTTTGGGACTCAAAGAGTTAACTGAATATTCTTTACAGGGCATTGCATATCAACCCCATCATTTTTTGGCTGTTAGTGGTTTTACTTAGCAATTTCACATTCAGTAGTTTGCCATTGCTTTCTGGTTCGAAGCTGATACCATTACTGAAATCAGTACAAAGTGTCTTCTATTAAAATATTGTAGGTGATTATAAGTCTGCATTCATAACCCCTCACCCATATATGCCAGCTAAAACTGGAAATGAGTGTTTACAAATTATTCGCCAATATGTCCACAACCTATGTTTGCACAACCTGTATGTGCACTGTATGTGCACAACCTGTGTTAGTGTGCACACAACCTGTTTGTGCATAATCTGTGTGTGTGCTCAACCTGTGTGTGTGTGTGTGTGTGTGCACAACTGTGTGTGCACAATGGTAAATTTATAACCGGTGTGAGCACAACATGTGTGTGCACAACCTGTGTGTGTGTGCACAACATGTGTGTGTGCACTACCTGTATGTGCACAACATGTGTGTGCACAGCCTGTGTGTGCACAGCCTGTGTGTGCACAGCCTGTGTGTGCACAACCTATGTGCGTCTGAGAAGAAATGTTAGGCAAAAAAAAAATCCATTGAGATGAATCATTTCACTCTTTCAGCACCAGCCAGAACGTTTTGTTTTAATTACTTAAGGAGATAAACAGACCTGATGAAAAGAGCATGAATGCATCACTGTCAAAGAGACAACATTTACTCTGCTATATGTTAGCATATCTAGCCAGATTTCTTTTGCATGCTCAGACTAAATGTAAAATATATAATTACACACCGTTCATTGTTTAATACACACTGATTAGAGCTGACGACATACTGTATGTAAGCTGGGACAGAAATAGTTAAGGAGGAATGTTCCAGGAAGTTTCATTGTAGTATATATATATATATATATAATGCTAACATTATTTGTATAGATGAGGTGAATGTCAACAGAGAAAACTAAGCATGTATTATGAAGAGATCACAACTTATATATTTGCAATATCAATTTAAAATATGAGCACCAACTTGATAAATTTACTATTGTTAACACCACCCCAAAATACAGCAAAGAAGTAAATCTGTTTCTAAATTAAAAACAAAAATTATGTCCTTAGTAAATTCAGCACACCAACCATGTATCGCAATCAAAAATGAAGAAATAAAAAATTTAACAGATTTAGAATACTTAGCTCTTTAGTAAACAACAGTGGTGACTGCTCAAAAGAAGCCAGAAGACTTGCATTGGCAATGCAGAGATTAAATAACATGAAGAACCTATGGCAAAGCACTAGTAAATTGGTTAAAGTAGAAAATCTTGAGATCATGCAACCTACGGTTGTGAGTATTGGGCTCTCGCTCAGTCACTTAGGAAAAAGATTGGAGCTTTTGAAATGAAATGCTATAGTAAAATTCTTAGAATACCTTGGATCAGGAAGAGGAAAAACATCAACATTCTGAATGAGTTGAACATGGAGAACTGGTTCATAAACAGCATCCTGTCCCGAAAGTTAAAGTATTTTGGCAAAATCAAGCATCATGGTGGCTTGGAAAAGACAGTGATGCAAGGTGCAGTTTGTGGAAGGCAAGGCAGGGGTCGACCACCGTAAAGGATACAAGACATTGAAGATGCATTGGCATTGAAAGCACATGGGGCTGAAGAGCTGGCTAGAGAAAGGGGTACTTTCAGGCGTACCGTGAAGAGAGCAAGGTTCTGTAAAGGACTTGCTGATTGATCAACACCACCCCCTCCTCCCCACCCACTTGTGTGTGTGCAGCCTTATCTAACTTCTATATCAGTTGTTCCCAATATTTTCCCAGGTGCTGCCCCCTTGAGTAAATGGCAAGACCCCCATCAACCCTCAAAACCCAATAGCAAAATGTGACTGAAAAGAGGTCAACAAGAAAAATCACAAGTACTGTAGACAAGAACTTGGAGAAAACACACGCATAAATCAAAGTGTTATTTAACCAAAGAAACATTCACTAACAACAAGTATTTTAGTGTCCAGATATCAATGTGATGGTTGACAGTGTGTTTTTGTCTTGATCACATCTGCTATTTTTGGATTGATGTTAGATAAAGCTCACAGGAGATCACTCTCCACAACAAGCTGACAACGCTGTTTGTTTTCATGACTGTTAAATCTGAAAATCTTGATTATTATGGGTAAAAATTTAATGAATTTCAAAACTACTTGGTTCTTCCCCCCCCACCCCCTCCCAGCCCTCAAACTTCCTCATGCCCCCCTTCTTCCCCTCTCCTCCAGAGGGTGCTCCCCCAAGTTGGAGCCTACAGTTCTATAAAGTTGTGAGTTCCAATAGAGAGCATAAAACTGATGGAGAATACCCTGCCCCATTATCAAGAGTTAACCAACTTACCAGAACAGGATAGTCATGCAGAACCATGCCACCAGACCGGCCAAAGCCATGCTCAGCTTCATTCAATCTAATGCTCATATCTTCCTTCTCTCTGCCCCAGTTTCGAGCATTTTCTTGCAGCTGGAAAAGTTTAAAGATACATGAGAAAAGAAGTAGTTTCAATCATCAACGATTGTAGTACAGATACTGTAATTACCACAATAAGTGTCTATCAGATGTTTTGCTCCAGCAAAATAGGTTGTTGGTCCTTCTGTCACAATATATAAGGCTATTCTCCTGACGTTTGAACAGTAGTGCAAGCATCATACCATGGACAAGACTGGGTGCTCACCACGTAATTTCCCCAAAACATGGCCTACCTGCATTGAACCAAAATTTATTATCCCACTATTGGTAAAAACGTAAGTGAAGGAGAACTATTCCCACTGTGTATTTACTGGGTATCTGATGCCAGCATCATATTTATATAGGTTGATGGATGATGTTGTCAGTATCAAATTGGCCAGCTGTTCTTTCTAGAAGCATTTCAAAGTATCTATTTAAGACTGGATCAACCTTGAAAAAATACATCTATTTAACCTTTCTGACTGGAAGAAAACAAAGCCAAGCTCCTTTACTTAACATTTTTCTGTTATTTCCTCCCCTCCCCCACAAAAGAAAATCTTTAGAAAAATGACCAGTTTACACACACACAAAAAAGCACATAATCAATCATAAAAAACCAGCGAACAATAAAATGAAGGAATGCAGCATAGAATCATTAAAGCTTTTATCTTTTAGGGTCTGTGAACTAGTTAATATAATACTTTGGTGACCTCCCCAACCTTTCCTTCCTTCCCAGAGCCATCTTAACTATAGGCCCTAGACAAACAGTGTCCTGGAGCCCTTGCGACAACCACTCACAGGAAGGAAATGTAAATGGTTACTTGAGATAACACAGATTAGCATGGAGTGACTATGTTCATAAGGTAATCAGGGAAGTGCCCAGTGGGCCTATATGTTAATAGTTCTTCTGCCTCCATTTTTATGCAACTTATATTTATATTTATATATATTTATATAAACAATTAAAAAAAACCATGAAATAAAGTTTTATTTATTGAAATTAAAGAAAATTTATAGTAAGAGGCAAAAAGTCTCTTTTTTGTATGCACACTTTCACTTGATTTATGCTTGAAAAGATTTCTGATATCTTAAATTACAAAGTCTTTGATCATATCCTCAAACTAATCTTATGTAACAGATCTGCTTCTATGCTTAACAGAGATGAGACATCCAACCTGCTTTGTTGAATTGTTCTTATGATGGGATTTTTAAATATACTTCAGCCGAGACAAACAAAATTCCTTATTTCTAAGGCAGTTAACAATTTCTGTGGTAACCCCTCCATTTGTGATGCACTAAGCATGTGCCAAGTATGCTTAATGGTTAATTCAGCCTTGCGTCAATTTCTAAAATATAATTTTCAAAAAAGTCATTTTTTTAAAGAGGACCCTCCCCACAATACTAATTTTAGTAAATTTAGTCATTCCCTGCCACACTAAACATTTGTGCAGATGCAGACGCAATGAATTCTATTGGTTAAGTGTCTCATTAACATGTATGTCTCTACAGTAAGTCGATAACGCAGCTTCTACAGAGAAATGGTACAGACTGGAAGTGTCGGTTTTTTAGCTTCTAAAGGTTAATAGATTAAAAGATTATCCTGCATCAAGAGGAATTCGAACATATGGCCATGGACTGGCAGGCAGTGCTAGCCACTAAACCACAATCACTTACACAGTGCATTGCAGAATGAGTTATGAAAAAATGCACCTCTGATACATACTACTCCTTGATTATTGCTAACTCAGCATTAGTAAGGGAATATGCCACAGAACCTAAAGATCTGAAATGACTAACTTGTTTAAGAATGTATAAGACATACCTTAGCTTTCATTCCCCCTAAAGGGCTACTTGACAAAAGAAAGAAAGATCCCAACTCACAGCCCAGAGAGTAAATAAGTAATAAAAGATGAAAGGTCACCCTACCTGTCTCTCAAGGGCCATAATTCTTCCTTCTGCTCTCTCTAATGCCTGGTAGAGTTCTAGCTTCTCTAGGTCCTCTCCTCCTCCCATGCCAGCACGTAGAAGCTGATCCTGTAAAATCAAATCACTTAAGATCAATCCTCAAACATTTGAATGTCATCAACCCCTCACGCAGAATACAAGGGCTTGCACTGGTGATTTAAAAATGTACCGGGGTGGTGCCTTGGTTCACCCTAGAAAATCACTCCAGACACATACACAGGTGCTCAGTCCCCTATAAACACCTACCTTCAAATCATCAATCTGTTCCCGCAAATGCTTGTTCTCCTCTGTTAAAACTGTGTTGGCTTCATTCATAACATTGCCAGGTCCTGCAGGAAATGAAAAGTAACATACAAGTTACTAAATTGTTTTCAGAAGCAGGCATTTTCTATAATAAGAGAAATGCTGTTTCATGATAGATAAGTTCTTGAAGAATAGACCTTCTCTTTAAAAAGAGACACATTCTTTATTAACAGAATCTTCTTTTCTTATCTACTCTTGGAATGCATCGCCGCATCAGGGCATGGAGAGATTTCTGAACTGGCCCTTCTGTTTACTTCATACATAGTATTTTCAGTGTCTCTGATGTTTCTGTGGTCCATATTCTTCATTGTCAACCTCTGGCTCTGTTACCGTTGTATCTGTACAACACTGCTTTACATGGTGCCCTGTCTGATGCCAATCTTGTTACATGGTCAATCCACGTATCTGTTATCTACCGATAAAGTTCAGTATTAGTTCTGTGCCGACTCTCCTCCTGATATGATCGTTTCTAAGTAGATCTTTTCTTGATACATAACACATTGACATTTCATTTCTTTCGTGGCTATTTTTCTTCTGTAAACTGTACCCAAAGTATTTCAGGATCCTTGCCGGTGCTACAGAGCCTGTGCACTGTGCTGAGCTTCTTCAGACTCAGAGTTGAGTTAGAAGAAGAAAGGAGCACTTATGGGTTACTACCCATGTGCTATGATGTTGATCCATTGTTCAAACCTCAAACCCTAATAGAAACAGAGAAATAACTAACATAATGAATCTTAACACAAGTCAGGATTATGTTCAAATGTAGAAGTAAATGATTACATTTAATTAATGACAAGAAAAAATATCCAAAGACAAATACTGAAACTGTCATATGATTTGACCAACTGTTACAGATAAACTAGGTCATGGCATCATGCAATTAGAATTACCAGCCCTTTCTTAACATTTACACATTCTCTAATGATTTTGATTCAATTCTTCTTCTTTTTTGTTCTTCTTCTTCGCATTCACCGGCTATAAACTCCGGTGGAAAGTTCTGGTTGTTCGTCTACTTCTGCGCTGCAGTACTGTTCCAGAACCTGAGTGCTGCGTGTGCATCCGTTTGACATATCTAACTAGTTTTTATGCAGAGTGTTGGTTCCTTGCCTCTCAAGCAGATGCACTTCGACTTCGAAGGAAGCTCCCAACTGGTTGACTCTTATGACATGCTTTTGGGTAGGCAGTGGGTCTATTCTTGTTTTCCCTATAATAGGGCCCCAGAACCCATACATTATATAGTTTTTAATTCTGAAAACTATAAAATGTCCATTTTAAAGGACTGGGTTAACTTTAGTGCAGACTGCTATCATAACACATCTAACATGCTCAACGAAATCTGTTAGCTGGAAACATAAATGGCCAATATTGGCAGATGAGCCTACTGCCATTTCGACTAGAACCACTTTTAAGGGTCAGGAACAGTGGTTTTTCAGCCTGAGGATTTAGGGCCACCTGGCTAGTGCTGTCACCTCAGACTGCAGGTTAGGATTACATTTTTGCCCCCGACAGAAAAATCTGTAAACTTAGTGAGAATTCAAAGCTGGGTCTCCTGCTTCTTCTTCACGTTTACCAGCTGTAAATGACAGCAGAAAGTTCTGGTCACTCAGCTGACCAGTTCCAGAACCTGAGTGTTGCATGTACATCCCTTACACAGATCTGACTCATTTGTATGCAGACTGTTGGTTCCTTGCTTCTCTGGCAGATGCACTCTGACTTTGAAGTATGCTCACAACTAGTTGACTCTTATGATATGCTTCTGGGAAGGCAGTTTTGTGGATCTATTCTTGTTTTCCCCAACAGTCAGGCCTCAGAACCTACCAAATGAGGTTTCCTGCTTAAGAGCCTCAGAACCCACCCAATGAGGTCTCCTGCTTAAGAGCCTCAGAACCTACCCAATGAGGTCTCCCGCTTAAGAGCCTCAGAACCTACCCAATGAGGTTTCCTGCTTGAGCCTCAGAACCCACCCAATGAGGTTTCCTGCTTAAGAGCCTCAGAACCTACCCAATGAGGTCTCCCGCTTAAGAGCCTCAGAACCCACCCAAATGAGGTCTGCTTAAGAGCCTCAGAACCCACCCAATGAGGTCTCCTGCTTAAGAGCCTCAGAACCTACCCAATGTCTCCCGCTTAAGAGCCTCAGAACCCACCCAATGAGGTTTCCTGCTTAAGAGCCTCAGAACCCATCCAATGAGGTCTCCTGCTTAAGAGCCTCAGAACCCACCCAATGAGGTTTCCTGCTTAAGAGCCTAGCGTTGTAACCATTCAGACAGCCGCTCCTCATGAAACCTAGATAAAATGAACCTACGCTACTGCTTTAGTAACATCACACTACACCAACATAGTAGAAAACAAGTGTAACAACATTAAATGAACATACCACAGAATGAACAACAATACACATCAACAGGGAATATAAAACTGGCATCCCCATGTCAGTTCAGGGGCCGGGGTAAATGCACATACCACTGCCCCTTCACTAATTCAGAGTCTGTTGAATTTGTTGAAATCTGATTTGTAGGCCATAAGGTTCAGTTATCACTAACTGTAAACCAGAACATAATGTACCAAGCATTCAATGGTGAACAATAAGAAGTCGAAGCAACAACAGACTTACCTTTCTGACCTACAGCTGCTCTGTCCTTGAACTTATTTAACACAGCTTCCAGCTTCTCTATGACCTTCTCTTGTTTCTTGCAGGTCTCCTCCAGCTTCCTGACCCGTTGAACTTTGTCCTGTAACTTCTGGAGCAACTCTTGTTGGGATGCATGGGTGTGAGTCATGCGTAAATAATCTTTTTCCTTATCATTTTTCTGTCCCAAAAAAAAATTTAATCATTGTATATACATTGGTTTCTACAGTAAAATATCGTTAATGCATATTCCATTTATCTGAGTGACTTCCTCAAAGAAAAAAAAATAGGTTTGTGTAAAAAAAATGGGGCTAATTAGGGGGGGGGGGGGGGGAGGGTTTAATAACAATATATCCACCCCGTGTGGGTTCTGGGGCCCTATTATAGGGAAAACAAGAATAAACCCACTGCCTACCCAAAAGCATGGCGTAAGAGTCGACTAACTGGGAGCTTTCTTTGAAGTCGGAGTGCATCTGCCTGAGAGGCAAGGAACCAACAGTCTGCACACAAATGTGTCATGCAACACTCAGGTTCTGGAACAGGACTGGAGTCCAGAAGTGGATGAACAACCAAAACTTTCCAGAATTTACAGCTGGTGAAGGCAAAGAAGAAGAAGACAATACATCTCTGCTGGGATCAAATTGTTCCCACGTTTCCCTAGTGTTCTTCTTAAGTGAGTTCATGTTAATGAGGTTTTACTGTATGAGAGAATCTACCAACTGTTGATCTTTAACTCTGTCCTAGGAAACGTAGCCCTTGTGATAGCCAATGTCTCAAGGGCCGGTCAGTGTCTCAGGTGTGATGTTGTACCACTTCGAGTGGTCAAGTGTATGACTTTTGTGCTTACTTTCTGTACTGGACTAGGGCATCAGAATCCACATACTTTCAAAGATCTGATACTGATCTCACACTTTTTAATAGTCAAACTGAAGAAATAACTTAGAAATATTAGAACTGGAAAGAGGATTGCATTATAAAGTTCAGGTTTTTTTTCTCTTTTTTTTTTCTTCTTCACGGTCACCGGTTGTACACTCTGGCAAAAAGGTCAGGTTGCTCATCCACTTCTGGATTTCAGTCTTCTTTCAGAAAGAGTTTTGCATGTACATCTATTTGACTTTTGACTGATCTGACGTATTTGTAAGCAGAGTGTCCACCCCTTATCTCTCATGCAGATACACTCCAACTTTGAAGGGAAACACCCGGAATTAGTAGATTTTTATAACATGCTTGTAAAATGGGAAGGGGGGTGGGGTGGGGGAGGGGGGTGCAGTGGGTGTATTCTTTTTCCCCTAAAATGGGGCTCTGAAATCTGTACAGGAATTTTGTCAGTGATGCCGAAGACCCCTTCATTTTGATCCCTGTACCCCCCACCCCCCAACAAGTGCTTGGTATAAACCATCATGAAGAACAGCTATGATGCTCTTGCTGCCTGCATGTGTGAAAAGTTTGAGCCTTCAGCAAGCTTCACCAGAGAGAAGACCAATATTAATCCTCCTTTCACCAGAGAGAAGACCATTATTACTCCTCCTTTCCCCAGAGAGAAGACCATTATTACTCCTCCTCTCAACAGAGAGAAGACCATTATTACTCCTCCTCTCCCTGGAGAGAAGACCATTATTACTTCTCCTTTCACCAGAGTAAAGACCATTATTACTCCTCCTTTTGCCAGCCACAACTGTGCCTGCAAGGATTCCAATGTGGAGATGAGCAGAGGTACTGGTCAGGGTTAACTATAAACATTGACTTTGGCACATCAGCCACACTGCATGCCAGAAGGGAAGTTTTCAAACCCTAAAGTACAATTCTGTAGTACTCTGACCTAATAAGGTGAACTTACCAGTAACCCAAGAAATAGTTCTTCTAATCAGAAATTCCTCTTATCTAGATAAGAGTTCAAGCATTTAGTAATCATCAGGAATAAATTGTTCTTCAAAACATAAATTTGCCACATCCAAGATTGCCATGAGGGATCTGCAGCGTATATTACTAGGTTAATTAAACAACATGATGAGACGTGAAAGAAGAAGAAATCTTTCATGTAAGGAGCTACAAGCGCATGCTGTGTTACTTAGGATAGAAAGAGTTATACTCTTCTTTCCTCTAGTCTTCCATACGTGCATATCAACATCTGTGTCTGTATTTCCCATGAAAGGGCTCTCCTGTCAAATTTGGCCGGTAAGCTGGACTGCTTTGGCCGGCTAAGCGGGGCTTAGTGGGAGTTATGTCCCTTGGCCAAACTCAAAACAACTCAAAACAAGTCGCGGAAAAAGTCACGAAACAAATGACATACTTACCTATCATCATCCGGGTGCGTGTAGGTGTCTATCATCGTCCTACGGTTTCGTGTAGGGCTGCTTATTGCGTGTAGGGTTGGTTGTTTGAGTAAGATAGATGAGGGGTAGGGTTAGGGGTTAGGGTTATGGTTTAGGGTTAGAGTTAGGGTTTAGGGTTTAGGTTTAGGGTTAGGGTTTAGGGTTTAGGGGATAGGGTTTAGGGTTTTAGGGGTTAGGGTTAGGGTTTAGGGTTAGGGTTAGGGTTTAGGGTTTAGGGTTTATGGGTATGGTTCGATTTGAAAATTTTCACGTAGGAGGTCAAAATAGTGGCCGACAATCTGAAGTTTGTGGGAGTGGCGCCAGCCACTGAAACTCTGTCAAATATGACGCCAATAGCGGGCGGCTGGTGCCCAGTCGCTGGCGAATTGATCGTTTCACCAACATCCACAGGCCCTCGATTGTTTGTGTGTGTATGAGACTGTGCTCGACGTCGACGAAGTTGGTCTGGTGGACTACTACCTCGTGCAGATAGATGCCATGCCTAAAGTTTGCGACGTTGCTGTAGCCTCGCCAAGCGTCAGTCACGATGGTCGTTCCCGGCAGTACGTCTGTGGCAACTAAGTCGTGTGTGGGAGCTCTCTGTTGATTCGTGACTTTTTCCGCTCGTTGTTTTGAGTGTGGCCACGGGGACATAACTCCCACTAAGCCCCGCTAAGCCGGCCGAAGCAGTCCAGCTTACCGGCCAAATTTGACAGTAGAGCCTACTTATTCCCAGATAGCAAAAAAAGTCCACAAAAGATGGACAGTTGGATGATTAGTTAAAAATTATTTATAAGTGGCAGAGATGCAGTTTTATAGATGAATGATGAGAACACCCAGGAAGATAAAAAGAGTAATGAAGACGTTCTTAAAGAAACTGACTCATAAAGTGAACTGATTGCCAACATTAGAAGGAGACAATCTACATTCTTTGGTCATGTCATGAGAAAGAGAAGGCTGGAGTACATTGTGATGGTAGGAATGATGGGGCGGGAAAAAAGGCCGCGAGAGAAGATGTTGGACAGTTTGACATTATGGCATGGAGGATCATCCGTGTCAAAACTGACTTTAAGTACACAGGATAGAAGGTTGTGGATGGACATGGATACTAATGCCAGCCAGCTTCAATTGTAAGAAGAAGAAGCAAGGACCTGCCCTGACATAAAGCCAATAGAAAAAAAACCTTACCTTGATGAGTTCATTCTGCAGCTTCTGCACTTTTGTTTTGTACTCCTTTAGCTCTGCTGTCTGAGCAGCCAGCTTTTGTCTCAGAGATGCTGGGAGGGGAACAAAACCAGGCTATAACATGGAAGATTGTACTGTTGGACAGGAAGTGCTATAACATGGAGATTGTATTGTTGGACAGGAAGTGCTATAACATGGGAGATTGTACAGTTGGACAGGAAGTGTCCTTTGTGATTACAGATGACATGATGTGTAGATTATGAGATTATAGATGACATGATGTTGTAGATTATGATATTCTAGATGACATGAGTTATAGATTAGGAGATTACAAATGACAAATTGTTGTAGATTATGAGATTACAGATGAAACAATTGTTGTAGATTATGAGATTACAGATGAAACAATTGTTGTAGATTATGAGATTACAGATGAAACAATTGTTGTAGATTATGAGATTACAGATTATAACATGTTTTAGATAATGAGATTACAAATGACAGGATATTATGAATAATGAGATTACAGATAATAACACTTGTAGTCTCAATGGCTAAATGGTTATACCAGTTTCCTGGACTGGCTGTGTCCTTCTAATTCAGTTCACAGGTGCAAATGTTACATCATTTGTTTGGTGGTTTTATGTCATAGATTCTTGACATTATCAAACATTTGCATTGCTAAAGAGCTAACAAGTCATGTCGAAGAGATGTTGTGATAGAAATTAATGATATTAGTTGAAGATGGAGGGGATGGCGGGAGATAGCACAGCATTAGACAGCCTAGTGTGAATTCAGTGAAGGTCTGTGCTCCCATGAAAGATAACAGGTAAAAGAGGAGGTTGAGAGAAAATCTCCAGTTAGTTAACAAATAAAGTTAAGTTGTGTGTTCTTTAGTAGACTTTACAAACTAACCCTAGAATTTTTTGACGGTTTATGGCTTTATTAAGCAATTCATTCCAGTAGTTTGCCATTGCTGTCTGAATGGTCATTCTCAATAAAATTGCCAAAATGAAAACAAAGTGGTCTGCTGTGAAATTGCTCACAGGCCCCAGGACCTCCACATCTTGTTGACTTCACTCATTAGCTACCTTCTCCGATTTTGTGTGTGTGGGTTTGCCTTCATTTCTATGCCCCTGTGCATTCCAGTGAAAAGACATTCTAGCAATATTGTTCTCAGGTTTTCTCAGCATGTGTCCTATCCAATACCAGCATCTTTTCTTCACCCCCAGTTCACCTGAGCTTGTTTAGTTCTATCCCCAAGCTCAACATTGATTGATTCTATCATACAATTTAATTCTCTCTGTTCTGCGCAGGCACCAATCAATGCATGTTTGTAGTTTATTAGTAACTGTGTTAGTTGTTCTCCATGTTACCACTCCATACAGCAGTAACTTATCTGACATTAGGATTATAAATTCTAAGCTAAATATCAGTTTTAATTTCTTTTGACCTCCACAAATTTCCTAGAGATACAAAGATAATCTTGCCTTTTGTATTCCTATTGTAACATCTTTATCAGTTCCCACATCTTTATCTACATTCAGTTTACAATCAAAAAGTAGAAATAAACAAATTGAGAAAAGACATGGTTACCATATCTGGCCTGCAGTTCCGGTCTGGCTAAAGAATCCAAGTCTGCTGCGTCAATCAACAATTTCCTGTGGTCATCGTAATGATTAGCATCAATCCTTAGCTTGCTGTTTTCTCCTTCTAAAGTGCGCACCTGCAGACATGACAGAAACTTGATTTTAGGAAATGCTGTTCTCTTTTGATATATCTTAACATGGTTCTTCTTGAATACCCACATTGCCAATACACCTACACCAGTTGTAAGCATGTATGGTATAGACATCGAGAGAACAAACACAATGAAATACCCTGGCATAACCTTCGACAGATTTAGTAGGTGGTCAAGCTATTTGCCTTGCGCTCTGAAGGTTATGGATCCGTTTCACGGCTGCACCTTTCAGTTTATGAGTGCAATTTTTACAGAGATCCCTGGAGATCACAGCTGGACCTACAGGGTTCACACTTTTTATGATGCTCTTGACAGGTGGCTAACTGTTCTGAGGAGAGTGACTGAGCCATATGGGATAAAACCTGGCACAATCAAACAGATCCTCTTGACTTTACCCTTTTAACTTTTTTATAAGTACCATGCAGACAATGTCATACTCAAAGACAAGGAAGATCTGATAGCATCTAAGGTGTTGGCAACAGCTAATATTGAACAATGCCTACTTTTCCTCAAGGAGTGGTTTGCCGAATGGTTAGAACGCTGGGCTCTCAAGTGAAAGACCTGGGTTCGAATTCTCAGTAAGGCTGGGGATTTTTTCTCTCCGGGAAAAAATAAAATCCATACTTGCACAGTCGTGACGACAGCACTAGCCATGCGGCCATAAATCCTCAGGATCAAAGACCCCACTGCTTACGCCGAAAAAGTTGTATAATAAAGGCAGTATTTTGCCCACTTTTCCTTCTCTATCAGGGGCTTGTGTTAAGCATCATAGACTACAGTCTGCGCCTCTTCTCTGTCAGCAGAACCCAGCTAGAAAGACTTGACAATACAGAATAAGTCATGAGACAAATACTCAACTGCACAAAAGACAACCCCCTGTCATGCCATGCGATTTATCTTGGACTTACTGACAAATGCAATAATTGTATCAGAGTTTTTAACATGCTACCGAAAATTGCAACAGACAGTATGTCCACTAAATGGACAGAATGCATTCAGAAATCGCACTTTACCACCCTTGTCGGGATCCACACACCTGAGCATGTCTACATAAGAGGTTATGCATGAGCAGATTAGCTCACAAGCCATGCAGTAATGCATGAAGGAAGAAGCAAGGATGGAGCATATGTATTCAACACTGTATGGACTAGGTTAGCTGATAATGACTGTTCTCTTATTCTAACATAATTGCGTGACCTGGGAATAAACCAAGGTAAAGCATGGCTACACTGCTTTCAAGGCCGTGATAAGAGACATTATAACCAGCTCCTCATGAGAACAATCAGTAGAAGTACCTTGGAGTGGCAGCTGCATCAAAAGACTGAGCATGCATGGGATTGTCCAGTGTGCAGAGATGTTCATTATGACAACATATCATACAGTCATATTTTTGACTAGGTTTTTTTTTGGGGGGGGGGGGGGGGGGGGGGGGGGGGGGGGGGGGGGGGGTGGGGGGGGGGGAGGGGGGGGGGCGGGTGGGTTTTTTTTTTTAATGGGCGATTTGGTCAGTATTGTATCAAAGACTTGATTTCAAAGTAAATTTCCTGGTATCAGTTTTATGCTGGACTGATCAAAAGACCTGGGTTAAGGAACAAATCTTGGCCTCCTTTAGGGTTTGATAACCTGATCACTGTGCCAGCAGGCACAAATGCTAGCCACTTAGCAATTTCAACTGTCACAAATAATATAATGCAAAATTTAAGAATTATTTTATTTTGTACAAAGAAATATCATGGTTATGATTTACTGTTTAAAACTAATACGTAATTTTCCAAGTTAATAGGTTTATTATTCAAATAAAATATAGCAGGTTTTGCATTACCTGAGTTCTCAGAGTAAGAATATCGTGACCCATTTTCTGTAACGCAGTTCTGTAGTTGTCAAGGTCACGCATTTGCTGGTCAAGGACAGACATGTGTGTTTGATCAAGGTCAAAAGGGTCCCTGTAAAAATGCATCAAGGCAACAAGAAGTGAAATCAATAGAACTAAAGCACCAAAGCAATGTGAAATGAGACCACTATAACTGACCATATGTATTCCAGAATGCCAATTAGTTAAAATAAAAATAAAAAAAAGGAGGAAAGTGCAGAGAAAGGAGGAGATAGAAAAGGGTAAGAAAAACATAAAGCATACGTCAGCCTTACAAAGCCAATTACAATAAACAGAGGACTGAGTTATGAGTTGGAATATCTTCACAGCACTCCGGACACATCCATAGGCGCTCAGATTCCCCTCTCAACACATTCATCAGCGTCGTGCGGTTAATAATACCAGTCCCATGTTGGTTAAGAAGACTTCGTGTGCGTCCAGTGTGCTCCTCATGCTTGGCTGTGCCGATCTTTACTCCCAATTCTTGTATTCTTAGAAGTGATGTGGACACATTGCTTCTAAAATCCTCAGAACGTCCTATCTCTCTAAGGACAATGACAATGTCTGTGTGATCCATGGGCCGGCCATCTTCAATTAATCAGTACCTGCCAGTCTATCAGCTGTCTCATTACCAACAATGCCTGCATGCCCTGGGATGAATATACTGCAGTGATTAGTTGCACAACACAACATACACACAAATATACCAACTCTGAAATGTTAGTTAGTTAGTTAGTTAGTTAGTTAGTTAGTTAGTTAGTTAGTTAGTTAGTTAGTTAGTTAGTTACTTAGTTGGGTTATCATCATTGCACTCCAGACATAACTCTGGAATAACTACATTTAAATATTATGTGATGATGTTACAAACCTTGTGGTTGCTGTTTGAGGAGAGATTCCACGGTCTGGAGGGTTGACCAGCCTTGATGGTGGAGCTGGTGGCTTAGATTTGTTGGACCTGGCTGTGTCTTGGTTGGGGTCGACAAAGATATACTGGTATTCTGGCAGAATGGATTCTACAGCTTCATAAGGTGGCATCTCTCCATCTTTGATTGGCTGAAGAAAAATCCATGATAATATTAGTACAGTGCAGGCCTGATAAGGAGAACTCACTGGCAACCGAAAAAGTATTTCTTCTTAAAAAAAATTGTGTCTTATCTAGATAACATTTCAAGCAAGAAAAATTGCCAGTCATAAACAAACTTATTACTGATAAAAATCTGAGACTGTCCTAAGTAGTATGCACTGGAAATGTTTATGCTTTTGTTTGCTTGTTCGCAGGCACACACAGTCCTATACATCTATGTGTCTTGCTGACTGACTTGGTGATCAATCTTTTCTACAACTTGCCATCTTCAACACTGTGTTTCAGTTCATGTGCCATGACGAAGGGCTGTTTAGAACTTTCTCTGGCAGTATAGCTGAAAAAGCTTTTTATTCAAATTCTGTCAGATCGCTGGTACTGAAAGTCTCTTATTCAACAATATCTGTTGTGAGTAACTGCTGCTTGTAGACGCTTTAGCTCAAACACTCCTTCCACTCAGTGTTGCAGTAGGGGAACATTAAAACAAAGCTAAGGAATAACAGATTCTTTCATGAGAAGGATAAATCTGATTGGTTACAACATACTTGGTTTCTTTTTTTTTTCTTAAAATTAAACCATCCTTGCGATTTTAATCTGCTACACTCCACTGAGAATGGTATAAACAGTTTATCAAACTGCTCTCTGTCTTCCTCCCTCTCTTGCTTTTTTTTCTCTCTCTGTCTCTGCCGCTCTGTTTTGAAAAAATTCAATGTTTGCAAGCTGCACCTGGTGCTGCTACCCCCCCCCCCCCAACCCCCACCAATTTGATTAATAACGATACTGCCCCTTTCAGACATCACAGCATCTCCAGTGGGGGGGGGGGGGGGCTTGGGGAGGGGCGGGTTTCCACTTAAGGAAACACTGCTTCAGACTATTCCTCACCCTTTAGCAGTTTGTAAACACTTCAGCAATAATCAACACCACAATGATTTTGGAAGAACAATAATGACAAATCTTTTTCAAGGAAGATCACGAGTTGACCCGCACAAAAGCAGGAACAGGATATTAATGGCAACTGTCAACGTCTTACCTGCTGGTTGTGAAAAGAGCAATGTTCTGAACAGACCTGCTACATGATGATGGTTTTTTTTTCTCCAAAATACAATGGAACGACTTGAAAAAAGTACAGATTTAAGGAACAGGTTTACATACTTTTATGGTATTGATATAATAAATTTAACAAGTAATTAATGACATGGCATAATGGCAACAATTCTTATCTTGTCCGCCAATGAAATTTTCTGCTTACTTCTTCTTACCTCAGATGTATACGGTCGGTAGTAGAGAGTCGCCATATTGACAAGACACCTTGCAGACGTCGATATGATATATTATTTGTACAAAAAGTAAAATACACAAGACGACAAACTACTACACATCTGTAGACCGATTTGACGTGTCCTCTTGTTTTATTTAACTTTAATGCACATTCGTTCTTTACTATCAGTCTTGATCATGACGTCGTCATGTCTTTCGGTGTAATCCGTCGAAATTCGAAGTTTTTTAACATGCTTTTGATGTTATTTGTTCATTTTCAGCATTAAACCTACTTGTTCTTAAAACATTTATTAGGTTAAAGACACCATCGCACAGTAAAACATGGCGACTTCCTATGACGTAGTGATTTGTCAACACATTCTGACATTAAATGGTAAAAAGTTGTTTACCAGGTTACTTGTTCCCACTTAGGTCCCCGACAAGCAAAAGCCAGGATTTGTTTACTGATGTAACCTAGCAACGTGGTCACGGGTCAAATACAAATACCATTGATTTCAGCATAGAAGAGCTACAATGAAGTGACAGCTATTCACATGCACGGCTTAATGTGTGAAGGCTTACTGTGTGGGTTTAAACTTCGCACAACAAGAACAAACAGGGATTTATTTATTCTTTGTTCATAAACCCGCTCAGATATTTGGATAGTCTTGGTGTCGCCTATGTTGCTAAAATGATGTGTTGTCCGGACACAGACTGTCCTTCACCGTCATAAAAGTGGCTATTAAAGTCAGTAAAGTGTTTCAGACAAGTACAGTCCATGTGTTGGTTCCGAAGCCCCATTGTGGAGGAAAACAGGAATAGACCCTCTGGCTCCCCAAGCATGTCGTAGGGTAGACTCATTAGGGACCTCCTTCGAAGTCGGAGTGCATCTGCCTGAGCGGCAAGGAACAACCAAAAGCAAACAAATAAGCCAGTAAAATGAATATACACGCAAAAACTGAGGCCTTGGCAATAAGCCACAGTCCAAATGGACGAACAACCAGGACTTTCCATCGGAGCTTACAGCCGGTGAACAGAGAAAAAAAAAAAAAAAAGAAGACGGAGAAAGAACAAGTACAGAAATGTAAGTATCGGACGGAAGATTTATCACAGAGATAAAGTACAAAATAGGACTGGCTAAAACCGCAATATTATAACATGAAGAATATTTCATGTAACAAATGCACGGCGATGGAGATTAGGATAATAATTCTGGCATGTTTTATAGAGCCAGGGAGTCGCTGGGGTGTAGCGGTTAGACGCTCGCATGCGGATCGCAAGGTCGTGGGTTCGGTTCTGACGGTGCCGGACTTTTTTCAAATACGACCTAGGCTCCCAGGTCGACCCAGTCTTGAGTGGGTATCGTGTATAGTCATGGGAAGTAAACGCGGTCTGCGTGATGTTTACCACATCACCCAGCGCGTGCCTGTTGGTCTAAAAATATAGGTATACCCCTATATGCCCAATACGCATAAAGGCGTGAAAAAATACATTAATTTTAGAGAGCTACTTTTAACATATGGCTGTCAATCATGGACAGTTAATAAAACAAGCCACATAATTTCTGGAGGCCTCGGAGACTTTATTTTACAGGAGAATCTTTTGAGTTCTTTGAATAGCCCAAAAGAGCAACGCAAATATTCTGACAGAGGCGAGAGCTTAAAGACAACTTATCACAATCATCAGTGAGTGTGTGTGTGTGTGTGTGTGTGTGTGTGTGTGTGTGTGTGTGTGTGAGAGAGAGAGAGAGAGAGAGAGAGAGAGAGAGAGACGGCCTTCAATTTTTTGGGGTCATGTTATGAGAAGAAGAAAACTGGAAGATGTGACAAAACTGGAAAGCATGTGGAAAAAAGACAAAGGAAGACATGCGAGACGATTCTTTTGTCATGGTACAGAAGGGAATCAACACACAAACTGATATACGCTGTTAAAGATCGCAGTTTGTGAAGAGGAATGATCCCCACACCAGTCGGCAAGGCAGTTGATGATGATGATGAATTAAGGATTGGCAGAGATGGATGTGTCTGGCCGAGAGGTGCAGATGTCACAGCGTAGTGCATACCACACCCCAATGTATCAACCATTTTCGAAAGGACGAACCCAGAATAAGAAGAAATCCTTAACAATAAACAACGAAGAACTCACCAAACGATCGCGATCAACCTTCTGCAGATAGAGCCCAGGCTCAATTTGCCCATCGTCCTCTTCGACGACCTCCTCCTGTTCCTCTTCGTGCTCAGACTGGGGCGTGGGCGTCCGCACCTGGAGAATGTCGGCTGTATGAGCCGCGGTACCGGCCCCATCACGGAGCTCCATGGCCGGAAGATTGTCTAGGTTGCTCATAGCAACCATGGACGTTGGTTGCTGCATATGACAGTGAAATCATTTGTGGTCAAAACCATGTTATTTTGCATGTATCAAAATGAAGGGACATATTACATTACAGCCTTTCAACTATCGGTTATTCGTGATTATCATCAATATCATCAACGCCACCACAGTCCTTATTCTCATCATCACTACCATCATCATCATCATTGTCCCATAACACAACGTGTTTGTAGGTCACCAGTTGCGTGTTTAATCAGCCCCCTCCCCACCCACTTCTTAATCTGATGCAATGGACTTGATGTTTGTATGTTAAAGTATTACCTATGTCGATTAGTTTGTACTGTACTTCTAACAAACCTGAAACAGGAAGCAACTGTATGAAAAAATCTCTGTCATTCCTTCATACACAGGCTTGACTTGATTCGATAGATAGAAAGATATATATATATATATATATATATATATATATATATATATATATATATATATATATATATATATAGAGAGAGAGAGAGAGAGAGAGATGCCATCTGGCATTCTTTCCATATGCCCCAACCATTTGTTAGCTCTCATGATGCCAGTGATCAATGGAGATTTAAACAGATTATGTGTTACGTTGTTGCTTCTCACTCTCCATTCCCAGCAGTTAGCATCCTCGATGGGTCCAATGATTTGTCGTAAGACTATTTTCGAAAACCTGTAATAAGGCCTCATCTCTTTTATTTC
Source organism: Candidula unifasciata (assembly GCA_905116865.2). Classification (NCBI taxonomy): domain Eukaryota; kingdom Metazoa; phylum Mollusca; class Gastropoda; order Stylommatophora; family Geomitridae; genus Candidula; species Candidula unifasciata. Next base: position 454,021 of record CAJHNH020001347.1, read on the forward strand.
TGCTTCAAGTTTCAGAGCCATATAAAACATTTAGTCTTATCAACGTTTTATATATTTTGATCTTGGTGTTGCGAGACAGACACTTTGACTTTAGTAGATGTTGAAAGGCATAGTATACTTTATTTCTAGATTGTATTATAGGTTGTATTTCTTCTCTCAGCATGTTGGAGCAGTTGAAGTTTGCACTCAAGTACTTATATGTTTCCGTTCGTTTTATTTTCATATTATCGACTTGGATGTGGCCGGAGTTTATATTCTTTCCATGTCTAGTTAGTATTCGTACAGAATGGTAAACATTTAAAAACATTTTATGTTTACTGTTTATGTTTTTATTCACAGTCCTTTTGTGGTAACTAATAACTAGGAATGAAAGAATCCTGAGTATTTTAACAAGTAACTAAACTTGGAAATTGTCACTGACAGCTTAGTTAATGCAGGAAAGCTGCATTAGCTTTTAACAAAACCAATCGTTCCATGTTGTCAGCATTAATGCCGTGTATGCAGAAGCGGGTGTAAGGTAATTACTATTCGTATTCGGCCCGAGCGCAACTATTCGGCCAAATACCAAATAGTCAATAGGTCCACTATTCGGCCCCAAAGCGAATACGAAGCAAATATTCGATACAGCCCTACTTAAAAGAGAGATGCCTCGATATTGATTGCATTCTCGCTTGCTTCCATTGTTCTTCCACAATGGTACAACTATCGCATGTTGCCAGTCAATGGGAGCAGTTTGTTGTTCCCATGCAGCACTGAATATTTCGTTGAGCAATCTAATTTTGCTTTTACCTGCTGCTTGGATTATTTCTGATGATAACCTATCAGCTCCTTGTGCTTTATACAAGGTCCGACAATTAAGTAATGAGACTGATTTTATTATGGCCAAGACAAAAATGCTATCTATAAAGCAAAGCAGGGAATCTAAAGAGGCAACATTCATCTATGACCTGGCAACTTTTCATCGCTGCTCGATAAGCAGACAACAAATAAGCTGCCATTTCGCTGACCTAGTCAGAAGTGCACTGTTACGTAATCAGCAGGAAGCAAAATGCTAAAATTAAATTATGTTTAAAACTCAGAAAAAGCGCCATTGAAACAGTCAAATTGATGCAATAAGTTTATGGGGATAATTGTTTATCTCATGCACACATTTTTAGGTGGTATTCACGATTCAAAAATGGTGTGGAAATAATTACTAGTGCACCTAGACTTGGACGCCAAATTTCTGTTCATAAAGATTAACTCATAGCAAAAGTCAGAGAACGAATCCAAGAAGATCATTGTTTTAATGTTAGGATGATGGCGTTAATAGAGAGACAATTCAAAACATTTTAGTGCAAGATTTTGGCAAGAAAAAAGTTGCTTGTCGGTTTGTACCACATTCGTTGTCTGATGACCAAAAATTTCAGCGGGCTGAGTACCCAAGAGACATCATCAAAACAATAATTTTTGTCACCAAAACAAGTGTGTGTTCTCAGCCTAACACCCTATTTCCTAGATTTGTCTTCTTTTCTATTCCCAAAATTAGAGTTACGATTGAAAGGACGCTTCTTTAACGATATTGATGACATCCAAAGGGCCGTAACTTTTAAGGGCCATAACAAAAGAAGAACTACAGAGGTCGTTCCAGTGTTTGTTAGATCGTGCCAAGAGGTTTACTTAGAATCAGATACAGGTTAGATCTTAAACTGTTAATTATTTAAATTTTTATGGAATTAGTATCATTACTTAATTGTCGGTCATTGTATTTGTGTGACTGCCTAATGACTTTTAACTACTTCAGTCAGTATATCAGGTTCTTGCACTGTTGTTTTGTATCATTAGTTAGTTATTCTTTCCTGGCAATATCTTAAGGTGTTAAAGAGACTGAAGTATTCGCTCCATTTTTCTGCTATCTCTGGTGGGTATGTTAATGGTTTTCCTGTTTCCAGGTGGTGATAACTTAGATGTGTGGTTATTAGTTTGAGAAGTCTCGCAGACAACAAAGGTGGTGATAACTTACATGTGTGGTTATAGGTTTGAGGATTCTCGCAGACAACATAGGTGGTGATAACTTACATGTGTGGTTATAAGTTTGAGGATTCTCGCAGACAACATAGGTGGTGATAACTTACATGTGTTGTTATTAGTTTAAGGATTCTCGCAGACAACAAAGATGATGATAACCTACATGTGTGGTTATTAGTTTGAGGATTCTCGCAGACAACAAAGGTGGTGATTACTTACATGTATGGTTACTAGTTTGAGAATTCTCGCAGACAACATAGGTGGTGATAACTTACATGTGTGGTTATTAGTTTGAGGACTGTGTCGATGACCGGAACTCTCTCATCGCTGCACCGGAGGTCACTGCCCTGGAAGTGTACACGGACAGCAATATCATGTTTGTTTCTGAATAAATGCTACCTCTATCTGATTATCAAAGAGGCGTCTTCGCAGGCCAGGGATACCAAAAAAAAAACAGTGGTACCTCGGTATGCGTCCGTTTTCTAATAAGTCTAACTTGGGATATGTCCTGTTTATACGTGAATAAAAAGCTTTCTTTGGTATGCGATTATTGTCTGGAATACGACTCGGGTGCAACAACATATGAGCCTCAATCAGGTCCAAGTAGGAAAAGTACTTACCAAGGTACAACTGTACAGTAACTATATATAGGACCATTATCCATTTCTTCAGATGTATAGGGCAAATAGCGCTAACTCTACGGTTACAGACCGATTGTCATTATATCGGTGTTATACAGTCAGCATAGTACCGACCACCTTTATTCTCTAGGAAATTTTCCGGCGCTTATTTTAGGCACACACACAAAGTCGTTAGGTGGGCTTAGGAACAGACGACCACCGTGCTGTCAAGCCAACTTACTAATCTGAGTATCTCTTCCCTTCTTCTCTCTTGTCTTCCCCTCTCCCTTCTTCTTTTTCCCGCACTTTTTAGCGACCCCCTTTCCCTTTATTGCTTCTGATGTGTTTCTGGTGTTTAGAATGTTATTTTTTAAAGTGTTGTCTCCACAGTAAAAAAATTGGCTGCAATGTTTCTTCTGCTAACTGTGGGAATATTACCTGGTGAAGCCCCCAATCTTTTCCTCGTTGCCATTCTCGTACCACTGTCTGAAAGACAAGAGGACGGTCACATGGTGGGATTTGAACCTTCGTAAACGTCGAGTTTTGCATTATGAAACAATTTCACTAGCCTCTAGGCCACAGAACCATACAGTGTTTCGAAGTACCAGACAGACGACTACTCTCCAGACAATAAAGAGTTTAAGAATGGTAAATTGGATAAAGAAATTACACCAATTTAAAGCAACCCAAGTATTAGGACAGTCAACCACCCTCTTGCATCATAAGACAATCCCGATCAACACAAAGAAACATCTTTAAAAAAAAAGCCTATTTCTTCCCATTTTATGCTACCAGTGCCAAACATGGTCTCTCATTACATACCTGAAAAAAAATAATTAGTTAATAACCATGGAAATGCGATGTCTGAGAAGGGCTGTAGGATTCACCAGTAGAGATTAAGTCAGGAATGAGGTCATAAGAGGTTGAGGGGGGGGGGTATGTCGGAACTGAGCAAAAAGCAGAATCTTTTGTCTCCCCCGACATCCGAAGCGGTGAAAGAGGAAGTAAATAAAAAGAGAAGAAAGAAGAAGATGATGAAGAAGAGGAGGAAGAAGAACAAAAAGAACAAGAAGAAGAAGAAGACGACGACGTTATATAATAATAAAAATAAGAAGAAGACTTACCATAATCGGGATGCCATCTACCCGCAGTCCGTTCTGTGCCTTCTCCTGACACAGCAGCTTGTACACCTTCTGATCCAACAGTAGAGAGGAAAACCCCACTGGACTCTGGATTCTCCAGAACTCGTCGGTCATTGCTGGAAGAACCCATTTGGAAAATGGAAGTTTTGGCCTTCACATATTCTAAATTATGTTATTTTAGATGGCATTCTTAGTTCTCTCCCTTGTCGAAGTGCTTTCCTATGCAATTCACAGAAAACCTTAATCGTGTTTTTCTCCGAGGTAATTCCCAGAAGACTATGAACATTTCCATGGTATCCAGTTTACGTGCGCAACACACACTGATGCAACGCATGAAAATATTGGAACTACCTGTTAGTTAGCAGCCTTCCGTCTTTCCAGGTGATAGTGTTGGAATTGTCTGTTAGCTGCCAAATTTCCATCTTTCTAGACGTTAGTGCTGGAATTACCAGTTAGTTAGCTGGCAACTTTTCGTCTTTCTAGACGTTAGTGTTCGAATTACCAGGTAGCTAGTTGGCAACATTCCATCTTTCTATACCTTAGTGTTAGAATTACCAATTAGCTAGTTGGCAATTTTCCATCTTTTTAGATGTTAGTGTTGGAAGAGCCTGTTAGTTGGCAACTGTCCGTCTCTCCAGGCGATAGTGTTGGAATTACATAGCAACATAAATCATGTACTTCAGACGAAGCAAAATTTACTGGTCTAGGAATTGCTTCACGGCTGCTTTGTTGGGTCCATTATGCAATTTTTTAAACGATCCTGGTTGTTCGTCCATTTGACTTTGGCTTCGTGCCAGGGCCTGAGTTTTGCATGTGCATCCGTTTTACTGGCTTACTTGTGGACAGTTGATTGTTCCTTTCTTCTGCGGCAGATAAAACACACGGTTGCCCAGTGAATTCTCAGGATTCTTCCGTAAAACCACATCTCCAAGGCCTCACCAAATTGTTCGGCTTAATTATTAATTGTCAAGACTTCACAGCTGTATATTAAAACTGACTCCATATAGCATGAGAGAATTCTTTTCCTAACCTCCAATAACATAGATTTATAGCGTAAAAAATTCTTCTTCGTTATTAAAAAAAAAAAGCAGTTTTAACACGTCCTTTTGTGTTCTTTACCTTTATGCTACACCTTCCGCTAGATTTTATGCCTGTGTCTAGATACTTAAATTTCCATATTTCTTCTAAAATAACACCGTTTACTTGTATAATACATTAGGGCGCCATTCTTTTGTTTGATATTACTAATGATTCTGTCTTCTCATTGTTCGAGGTGAAGCCCCCATTAATCACTATTGATCCCTGTAGTGCTTTCTGACTTGTCGCTATTAAGATGGCGTCATCGGCTTAACGCAGATTGTTTATGTTATGACCACCAACTACACACCTGGTATGTCCAGGAATCAACAAATAAATTCAGCTAGGACTGGTAGACAGGTCTACATGGAGACCTGATGAGATCCTCAGCTTAAGAAAAAAAAAGGCCATGAGGCCCTTACCGTTTTACACTACACCAGCTGATATCAGGAAAAAATTAAAATTTGCGACTTTTTAGTAAAGAGGACAATGTACATATACAGGGGAGGAGAAGATGCACGCGGATACATCTGATTGTGTCAGTCGACGTCCTTATCAACTTAACAAAGAAAAGAAAAAAATTCTTGCGGAATTTCCTGATCATAGTTTGTGCTTACTGAATACATTTCTTGATTTGCTGCACCGATTTACCTGTGTTAAATCCTTATTTCGAGAAAATCATGTTCGAACTATGATGTCAAGGGAATACTGATTAGGTGCACGAACAGTAACATTCATTTCACCTATTTAGAGTAGAAATTAATATGTGCATCTTTGAAAAAAAAAAAAAAAAAAATTCAAAGGATATGCAACTAACCTTTTTTAAAAGAAGCACCCATGGCGAGCGAGGGAGACAATCCTACACTTGCTAACTTACTCACCATTGTTTGCCACATAGTATTCAATAACCAGTGCAGCGGATGGCGTGAACATGGTCGCCTTGTCCTTCTCATCGCAGAACAGATACGGGTGATTCCAGCGAGGTTGTTCTTCTGGTCGTCCCAGCAGACTCAGCTGAAGAAGTATTCAAAACATTTTAGCTATTGCTGAATAATATCACCCCCTCCCCCCATTTTTTCCCCATCTTCCGAGTTGGTTCTGGGTTGGAGTTTTATTGACAATAAAATTCCAAAACCCCAGCGGGCGCATTACTAACCTAAACCTAACCCCAAGCAGTACACATCTGCTGTTTCATCATCATCATCGTCGTTATCGTCATCATCCCGTAAAACTGCGTGTCATTGAGTCACTGCACGCTGTTGACTGTCTCATCAGCTCGTTCCACATTTGACGATCAGATGCGATGGACTTCATGGTTGCATGCTTGAGGTCTGTCCGATCAGTCAGGTTCTGTAACCAGGTCTTTCTTGGTCAGCCTCTTCTCCTCTTCCCCTCTACTGAACCCTGTAGTATTGTTTTTGAGAGGCCGTTAGATCTTACTATATTTCCGTACCACTGCATTTCGCAATTTTTCACTGTAGTTACAAGAGGTTTGTAGTTGCCACTGTACTTTATAATTATACGACGAACCTCGTCATTTGTAATGTGGTCTCTGTATGTTATGCCAAGCATTTTTTTCTGAAATATTCCATTTCCAATGTTCGTGTCTTCTTTTCCAGTTCAGCTGTTGAGGTCCACGTTTCACAGTCATATGTAAATGACTGCTGTAAAAAAAAAGCAACCAGATATGCCTCTCTTCAGTTGAAAGGTTGCAGTCCAGGATTCGTAAACACCACTGGTTTCAGAACATGGAGTGGGGAAAAAGAGCCGTGCAAGACATCGGGGGTCAAAAAGAAGGCATAGGGGGCGGGGGGGGGGGGGTTAAACGGGGCTCACGAGGCTGAAACCTTTTTTTTTCTAATTGCGCAGTATAATTACAATATTTCATACCTAATAAATATAATATCATCATCCCAATCATGTGCTCTGCCAACTGGCGTAGGTGCTCATGCCTCTCCACAGATCACGATCCCTGGTGTCTGGAACAGCTCTCTTGATGATATCCCTCTATGCCATCATTTCAGCCCATCCAGTCTAGCTCTTGGTCTAGCTCTACCCCTTTTCCCACTGATCTTTCCAGTTGTCACGATGTTCTCCAGTGTCTGTCTTCTCATGTTGTGGCCAAAGAACAGTGTTTGTCTCTTTCTTATTGTTTTACTAGCTGTACCCGGCCACGCGTTGCTGTGGCGTAATTTGAGATAGTCTTTGATCCCCCCACCCCCCCCCACAACTAAATTCACCTAGTACTCTCTCCCTCATCAAAGGTTTTTAGAAAAGAAAGACAATGGAAATCGCACCTGTCTAATGAAGTTAATGACGCAGTCAATGTCTGCGCCGACGTCGAGATAGTCCTTGATTGCCCCCCCCCCCCCCATCAAAGGTTGTTTGAAAAAAAAACAACAGAAAATAGAAATCGTGTTTAATATGGTTATTGTGGCAAATATAGAGATAGTCTTGTTTGCTGTACCACGACATACTCTATGTATTAGTATTAGAGAAGGCGTTGGCTGCACGTAACTCGCCGGCGAATGGTAAATACGGCGCATGCGCAATTACTAACGTGGCTATAATTAGAAATCACTAAAGTTATAAATATTAGTTGCGTATATTTTGGCATAAATTGTGGTCACCTATCTCTAACAGTGACAGGTTGGATTTCAAACCACGACGGTTCAAAATCCGGTATCACAACAAACATATCCTGAAAATTTTAGCTAAATCGGTTCAGTAGTTTCCGAGTCTATAGAGACCAAACAAACACACAAACATTGATTTTTATATATATAGAAGAAGATATATAGATAGATAGTCTGGTTTTCCAACTTTAGAACACGCACCATATAATTGTGTCTTTATATTAGTGGTCGTTTAAATGGTGTTATTAGCACGGTAACAAAAGTGGTTATTTGGTTATCACATGCTAAAGCTGTTTGTATTTTTATAGGAGACGGAAGTAAAGCTACAACTGTACTTGTAAATAACAAAGTAAGTCGTAAAAAATAGAAAAGCGGAGGTAGTGTTAGTAAAATATAAACAAATTAGGTAATGAGAACTTGAAAATCACGTGTAAAGCTCTTTAAGTTCTCTTAAATTTAAGTCATTACCCCCCTCCCCTCCCCTCTTCCACCGACTACTGCTCTCTCCCTCTTCGAAGGATTTGAAAATCACTAACTGGCGATATTTTGTTGTTGCTGTAACTGACATTGACATCCCTGTCCATCTGGACTAAAATAAGGAGCAGGAATTGTAAAAGGGAGTGAATAGGGCTAGTGAAATATTTACCCCATCATCTTTCAAGTACCAGTACAACTACTAAAATAATGTCACTGCTATTTGTGTTACCATCGGAGTAGACAGAGAGTCGTGAGCCAGAAGATTTGGTTCCGCATGGCTAGTGCTGTCGCCACAGACTGGTCAGGTTAGGATGTATAATTTCACTTGCCGACAGAAGAACGCCATAACCTTACCGGCGGTCTTCACATGAGAGCACTATGGTGTAACAGCCCAACCACAACTGTTACTGCTGCTGCTACTTTAAGTGGGTAAAGCAGTTACTGTGACTTAAAGCTCTCTCAGTTAATAGTTTGCCCCCCCCCCCCTTCCCCCCAAATTCACCGATAACTCTTTCCCACATTGAAGTAGTTGGGAGAAAAAAAAACCACTTGAAAAGCAAATGAACACAGGAAAAAAAAAAAAAACCATAATTAGGAAATGAACGCCATTGTGAACAGCACAGCTTAAAATACCAACACAGATGAAATAACTAAATCTAAATGAAAATAAATGAAAATCTATAAAATTTCAGCGTAACCATGCAATCGGAAAGTTTAACAATGCAATCATAAGTATGCGAAATGGTCAAATTTAATTATCAAATGGTTTACCCATTTACTTGTTTTTTTTATATTTTTATTTTTTATTTTTTTTTATATTAAGGCAACATGGCTAGTGCTGTCACCACGACAGAGCAGATGAGGATATTATTTTAGTCCGGGGTAAGAAGAAAAAAAAAATTAACTACTGCGGATTCGAACCCAGTGTTCTAACCATTCGACAAAGCAGCCACTTAATCGGAACAACGAAAAGAGAACACAACTATTAGACATATGTGTCCCTACCACTGTGTCGCGATTAAAACACAATTCAAAACCGCAGGCAATTGTTTTCTCGTAGACAGATACTCCAGATATATTATTGAAATAGAAATCGCACGTGTCTAACACGGTTAATGAAGTTAATGTCACAGTCACTGTCTGCGCCGACGTCGAGATAGTCCTCGATTGCCCCCCCCCCCCCCCCCCCCCAATCGAAGGTTGTTTGAAAAAAAACAGAAAATAGAAATCGTGTTTAATATGGTTATTGTGGCAAATATAGAGATAGTCTTGTTTGCTGTACCACGACCTACTCTATGTATTAGTATTAGAGAAGGCGTTGGCTGCACGTAACTCGCCGGCGAATGGTAAATACGGCGCATGTGCAATTACTAACTTGGCTATAATTATAAATCACTAAAGTTATAAATATTAGTTGCGTATATTTTGTCATAAATTGTGGTCACCTATCTCTAACAGTGACAGGTTGAATTTCAAACCACGACGGTTCAAAATCCGGTATCACAACAAACATATCATGAAATTTTCAGCTAAATCGGTTCAGTAGTTTCCGAGTCTATAGGGGTGAAACAAACACACAAACATTGATTTTTATATATATAGATATAGAGATCTACGTTCATTAGCTTCTTTCAAGCAATAGTTGTTAGTTACTGTGGCCGTCCGAGGTATTCGTAACACAGAAACCATATCTCTGTTGCTTCCAAATTCTTCTTAATTTGTTCAGTGAAATTCCAAGATTCGCTGCCATGAAGCAGAACAGGTTCTATGTAACATTTTAGCACCCTCTTTCTGATATTAAATGAGAGCGGTTTATTGCACAAGATATTTTTAATTTTCTGAAATGCAGCTTTCCCTTGACCTATTCTGCTTTTAATCTCTATCACTTTCTACTTCTTTCTATGAGTGCCGATCAGTAAATTGCCTGTTTGTTTATTATATATAATAGTTCTACTGCCTCAAGTAATTTGGACGCGTGGACTTTGTTGTGTGGCAGTCTAATAATATGCTTTATTCTGTTGCAGCTCAGGGGAACTGTTCAGATCACTGGGATGGTTCATGAGTAGGACTTCGAAAATGTGTCAGAGTGATTTTCTAGTATAAACTTGTTTCGGTTATATTTTGGAAATCGGTACAGTTGCGGCTATGTGGCCCGCTGGTTGGCGGTGTGTCCCTAACTGCTGCAGAAGGTACTGTGATAACTTTGTGTGTATTGGCCAGCGTGGAGTTGTAACAGGGAGGTATATGGAAAGATGGTCGGTGGAAGGGTGGCGTCCCTTAGTTGATACCATCTGCCATGTTTAACGGGTGGTTGATCAGTGATACTTCAGTGAATGACTGTGTTGCAGACATGAGGTATGGATTCTTTTCACCAAGTGCTGCCTTTACCCTGGATCCTCGGGTGGATGAGTCTTTTGGATAGGAAAACGTTAGAGGACTGTCACTGCACATCACTCAGGTGTATCTGCGCTATCGGGCGTCAGTCGCCCGTAGTAGCCACCCGTACATAGTTCGCCAGGGTGTTTTGTCCATGTTCTAGAGACTGGCGATGTGAGTGTATCTGGCAGGAAGTAGTGGACTGACAGTGAGTCACTGATCACCAGTTCATCGTCGTCGCAATCTGTTCGTCTATAATAAAGAGACTTATCGCCTTACAAGATCATACTTGGACTGGTGTAGTATGTTACAGCGTTTTTAGGTAGTGTTGGTGATTACGACAGGACATGTAATCTGTTTCAGATATATTGTGGTTGTGAACTTGTTACGTATCTCTGGCCTGTTGTAATGCTGCTATTGTCATTGGCCTCTTCCTGGTCTCCCGTAGCAACCCAATAGTCGTTTTGTCGTCTGGAGGAGCTCTTGTACGTGACTGGAGCAAGTCATACACCCGGGACACTTGGTAGGATACGATACCCCTCTATAAAAGCATCTTTAAATGGGGGCCATCCATCTATCCATCTACCCCCACCATACATCTATCCACCCACCCACCCACCCACCATCCATCCATCCATCCATCCATCCATCCATCCATCCATCCATCCATCCATCCATCCATCCATCCATCCATCCATCCATCCATCCATCCATCCATCCATCTATCCAACCAACCATCCAACAAATGAACTAACTAACGAACGAACAGAAGAACCAACCAACAAAATAAAATCACCATACTAACAAACAACCAGCCGGCTAACGAGCAAGAAAACCAGCCATCCATCTCATTTTTCACACTTGCTGTATTGTATGCCACCACATTAAAGACAATCCAGTACATGTTAACTATCCCTCAGTGGCCGTAAAAGAACACACGACTTCTTATTATTGTAGTCCGTACCGTGTGGCGTTGGAAGTATTATCTGTCTACAACCTTCCGTCTCGTGTACTTTCTATCGATTTTGACACAGATGATCTCCTATACAATGATATCAGAGTGTTCAGATTCTTCTCTCTCGGTCTCCCTTTGCCTCCCCCCCTCCAACTCTGCCAAAGTCACGATGAGCCATGTAGATTGTCTACTTCTGATGTGGGCTGTCAGTACCCTTCGCAAATCAATATCTTTCAGACATCTTCATCACTTTAAAAAAAAAATAAAGTAAAGATCCTTTTTCACGCATTAGGCGCATCGAAAATATGGGAAGAGCGTCCATATTTTTACAGAACAATCGGCACTAGGTGGATAATGTGGTCAGCATTACACCAGCCGTCTTTACTTTCCCAGGACGTACATCCTGGTACCCATTTTAGGTCGACCTACGACGTCCCATATCAAGATAAGAATCCACGCAGCCAGCAATGGGTTTCGATCGCGGTACGTTGGACTTACGAGTCGGACTCGCAACGCCTAAGCCACGGACGCCGCTTTTTTTTTTTTAAATAGGTCCATTGCATTCTCATCATTCATCTTTAAAACCACATCTTGCGGCTTCCAGTTTGTGACTAATCGTTCAACTGTCCATGGTTCACTTCCATACATCAAGATAGGATTTATAAAGCTCTAAAGCATTCTCTTTCTTATCTCAGCTGATCCAGACAGATTGCATAGAATAAAACATAAGACACATCAGTCATAAGCTATGGCCACGTTAGCGAGTGCACTGACCTGCGGGTAGCCGTGTGAGGATCTGCCAGAGACTGCGAACGTGTGAGGTGGCGGGTTGGGGAACGAAACGCTGAACATGGACACTCCTGCCGCTCGAGGGTTAGATAACAGGTTGTCGTTCCTGTAGGCATATAAGCACAGGGGAGAGCACTAGCGTTAACATCCACATAGCTGTCAACATGCAATGGAACAAATGAAGACGAAATACGTAGCTTCACAAGAAATTCACAAGCGGTAAAGTTGGCATTGCGGTTGTAAATCCTTCGTTAGCAAAGAGAAACAGCGATAATGTAGTTGTTACTTACGAGGTATTGCTGGTTACAGCTGAGAGAATACCATCAAGAATAGAACAAGCAGAAATATGTTAATGTGTATCTAGAGATATGATGACACACAAATGCACACACGTACACTCTGTAGGGAAAGGGGCATAGGAGAGAAAGAGACAAAGAGTCATGAAAGTAGACAACAATGGAGAATAATTGAAAAAGAGATGGCACCGGGAAAAGGAAAGTAAAAAGACTGTTCCCACGCTTTCAGGCACATTGGAGCTAGACCTATATTTTATATACCAATTGATATTCGCAGGGTGATGTCGTCATCATCACACTGACCGCCTTTACCTCCAAATATTTTACCTGGTACCCATTTAAGGCTGGATCAGTTTAGAAAGAATGTCTGGCTGAGTTTGGATTTGAACCCAAGACCTTCGGATCAGCAGGCGAACATCTATCCGCCACATTAGCAGCTCCCCACGGGGAGAAAAGAGGTTGCTAAACTGTATCTGTAGCTAAAACCCCTCAATTTGTATCCTTAAAGTGGAAGTTAAACTTTATTTGTAGTTACAATCCCCCAAATTATATCCTTAGAGTGACACCTAAACTATATTTTCAGCTACAGTCTCTGGAGTTTTATAATCCCATGGTGGCATCTAAACTCAACACGCAGCTACAATCATCCGAATTTTGACACTGAAGTCTTATCTAAAGTTTACATGTAGCAACAATCATTCGAACTTTGCCATCTAAGTATGATCTAAACTTTACATGTAACCACAATCATTCGAAATTTGGTCCCAAACTTTGCCATTGAAGTACCATCTAAACTTTACACGTAGTTATAATGGCATCTGTCAGTCCCGGGGGACTATGGAGATGTGCCGCTGGCTTTGGGAACAGCATCTGCTGTGACTGTAAAGTCCGATGCGGGAATGGCAGTCTTTGCCACACAGGATACTCACAAAAGCAGATACTCTCTCGTTGTGAGGCAGGTTTACTCTCCGGTGTCTCCTCTCCACAGCTCGTTGTGTTCGGTTTCTTTCAAAATGTGACAGTCCGTCTTTCACTTTCTGTCTCCATAGTAGCCGATCTGCAGCTGATTTTTCTCATGTCTCTGTGCCTATGTTGGTATCTATTAGGTCACGTTTGCATACCTCTTTATAGCGCAGCTTTGGCCTTCCTGTAGGTCTATTCCCAGTTACCAATTCACCATATAGGAGATCTTTTGGAATACGACCATCCTCCATGCGGGAGACATGTCCCAGCCAGCGCAGACGTCTTTGCTTCAGTAAGTATTCAATACATTGATGGTATTTTTGCTCTTGTGAGCACACATTCGTTGGAGACAAGGTCTCGCCATAATATACACGTAGTTACAATCACTCAAACTTTGGTACCAAATTATCCTCTAAACTTTACACGTAGCTACAATCACCCGAACTTTGCTATACAATTATCCTCTAAACTTTACACGTAGCTACAATCACCCGAACTTTGCTATACAATTATCCTCTAAACTTTACACGTAGCTACAATCACCCGAACTTTGCTATACAATTATCATCTAAACTTTACACACTGACACAATTAGTTGTATCAATTAATAAATTTACTTGTAGTTGTAGTAGTCCGGCACGATCCTGGCCACCGCAATCAGTGGTCCCACAGGGTTCTGTAGCGGGTACTTGACTCCCCGTAGAAACACCTGCAATCATCAATAAGCAAGAATTAGTTTTTAAAAGACATAATATGAAACCCTGGGAACAATAACATAACCCTTGACCCATTAGGGTCGTGGAGGTATATTTATGGAAGCACTAGCACATAAAACCTGCCATCTTTCTCTTGTGTCTTCCTCTTGGTGAATAAGTGTATGATAACTTAGTCCTGTTAATTTCTTGATGATGTCATTTCAGATTCTTCTTTGCCCTCCTCTTCTTCGACCCCCCCCCCCTCTTCCCCACCCCAATGTTCCTTGAAGTACAGTTTTTGCAATCGAAACATGTCTCACCACGTATCCAAACCAAGCTAGCTTGCGACGTTTCACCACTGCCAAGTGAGGCTCCTGATGTCCCGCAAATATATATATTTTGTCTCTGACATATTTATTAGTTTTGTGTTCTAAATAATTGATTCGTAAAATGCGTCTATAGCATTTACATTCGAAAGCCTGAATCCGCCTTTCCATTTCCACAGTCAGAGTCTAACTCTCACATCCGTATAAGAAAATAGACAACACCAGTAATAGGTAAATGTTGACCATGACTGCGATGCTGATTTTGCTTTTCCACGTCGTATTCAGCTGTAAAATCGCGGCTGTTGCCACATCAAGTCTTGTCGTGATCTTTTTGGTACAGCTGCCATCGCTGCATCATGGAGAATTAGCCGTGGTTCACTTTGTCACCAAAGGGACTAGACTGCGGTATCTCTAGTGATTAGTATGCGACAAGTCAATTATATGAGCATGCAGTTTATTATAGGGAAAACTTATACATCAAGTAAAATTATCGCTTGAGCTACGGGGTGCGTGCATTGTGCTTGATTTCTTCTTCATTGAATTTTCGAGGGATGTGTACAGGTTGTGGACGATATTCAACTTTGAACGGGAAACCAGTCTGGACCTTGTAACTGGTACAATTAGCATGCCGACTCTTCGTTGGCTACTGAAGTAGTGGACAGAGCACTTGTCGGAATGTCCCGAGGGCAGTGATGACAATTCTTGATTGATTGATTGACTGGCGAATTGATTGATTTATTCCTTCATTCATTCATGAAAAGGAACTAAGAAGAAACACGATGACAATACTCGGTGTGAGTTTTACCTCCAGCCCCAGATAATTGGGGGACGACGCGTGTTCTGGTAGAGATGCCAGCTTTCGCACGATAGAAGCGTACACTTTGACACCCTCGGGCCTGCCTCGAGCTGGCTGCAAGAGAAATAAAACAACTCAAGCATGTGTTTGTTAACTTTTAGTATAAGAACCGCAGTGACATACAAAGAAAAACAGATAATTTAAGAAATATGGCATGTGGGGTAGAATTACACATCGGTTGTGAAAAATATTATAACATCAACAAGATATTTAGCAGGTTTAACTTTAAACACACACAAACACACACACACGCACGCGCACACACCACACACATACTCACACACACGCATGCATGCACACACACACCACACACACACATACACACACCCACACACACCCAACCAATGTATTTGACACATCCTGAGGAGAAACTGGCATAAAATCACCAAAAAGCGCAATGAAATGAGAAACAAATAGATTGAAGAAAAGAGAAATGCTAAGATGAACGTTATTAAGAGAACAAACGAATCAACTTCAAGGGGTTAAGAACTAGACACTTGAGCCCGTCTAAGTCCAAGTCCTTTTAAGGAAAAAAAAAAGAAAAGCTCGACCACGTTCAGACTGCTGCTAGCTAGCCTAGGCTGCTAACAGTCTCTGTCTATATTTGTGGTCTGGGTTATTTGCATCACTTTCGTGACTGAATACTGGTGTTTGTGCCATTTCTGGCTTAATGCTTCCCTCCGTATCAAACCGCTCGTCCTGTTGTCACTGGTGCATGTCTTCCTTCTTCATTCTTGGTGTTTCCTGTTTGTTCTGTCTCCCTTTGATCTGGCTAGGCGTATCTCGAAGGAGAGCGAGCTTCCAAACACAACGACCTTTCGGCCACCATTTATTGTTTTAAAATTTTGAGTATTTTAATTTGGCCAAAAAGTACTGAAAACAGTTTTTGAATGTGAATAGTTCCGAAATGTGAAAATTTTCCGCGTGTGACCATAGTGGTCTTATAGTTGTCTTCCTGTAATATGAACGGGTTAGTCATGTATTGGATATGTGTGTGAGAGTTTGTGTGGAGTCTTAAGCGGGTCCAGTCGTCATTTGTTATTATGTGATCGGGTTGTGTTGATAGCTAAGCTCCGGTGTACGTAAATACCATATAACCGGACCGTCCAGCTCACGCTTTGAGATCCAAATGATCGGCGATGAGAATTGTTGTGGCATGTTGGGCAACGAACTCAAGTGCTCTCTGTGGGAATGGGTTGGGGGGTTAAACTCATAGTGCATCCGAAAGATTTAGGGAATGGTGGGGGGAAGGGGAGCGGGAGGCCATTCAGTCAATTCTCGTCGTTGCCGTCTTATTGGATTCTAGCGTGGCTTTTTGCCGGGACTATGTGTATCACGTTACCAACCTTTGCTATCATCCCAGTGATGGGGTGGTATTGGAGGTTATGCGTTCTAGTCCTGTCATTATCGAGTCACTTGTATTCCCTATTTGCTGTCAGTCATATTTTTGTTATGAGTCCTGTCGGTCATGTGCATGTTGTATGCATGCTGTGGAGTGGGATGGTTTTGTTTATGAATCCCCGGAGTATATGGACGCACCCAACTAGGTGTATGCGTACATGCACTCGAGTACTCATACATGCAGACAACACTACATATTTGTACGTCCTTTCATACTTATCCGTATATGCATACCTAATTGACATTACGTACACACGCAAACTCTTTCATATGCGTTTACCAATGCCTGTACTTACATTCATAAAAAAAACGAGTACATCCACACGTAGTGATATTCACTCTTCCATGTCTTATGCGTGTTGTGTCGCTTTGTCTGTAATTTCGTCTGGTCGTGTCACTCTTAAGCTATGTCCCGTTACTGGTATGTGACCTGTCCGGTACTGACGTATCATGTTTTGGTGGATGGTGTGCGATGACGTTCTTGCTGCTTACACCCTTCATTCCATTCGTTCTCATTAATGAACAGACATACAGCAACACAGTTTATGGTTTCTTTGATTGCACTGTCATTCATACACTCACAAATATATAAATATACACGCTCTCATATATATACACACATGCACACGCATACCCACATATACATGCATACAGTAACATTTAAATCCATGTACTCATTCATCTGTACCTTTCGCACAACTATCTTCCCACTGTTCCGTCCACACGTGATTCCGTACCATCCGCCTACATACACTGTGTCTTATGTATCCATCCTATACACAAATGCACTCATACTACACGCACTCATCCTTGTGTATGTGTCCATGTTCACATCTATGCACTCATCATACTTACACTATCTTTCTGACTCTAGGATATCCGGGGTTACCATCTCATCAGTTCCTTCTGTTATACTGAGTAAATCCCTAATCTGGTCTTTTTAGTTTTGATTTGTTTTAATAAGGTATTGTTTAACCAGTTTTTGGATGTCTTTATTGCTATCTACATTTAAACATTTGTTTGCAGTAATTTGTTGTTTGCGTTTTAGAAAAAACTCCTCAATGGGTTTCCTCTCCAATTTATATTTAGTGCAGTTTATTATATAATGCTCTAATGTATTATCTTGAAAGCAGTCCAGACATAGTGGAGATGTAAATTTCTCTGGGTGCCACCCTAATCTAGCTCTCCATAGTAGTTTGTTGGCTGGAATTTTCAGTTTGTCCCGTACCTGTGTGTTAAGGCTGGGCTCTTTAAGGTTATTGTAGGCATCTCTGCCATTATTGCTCCCTTGCCATTGCAGTTTCCACATTTTAATTATATGTCGTTTGATTATGCTGGTCCTTTCTATTTTTCCGAGTCCTACATCTATTAAAACATCACATTTTGCTCCCTTTTTGGCTGCTATGTCAGCTTTTTCATTGCCTATTACACCTCTGTGTGCTGGTACCCATGCAATGGTGACTTGGCATCCTTTATTCTTGAGCTGAGTTGTTAGATTTAGGATTGTCTCTTTAATATCTGGTCTACTGTTAGTTTTATGTGTTTTTAACGTCTGCACCGAGGACAATGAATCTGTCAGTATGGTAAATTTAGTTGGAGGTTTATTAATTACCATCTCTAGTGCCTTCATTATGCCGACTAGTTCTGCTGTGCATACTGCCACATGATCTGTTATTTTATATTCTCTTTGTATATTCCACTGTGGGATTATTACTCCTGCTCCTACTTCTCCTGCTTCATTCTTAGATCCGTCAGTGTATGCAACCAGATTGTCTGATCGGATCTGGTCTATGTATTCTTCTGTTATTGCTTTGGCTTCCAATGTTTCAGTATTCTTATTAATAATTTTCATCAGACTCATGTCTGTCCTGGGCAGCTCTAGTCTCCATGGAGGGATTTGAGTGATAAATCTAACGCTTGCCTCTAGAGTCCTAGCTAAGTCCTCATCATCGTTAATTTCTAGTGCAGCGTCCCAGGCTGCTGGTCTCTGTATGTCTCTGACCGTTCTGTCACCTAGGTGGGTAATGTTATGATGAAAAGCGTCTGAAGCTGGGTGTCTGGCATCGTTGGCCGCTTTCATCCAATAGCTATAAGTTAGTTGTTTCCTTCTGAGTTTAAGCGGTGTGATGCCTAGTGCTACCTTCATGGCCTCTCTCGATGTCCCTTTGCCAGCGCCCATGATGGAAGTCAGGGCTTGGCACTGAATCCTATCAAGTTTGCATTTGCTGTTCTCTGATGCTGATTCATATACTATGCTTCCGTATTCCATTTTGCCCCTAACGAAAGCTTTATAAAATTGTATTAGGGTGTCCTGGTGTGCTCCCCATCCGTTTCCTTTAATCATTTTCAGCATATTATTGTACTTTTTGCACTTTACTACGAGATCATCGATGTGCTTAGCCCAGGTCATTTGCTCATCCAGAATCATTCCTAGAAATTTCGTGGAACGTGTCCGCTGAACTGTTCTGCCATTAATTTGGAGTCTCGTTACTTCTGGGTCATAATTAAGCTGTCTTTTAAAGTTGAATATCATGCTTACTGTTTTGTCGACGTTGATTTTAAATCCCCATTTTCCCATCCAATGCGCAACTTCGTCTAGACTTTTCTGCAATCTTTTCTTAGCGCAGGGGATCTGATTATGGCTGTGGTAGATTGCACAATCGTCCGCAAACTGAGTTAGTCCCGTGTCCTTGTTCGTGATGAGCCCGTCTAAAATTCTGCGCTTTTATCTACCCTCTTTCATAGAGAGGCCGTAACCGCTAGACTGGGCTCCGTCCATAATATCGACAGGGCTGTACAAGAAAGAACCGTTGACTGTGCTGTATGTCCCGTCAAAACTTATAAAAGCAGGACATGATGATGGTGATGATGATGATAAATAACTTGGTGTTAGTTTGTTAGGATATGATCACTGAGCTCAGGACATGTTCATAGGTGGTCAGATCCTTCCCTCAATATGAAAGCGAGCGTCCTGTGACTATAGCGCCAGTTCTTTGTGGACAGATAAGTCTTTTTGTATGCCCGGCGTGTTTCTTGCTTTTGGCGCTGTCGATATTTAACTCCCGAGTCTTTCATTCTGGTGAGCGATGTCTCTGTCTCCAAAGTCTTCCACCCTTCCCACTTCTCTGAGCGCATTATTAACACAGCATGATCCATGGGTTGATCTTCAGCAGTGACTGCGGATCCAGCCAACATATCAGCCCTTTCGTTTCCATCGACGCTCACGTCTACCGGAACGAAGAGAAAGACGACGTTACACCCAGTAGATTTATATAATCCACTTCCGCACAGAACTTGCCTGGATCTTCCGGATCATGCTCAAGGAATCACTAAGCACACACGCACGGGTTATAGTCTTGTGTTCCTAGTCATACGAATGCTTGCGTTACCGCCATCGCCTTCATTGTCATGCTGGTTGTTGTCACAGAGAAGGCAGCGCTGGATTCTGTGATTGTTCTGCTGGCTGAGCGTTCTGTGAAGGCCCATGCACTTCTTTATTGTTGAATAACAGATCCGTCTGTGCAGATCAGTACATCTGCTTCGTCTGAGTCATCGCTGATGAGAGCGTTGACCTCTGCATGACCACAACAGCATTATGCTCCCTGCATCTTCTGTCCAGCATGACAATATAAGAAAAGTTGCAATTAAACACAAGAGGCACGGGTATTCACTCTTCACCAGGAGTTATATTGGTTGGGCCACATACTTGCTTGAAGACATCTTCTGCCCGACCAAGTAATGACTTACCCCTCTTCAGCCTGTCGCCTTTTTTTTTTTTAGTGTAGAGTGCTTGATGCAATTTTTTTTCCCTTTCTATCAGCGCTTGTTTTGAGGTAAACAGGAGCCCTCCAGATTCTGATCCTTTGATTCATGGTCGGAAAGTCAAGTACATATCTCACTGTTAGACAGGATGTGTCTCTAGTACAACAACCCCCCCCCCCCCCCCCCAATGCGCATGGCTTCATTGTGCACCTTTTCAAGACTTTCAGTCTGTGTACAGCTGACACTGAGGATGACCATAGCATAAGCAAATGGAAAAAGGACCAGCCCGTAGAAAAGAAAGACTAGTAAATAACTTAAGTGTATGTGTATTTAACAACCGAATCATGTGTGTATAGATAATAATTATTATTTATGCCAGTGGGTGTTATTGGCAGATAACAGATTAAGTGAACGTCAGCTTATATTACATTCATCAAGAAACGGCAGATCAACTATCTCGTTAGAGTGCAGCAACATCAAATACTATCATTTGCACTACATCTCAAAAAATCTGCTACAAGAGCAAGAGGACGGCCACGAAAACCATGGAGCGATAACATTAAAGACACTTTAATCGTCCACGTCATGACAATAGTCAGTGGCAGCCAGTGTATACTGGATCGCTAATCGTCCCTCCCCACGTCTCTTGACGACAGAAGTGGTTTATGAGGAGGATCGAACAAACGAACGAACGAACTTTATTTTCAAAGGGTTACAAATTAGGCACGCAGGCCTGTCTTACATTCAGCCCTTCCAAACTGCCATCTTTCACACAGCAGTTGTACTTCATTAATAAAGCATGTTATGTTCATGTAATAATATGCATATTATAAATATCAAGTCAGAAACAAAGGCAAGGGTGGTAAAATATGTGAGCACGCTCGCGCGCGAACACACACCCACACACACACGCAAACCTATTCACTCGCAAACACACACATAGGCACCCAATACACACACACACACATCCACATACATGCAAACATGCACACACACACACACAAACGCATACATACAAACATGAACACACACACACGCATACATACAAACATGCACACACATATACACACATACATGGATGCACACACACATACATGCATGCATACACACATACATGCATGCATACACACATACATGCATGCATACACACATACACACATACACGCATGCATACACACACATACACGCATGCATACACACACATACACGCATGCATACACACACATACACACACATGCATACACACACACACGCATGCAAACACATACACACATACACGCATGCATACACATACACACATACACACATGAATACACAAATACACACATTCACACACATACACGCATGCATACACACACATACACGCATGCATACACACACATACACGCATGCATACACACACATGCATACACACATGCATACACACATACACGCATGCAAACACATACACACATACACGCATGCATACACATACACACTCATGCATACACACACATAAACACACATGCACACACACATACACACACATGCACACACACATACACACACATGCACACATATACACACACATGCACACACACATGCATACACACACATGCATACATGCACACACCCACATGCATACATGCACACACACATGCATACATGCACACACACATGCAAACATGCACACACACATGCACACACACATGCATACATGCACACATGCATACATGCCTACATACATGCATGCCTACATGCATACCTGCCTACATGCACACGCACATGCGCACAGACGCACGCACGCACGCACGCACGTGCGAACACACGCACGCACCTACACCTACACCTACCTACCTATCTACATACACTCATACCCACAGTCACCCACACAGACGTGCGCTCTACAACACACACGCATAAAACCCAGGCATATATAGACACACACAGCTATAAACACACACACACACACATACATACACGCACGTAGCCGCACAAAAAGACCCATACAAACACACACACCGACGCACACCGACATAAACTCATCATGTTGTTTAGGCACCCAGCTCTGTGTCTGTCAGGGTGGGTCCGTCCTAAATTGTTAAAAAGCTCACTTACTGTGACCATCTCCACATGGTACTGGTGGAAAGGCTGCAGGCTGGACACAGGGATGATGTACTTGGTTAACTCTTCCCGGCTGATCCAGTCGTTGACGGCTAGAACAAGTCCTGTGGAACGTTGTGCAAGCACAGAATGAGGTCTTGGTAAAATCTCTTTCTCATACTTAGCAAGGGGTTTAATCAATTACTTTAATCATAAAATAACTTTGCATTAATTACTTCCTCTTTATGATTTAGTATCCTGGAGTTGGGGTTATGCGAAATGAGTGAGTGACGTTTAACCTCACCAGTACCGCACAACGAGTCGTAAACACCAGGTGACACATTCCGATGAGAATCGCCCGTGTACAAGTCCTGACCACCGTTAAACTTTCAGGTTATATTAGGGCCCCAAACTACAGCTGAAGTGGGGCATTCAAAAAATAAAAATAATTGCGTCCCATATTGGAAGGGAATGTGTAAAACACATCAGTGTTTGCGGTCCTGTTTTGTTTAAAATGTGGACCAGGAAAATGGGAAACAGGCTTCGGGTAACTGCTGACGGCTGAGACAGATATCATCATCAGGTGCCTTGCCGACTGGTGTGGGCGATCTGACTCTCCATAATCTGCGATCTCCTGCAGTATGTATCAATTCGTGTGCCTACACACTTCCATGCTATGCAACAAGACTGTCAAGCATCTTCTCTCGGTGTCTTCCTCTATCCCTCCTTCCACAGATCTTTCCAGTGGTCACATGTTCTATTTTCCCTCTTCTCATAACATGGCCGAAAAATGATGACTAGACAGATATATGGACCATATTTTCTTTATTACTAGGAGGCTTCACCTGACTCCCATCTTCAACAGCAAGCGAAAAGTTCCATTTCCGATGGCACCAGTAACTGTCTGATTGTACATTCGTCTCGCCTCTCCCTTGAGTGTTAAGCGTCGGAAGATCCCCTGATAACTCCTCGCAGCGCCATTCTATTCAGAACCTAATGATCTATTGGTACCTTCGCACCGTTCACTCGTTCCCAAAAGGCCTTCACAACATCTAGTTTGTTATACATCAATTTAGCACCAAGTGGTGCAGAGTCAGCCAGTCTATCTGCCTGCTCGTTTCTTCAAAACTACGGCGTGACCTGGAGCGATTCTTCCCCCTCTGCACGGAGCATGCCTGTCTCCGTCTTTCTCGTCATGCTCTGCGAGTCAGCTGCAATTACATGTGTGTATAATTGATTCCTAAGACAGCGGAAGGCAGCAGTGACTGTCTCCACCTCCATTCTTAACTTCCAGTGAAACCCTCGAAGATGTAATATACATTATAGTAACAATGTCAGTGTCTTGTAACCTGTCATTATTGATGTTGATAATTTCACGAGTGTTAATTAAGCACATTACAATACGACGTGAACGAACACGCTGACGCCATGAGGACAGTTTAAAGATGACCGACCTACTTTTGACATGCACCAAAGAGAAGCAGGAGTTTTCTGTTATCAATTTTTCTTTTGGATATGCGAAAGGATGAACCGTAAAGCAGTTCATTGGCTAATGAAGGTTCTGTATGATGCTGTCCTGTCAATCGAGCAAGTGAATGAGTGGAGTCCGGGGTTGCAAAATGGCGTGATTTCTGTGACAGACTGTGCATGCTTGAGTGGTGAATGTATGTGTAAGTAAGAGTATGTCTCAGTGGGTACGATTATGTACACATGATCATATGTGTATGCATGAGTGTGTATGTAAAAATATTAGTATGTTAGTATGTGTATATATGTATAAGACAATGTCATAAATGTACAATTTTTAGCTAAGCGGCATCAGCTGCTTTGAGGTTATGTGGCCGGAGTATTGTTTTTTTTAGAAACAAAGCTCTGCAATAAGTTGCATTTGATTTTTGTTTAGTTCCTAGTTTAGACGCAGACAATGGGGGGGGGGGGGGCATTTCGGGTAGACCCTCAGGAGATTTCCGAGGAATGGGCACTGGTCAGCGTACTGCAGGTCGAAGAGCATCGAAGTTCACACAGAGTGACCAGGACACAGCTCTCGATGAGCGTGCTGGCCATGACAATGGTCCTTGCTCAATATCCACCAGAGGCAGGATCGTTGTTCCCAGACCTGTGGTCAGCTCGGCCTCGTAGAGCGGCACGTTAAAGTTTTCGGGGGAAAAAGAAGCAGAATAAGTGATAATAAATTAAGGAACTCTTTTCCACTTCTTCAGGCGTATTGGGCTAGAACAACATTTTATATAGCCATCAGCACTCGGTGAGTGATGGGGGCAGCTTTTACTTCTCAGATTTTACTAGGTACTCATTTAGGGCTGCGTCGACCTGTGAGCCGCGGTCATTTTGTTTGTTTTTGCGAAAATAAAATGTCCTGCTTCGGTCATGACACCAACCTACGACCTTGAGATCCGTGGTCGAGATTCTAGCCGTTACACCACGGCTGCTGCCGAGAAATATTAATAGTAATAATAAAAAAAAATAACACTAATATTTAAAATAATGATAAGTGCTATTAGTAGTAGCAGCATCAGTAGTAATAGTAACGTAGTGACAGTAGCTGTAGTAGTAGCAGCAGCAATAGCAGCAGCAATAGCAGCAGCAGAACCAGAAGAAGAAGAAAGAAGAAAGAAAAAGAAAAAGAAGAAGAAGAAGAAGAAGAAGAAGAAGAAGAAGAAGAAGAAGAAGAAGAAGAAGAAGAAGAAGAAGAAGAAGAAGAAGAAGAAGAAGAAGAAGAAGAAGAAGAAGAAGAAGAAGAAGAAAAATAAAAGAAGAAGAAGAAGAAGAAGAAGAAGAAGAAGAAGAAGAAGAAGAAGAAGAAGAAGAAGAAGAAGAAGAAGAAGAAGAAGAAGAAGAAGAAGAAGAAGAAGAACAAGAAGAAGAACAAGAACAAGAACAAGAACAAGAGGAAGAGGAAGAAGAAGAGGAAGGAGGAGAAGAAGAAGAAGAAAAAGAAGAAGAGAAAGGAGGAGAAGAAGAAGAAGAGGGGAAAAAAAAAGAAGAGAGGAAGCAGCAGCAGCAGATGTCCATTGTAGTTGTGTCGCAGGTTAAGAATCAATTTCTTCTGAAGGAAAAACAAATGTCAAAATCTATACCCGTTTTATCCGAATTCTTTTCGTCTGTTTCTATTGTAACCATTTCTTCCCAAGATGGCGCGTTGGTTGGCTTGACAACGGCGTGTGTCCTTGACTTAGCCTTCTGATTTGCATCCATGTCTGCTTTTGTTTTTCTGGGAAAAAAAAGTGTTTATAGACATGTTCACTATCTTGTTATTTTATCAACACGATACTTCGTATATATTTTTTTTTAAATCTCCACTGAACATTTTTATTTTTAGCTAAAAATTAATCCTTTTTCCACCAAATGTCTTTTTAACTAGGTGTATCTACTTTCTTCTTTCCTTGTCTCCATCTCGCCTTCCTTGGCACCATCTCGCCTTCCTTGTGTGACAAACCAACGGAAGATTTCAGTCCGGCAAGAGTTAATTGCATCATGTGGTTAGAAGAATTGCGCACTTAAAATAAACATAGTTGAACATAGATGCGAGAAGAGTAGAAAATGTACGAAGGAGCAACATAACTTATGAAGTTTTCGTAGTGTTACTAGGAGAAACCCTTAGAGCTAGATTCGTCACTACACCAAACGACAGCCCAAGCCATTCCATCGGCCTACTACCAAGAACTAATATTAATAATAAAATCATACGAATTCAGGTGAGATTTATAATGGTAGGGAGTAGCTGAGATCCCCTGTAAGCCTTAGCTGTATCCTGAAATATTTTATCGAGATCCTACCATTCTATATTCTACCATTGTATAAATATTCCGTGACTTCATCAACCTTGATACTTGTCCGTTGGACAATTTACTAGTCTCTACATCTATAACTTTCTTTAGATTACTATGCACAGTTATGACCATACAATAGCGAACCCTCCTTCCCTCTGTCACCTTTTCGGAAAATATTCATTCGGTTTCCTTGCGTAAAGATCTTACAGTATAATAAACCATCATCCTGTGCCATGTGGTATCATCAGTTGGGTATACGCTACATTGCTTATGTTTATTATTTTATGCAACATAAAATTTGAGTAAAAGTCGTCAGCTTTGTGGGCATATAGGGTTGGCCTATGTTTTATAGACCAAGTGGTACCTGGGCGTTGATGTGGTCAACATCACACCTGCCGCATTTACTCCCCATGACTATACCTGGTGTCCATTCAAGGCGAAGTCGACCTGGGTCTGATGGGACTTGAACTAATGACTGTCCAATCCGCATGCGAATTTGTGTTAACTTAAATATGTCAAGTTTTAAATGATCGTGCAATAATTTGGATATGTATAAAAAAATATATTATAACAGGGTGGAGAGATTTATTTGTGATATTGCTCGTGGAGAAAGACAAAGTATGAACCTTGCTCTTTCCCTTACTTATCTGAAAACACCACAAACACCACAACACCTCTACCTGCCCCAGATGTGTCGACATAATTCTCAACACAAGGCTGATTGATGTATTTTCTCAGGTTCCCGGTAACCCTATGGATGGTTAACAACATTATAGACGGAGATTCCGAAATGAACTGAAGACTTATGCTGATATCCAATTCCTACAATTGTTGCCGCCAGTGTATTGTCCATACCACAGATCGCCGTATTCAGCTTGAACGATTGTCGAGATGAGTGAAGTTGATACATTGAAATGGTTTTTTTTTTTCATGTGGAATGATGAGTTAATTTCCTTTTGAGTTGAATAATTTGTTATGATTCTTAGTCAGCATTATATCAATACAATTGTTGTTTTCTTGAAAACTCATACATCGAAGTATTGTACATTGTGATTTATTTGAGTTCAATTTACCAAGTGTTGAACTTTGGTTTTCTGAATTTAGTTAGAAAAATAATTATGTATTCCATTATATTCCGGGGATTCACCCTATTTCTTTGATTTTCTGTATTTTCCTTCCTTTCTTTATGAACTCAGGGACCATCAGAAATTCCTAGACTTTCCTAATTCGAGCCCTGTAAATTATTAGGAAGGAGTATAGGGGATCTCCAGGCGACGATAAATTCCACCAAACTATACCACTACACTTGGCACCATCTCGCCTTCCTTGGCACCATCTCGCTTTCCGTCTTCTGTTGTAGAAGGTAAAAAGTATGACATTTCCTTTAAATAGCACGCATGCCTGTCTCTTAGCTTGTATCCAACAATACCAAATTTCGTCCTTTTTAGGACGAAATTTTTTGTCATTTGAAGCCCCACTCTGGCTTTTGCCAGGGGCCGCAATATAGGCAGGCCATTTATATGGCCAAATGTCTGAACGCGGTTTCTGGGACCTCTCCACGGCGATCCTCATCCACATGGTGGCACTTTGTGTCATCGGGTGTTTATCGCTTGTGTGATGTCCTGGTGGGGTAGAAATTCAGTTCAGTCTCTTAGCAGCACGGCCAGCTCTAGATTTCGGACGTGGTTAGCAGGTACAACGTACCATATATCGGATACTTACATATGGGGCAGAGACAAATCGATACTTTGTGTGGAGCAGCGCAACACTACAGTCGATCAACACATGTATGCATCACTGCACAACATGGAACAAGCGAAGTATTTTATGTTGATAGTTCGTTGATAAAGAGTTTGAACACAATATTCGAGCGACTTTTATTTCGTCTAGTTTACAAGATGCTTTTGTGTTTGTTTAGTCATTATGATCTAGATGCACCGTAGCCTGAGCGCTCAATCATCTTGTCCCACCAGCATATTTATTAGGGTGTACTGAGGCCCCCATTCCCCAGGAGATATGTTAAGGGACTAAGGAAATGAGGTCAAGCGGGAGTGGAAAAGGCAGAATGGTGATTACAGTCCAGAGAGTGACAGCATAAACAAACTCAACAGGAAAGAACAAATATCAATTTTTAGACTTCGGACTGGACACTGTGGTCTTCGAGCACACTTGTACAGGATAGGCATAAAAGAATCTGCTGCCTGTGATTGTGGAGCAGAAAGACAAACCCCCAGAGCACATACTACAGTACTGCCCTAACCTCTCCCAGCAAAGACTGTGGATCTGGCCCAAAGGAGCCACATTGCAAGAGAAGCTATGGGGGACCGGTGGCGACCTTAAACGCACAATCCTATTTGTGACCCAGACGGGACTCAATGTTTAGCATGACTGATATCGAACGCAGAAGAAGAAGAAGTTAAGGGACTGAGGTCCCGCTAGAAAATATGTAAGGGAGCGAAAGGCTCCCCTCCATCGCACCCACGACAATGTTTTCCTGATGTCGTTGGCCTTGTTCAGAGCCGACCAGCGTGTGGTCAAATGAGGTCAACGGCCTCTGTCCATCAGCTAAATAAGACCTGATTTTCGAAAAGCTGCTGTCACTGTGACTTTTCACATTTGTGATTTTCCAGAATCTTGAAACGATGCAAAGTAATGTAAAGTAATATACAGTAAGCTAAGTAGAGCAATCTAATATAAAGTTATTAACATAAAGTAATGTAAAGTGAAGCAAAGTGAGTAATGTAAAGCAAAGTGAGTAATGTAATATAAAGGGAGGTAAACTACAGTAAATTGATGTAAAGTAAGAAAAGTATTGTAAAAAAAAAGTAATTATCCGAAATGTAAAGTGATGTCAAGTAAACTAATCAAAGTAAGGTTTTATAATATAAAGGGAAGTAAAATAGAGAAAAGTAGTGTAATATAAAGTGAAGTAAACTTTTCACGCCTTTGGCGCATATAGTGCTAGGCCTATACTCTATCCACCAATCAGCAGTTGACAGGTGGCGTGATCAACATCACGGCGACAATCTTTACTTCCCAGGAAATTTCCTGCTACCCAAATTAGGGCTGGGTCGACCTTCGAGCCAAGGTCAGTTTTGAAACAAATCCGCTACGCTGCACCCTATAAAATCCTAACTTCTAGAAAATAAAGACAATTCTTGTAAGTTCTAGAAAATACCTTAAGATACCAGACAGCAATTGAAATATTTCACAAGGTGTGCAAAGATGTGCTAAAATCTTACAATGTGGCGAAAGGCTGTGGAACTTTTCCATTGGAAGCATTTGGAAGGTTGCTGGCTCCGTGGATGATGACGTCAACTTGCTCTTGGCCTGGTCTGGCAGTGTGGCGCCAGCTCTGGTTGGCGCTGTAGGAGCTCTGGTCATATTCTCGAAGAGGGGAATCGATCGTCTGAAATATAGAACCTCATAATTTAGAAGGGGTAAATCGATTGTCTGAAATAAAAACGTCA
>CAJHNH020001347.1:488738-503738 GCA_905116865.2 Candidula unifasciata
AACGATAAACGATACGTGATGACTGAGGTAAACGATAAACGTTATGTGATGAATGAGGTAAACAATAAACGATATGTGATGACTGAGGTAAACGATAAAAGAAATATTATGATTGAGGTAAACGATAAACGATATGTGATGACTGAGGTAAACGATAAACGATATGTGATGGTTGAATTAATCGATAAACGTTATTTGATGACTGAGGTAAACGATAAACGTTTATGTGATGACTAATGTACATGATAAAACGATATGTGATGACTGAGGTAAACGATAAACGTTTTGTGATGACTGAGGTAAACGATAAACGACATGTGATGACTGAGTTGAACGATAAACGGTATGTGATGACTGAGGTAAACGATAAACGATATATGATGTCGGAGGTAAACGATAAACGGTATGTGATGACTGAGGTAAACAATAAACGATATGTGATGACTGAGGTAAACGATAAACGATATGTGATGACTGAGGTAAACGATAAACGTTATGTGATGACTGAGGTAAACAATAAACGATATGTGATGACTGAGGTAAACGATAAATGATATATTATGATTGAGGTAAACGATAAACGATATGTGATGGCTGAGGTAAACGATAATCGATATGTGATGGTTGAGGTAATCGATAAACGTTATTTGATGACTAAGGTACACGATAAACTTTTATGTGATGACTAAGGTACATGATAAACGATATGTGATGACTGAGTTGAACGATAAACGTTATGTGATGACTGAGGTAAACGATAAACGACATGTGATGACTGAGTTGAACGATAAACGGTATGTGATGACTGAGGTAAACGATAAACGATATGTGATGTCGGAGGTAAACGATAAACGGTATGTGATGACTGAGGTAAACGATAAACGATATGTGATGACTGAGGTAAACTATAAACGATATGTGATGACTGAGGTAAACGATAAACGTTATGTGATGACTGAGGTAAACAATAAACGATATGTGATGACTGAGGTAAACGATGAATGATATATTATGATTGAGGTAAAAGATATGTGATGATTGGGGTAAACGATAAACGATATGTGATGATTGAGGTACACGATAAACAATATGTGATGACTAAGGTACACGATAAACGATATGTGATAATTAACTTAAACAATAAACGATGTGTGATAATTAACGTAAACAATAAACCATATGTGAGACTAAAAGTACACGATAAACGATAAATGACGACTGAAGTAAACGATGAACGATATGTGACCGGAGTACAACCTGAAAGGGGTCTTCGGCGTTTAGGTTTTTCTCCAGTTCTTCTCTCTTCTTTCTGTCTTCGTCTTCCCTCTTTTTCTCAGCAGCAAGTCTTTCTAATTCTAATTTCCTTTCTTCCTCCTGTCTCTCCATGTCCTCGTTCCTTTGTCTTTCATCGTCTTCCATCGTCTTTCGCTTTTGCGCCTCTAGATCGAACTCTTTCAGAGAAAAATTGCATCTCATTCTCCCACAGTGCATTTCACCTTGACCTTTTTTGTTGTTGGCGCGCAACAGTGACACCACTGTTGTGTGTCTGTCAGATGAGATCAATTAAACAAAATCAGATCTGTCAGATGAGATCAATTAAAAAATCAGACCTGTCAGATGAGATCAATAAACAGTCAGAAATCGTGTTAGGACAGTTATCAAATACATTGTATCGCCGTGACATACAAATTAACAGCAATAAACGCAAAAATGGGATTATTATCCTTTGTTTTTCCATTCTTCTTCACCCTTTTCTTCTTCCTTTTCTCTTCTTGGCCTCCCCCCCCCCCCCCGCCCCTTTTGTGTCTCTCCTTTCCTGGTTGTTGTTCTCAGTTATCATGTTCTCATCCTCTCGAGTAAGTATACCCCTTTGGCTTCCCCGAAATCTCTATCCGAACTTCTCTGAAATGTCCACATTTGTGCTAACAGCACTTTGAGAATAGGAGACACGTTAAACATTGATTAAACAATGTTCTGTACATCAGTGTATGTAAACTACCCGCACAGCCGTTCCTTTCTACCCCACAGGAAACAGTTTCCGCATTCGTGATTTCATTACGTCTTTTCTTGTGCCACAGAGCAGATTTTGTGCTGTCATGTTCAAGAGAGAGAGAGAGAGAGAGAGAGAGAGAGAGAGAGAGAGAGAGAGAGAGAGAGAGAGAGAGAGAGAGAGAGAGAGAGAGAGAGAGAGAGAGAGAGAGAGAGAGAGAGAGAGAGAGAGGGTACAGTTTCTAGAAAACGAGACAGGAACAGACCTTAGCGAAAGTGGACACAAGACATTACCAATTTATTGGCGTTGAAGCACGTAGGGCTTGACAATAAAAGGCTAGAGAAAGAGAGACTTTCAGGGTTGATGACTGAAGATGAGAATAATACGTTATGTTACTTTATCATTATCAACATTACTGCACATTTTGCATCCGCATGAGAGCTCAGATCCCTTTTACGGCGGTCACCTCAAGGCACTCCTGCCGATAGCTTCCTTTAGAAGTCGGTTATAATATGCCCTATTGTGACCCGAAAGACGGCATTTCCGTGCTTGCCTAGGATTCACTCCCACGTCACGAAATCATATTAGCATCAGAGACTCGTCATTATACACTAACACAGTTAAAGCAACCCCCCCCCCCCCCCCAACCCCTAACATACATACATCAATCTAAGCCTCTTGCTGTTTTTCAATAACTTTTTGCACACTATTACCCAATATTTCACTAATTGTTTTACTTATGTAACTGGGAAATAAATTCCTTTATAGTGTGACCAAATTAATAATAACCATTTTTCTTAACTGGACAATAAATGTTTAATGCCTTCTCTCCCAGTGACCAAGAAAATGTTACGTTGCTAGCTGTACATTCCATCACCTGGGCTGACAAGGTGACAGAACATTACCTGTACATTTCTATTTCAAGCTATCTCTGTGTGAGTAAGTAAATGTGATTTTTTCTTCAACGACCAAGAGACTGTTTACATGTTACCTGTACATATCCTCTCCTGGACTGACCAAGTGGTTAGTTCGTGGAGCGTTGGTCCGAGGATAAATGGCTATCTTGCCTTCCCCCGTCTTCTTGCCAGTGTCCACGTCATTGGTCGGCAAGCTGAACGCCTCCAGATGGAGGTAGACGTCGTGGTTTCTGTCGTTCTTGCAGAACCCTGTACCAATGTCAACAGACGTGTCAGCGACAAAACCATGATAGCTAAGCTTCTGTGCATTGTTACTATTAAACTGTAAATATGTGAATGTTCTGAGATAATTAGGACACATTCTCGTTTTTCCAGACTTCTTCTTTTTCGTTAATTTCTCCTTGCTTATGTTTTTTTTTTAAAGGTGTGAAAGCCACATGCCTCTATAAAGGATATGGTGAGACCCATGTTTTCAACGGGAATGCGATCGGGCCACACCTGAGATCTCTTTAGTGCACGAAGACAGCATGTCTACAGCCTGTGTCCAGCATGTCTACAGCATGTCTACAGCATGTCTACAGCATGTGTCCAGCATGTCTACAGCGTGTGTCCAGCATGTCTACAGCATGTCTACAGCACGTCTACAGCATGTGTCCAGCATGTCTACAGCATGTGTCCAGCTTGTCTACAGCGTGTGTCCAGCATGTCTACAGCACGTGTCCAGCTTGTCTACAGCATGTTTCCAGCATGTCTACAGCATGTCTACAGCACGTCTACAGCGTGTGTCCAGCATGTCTACAGCATGTGTCCAGCATGTCTACAGCGTGTGTCCAGCATGTCTACAGCGTGTGTCCAGCATGTCTACAGCCTGTGTCCAGCATGTCTACAGCCTGTGTCCAGCATGTCTACAGCCTGTGTCCAGTATGTCTACAGCATGTCTACAGCATGTCTACAGCATGTGTCCAGCTTGTCTACAGCATCTGTACAGCATGTGTCCAGCTTGTCTACAGCATGTGTCCAGCTTGTCTACAGCATGTCTACAGCATGTGTCCAGCTTGTCTACAGCGTGTGTCCAGCATGTCTACAGCATGTGTCCAGCATGTCTACAGCGTGTGTCCAGCATGTCTACAGCACGTCTACAGCATGTGTCCAGCATGTCTACAGCATGTGTCCAGCTTGTCTACAGCGTGTATCCAGCTTGTCTACAGCGTGTGTCCAGCATGTCTACAGCACGTCTACAGCATGTTTCCAGCTTGTCTACAGCGTGTGTCCAGCTTGTCTACAGCGTGTGTCCAGCATGTCTACAGCATGTGTCCAGCTTGTCTACAGCATGTGTCCAGCATGTCTACAGCATGTGTCCAGCATGTCTACAGCGTGTGTCCAGCACGTCTACAGCGTGTGTCCAGCATGTCTACAGCCTGTGTCCAGCATGTCTACAGCATGTGTCCAGCTTGTCTACAGCGTGTGTCCAGCACGTCTACAGCATGTGTCCAGCTTGTCTACAGCATGTGTCCAGCTTGTCTACAGCATGTGTCCAGCACGTCTACAGCGTGTGTCCAGCTTGTCTACAGCGTGTGTCCAGCATGTCTACAGCATGTGTCCAGCTTGTCTACAGCATGTGTCCAGCATGTCTACAGCATGTGTCCAGCATGTCTACAGCGTGTGTCCAGCACGTCTACAGCGTGTGTCCAGCATGTCTACAGCCTGTGTCCAGCATGTCTACAGCATGTCTACAGCATGTGTCCAGCTTGTCTACAGCGTGTGTCCAGTATGTCTACAGCATGTGTCCAGCTTGTCTACAGCATGTGTCCAGCATGTCTACAGCACGTCTACAGCATGTGTCCAGCTTGTCTACAGCGTGTGTCCAGCATGTCTACAGCATGTGTCCAGCTTGTCTACAGCATGTGTCCAGCATGCCTACAGCACGTCTACAGCATATGTCCAGCTTGTCTACAGCGTGTGTCCAGCATGTCTACAGCATGTGTCCAGCATGTCTACAGCGTGTGTCCAGCACGTCTACAGCATGTGTCCAGCATGTCTACAGCCTGTGTCCAGCATGTCTACAGCATGTGTCCAGCATGTCTACAACATGTGTCCAGCATGTCTACAGCGTGTGTCCAGCATGTCTACAGCATGTGTCCAGCATGTCTACAGCGTGTGTCCAGCATGTCTACAGCATGTGTCCAGCATGTCTACAGCATGTGTCCAGCATGTCTACAGCATGTGTCCAGCATGTGTCCAGCATGTCTACAGCGTGTGTCCAGCATGTCTACAGCGTGTGTCCAGCATGTCTACAGCATGTGTCCAGCCTGTCTACAGCATGTGTCCAGCATGTCTACAGCGTGTGTCCAGCATGTCTACAGCATGTGTCCAGCATGTCTACAGCGTGTGTCCAGCATGTCTACAGCATGTGTCCAGCATGTCTACAGCGTGTGTCCAGCATGTCTACAGCATGTGTCAAGCATGTCTACAGCGTGTGTCCAGCATGTCTACAGCATGTGTCCAGCATGTCTACAGCATGTGTCCAGCATGTCTACAGCATGTGTCCAGCATGTCTACAGCGTGTGTCCAGCATGTGTCAAGCATGTCTACAGCATGTGTCCAGCATGTGTCAAGCATGTCTACAGCATGTGTCCAGCATGTCTACAGCATGTGTCCAGCATGTCTACAGCATGTGTCCAGCATGTCTACAGCGTGTGTCCAGCATGTCTACAGCAAGTCTCCAGTAATCTGTGGCACCTGTTCACATGGCAAATGTTCACAGTTCCCAATTGCCAATGTCTTGTCTATGGGGAAAACGCCAATATGCGAAAACAGAGCCCTGCTTTTCTGAACAGACAGCTTCTGTAGCATAAATTGTTTCAAACGCTTTGGCATTACTCTTTATTTCTTTGAGGCAAACAAGTCAGGCCGCCAGAGGGATCATACTGCATTAGCAATACATTGTCTCAACAATATTGCTAAGGCTTGGTGCTAGGGGGAGGAGTAACTTCATACCTAGCTTTGACTGGTTGCAGTTCTCTTGCCTCTAGGTAAAACAATATAACACTATCGTTGGGAAGGACGGAAAACAAAGGTGCCAACAGAAACAATGCAACTAATGCTGAGCAGTAAAAAGGAGCGGCACAAACCATGGCTACGAAGCTCAGCGAAGGGAAAGGAAAGACGCACACACAACAATGGAACATTTCAAGCAAAGCCTCTAAAAGACAATAAAACAACTGTGCCCTCAGGGAGCCGAAAGTTAAACAAAAAAATTAAGGCAGTACTAAATAAACGAAGAAAGCAGCCAGCCAACCAGCCAACCATCTAGCAACCATCTAGCAACCAACTAGCCAGCTAATCAGTCAACCATCCTTAGAAAAAAGCCAACCAGCCACTCAACCAACCATATTTACAAATAACTAACCAGTTAACCATCTCTACAACCCACCAGTCAACTAGCTACACAACCAACCAGCCAACCAGCTACACAACAAACCAGCTACACAGCCAACCAGCCAACCAGCTACACAACAAACCAGCTACACAGCCAACCAGCCAAACAGCTACACAACCAACCAGCTACACCGCCAACTAGCCAACCAGCTACACAGCCAACCAGACACACCGCCAACTAGCCAACCAGCTACACAACCAACCAGCCATCAAGCTACACAACCAACCAGCCAACCAACCTATCAGCCACAGAAAGAAAAATTCGACCTTACTCTCCGATCCAAAAACTTAAAAAACTAATTGACTCACAAACAAACAAGAAGTTTATGACCCCTCCCACCCCCCCCCCCCCAACCACCCCACACACCACACACACACACTCATACACACAAACACACACATATCTGCAGGTAGTCTAAAGGTAAATTTCTGGTTTTCAAAAACAAACATGCACACATAAGGATACCTGCAGGTAGTCGAAAGGTAAATTTCTGGTTTTCAAAAACAAACATGCACACATAAAGATACCTGCAGGTAGTCGAAAGGTAAATTTCTGGTTTTCAAAAACAAACATGCACACATAAAGATACCTGCAGGTAGTCGAAAGGTAAATTTCTTGTCCTCAAAAACACACAACTCGGGCTCATTCTCCGTGCCCTTCTGTGTGACCACACTCGTCAGCGCCTCGTAGTCTCTGGTGAAAGTCTCGTCTGGCCACTTTCTTAGCAGAACCTACAGACATAACAACGTTTTGGAGCAGACTTCACTTCTGATACACGCTTTAGAAACTCTTTTTGTTGAGCTCTTTACAAAACAAACACCAGAGAAGTCCGAGCAGTGTGGGTCCGTGGGCAAACTACTGTGCTGGGGCCCCCATAACAACCACTTCCTGGAATTACATTTTATATTTATTGCAAGTTACTTGACACACACAGAATCGCACGTGACCCCTGTCCTCGTGTCTTAGCCCTTTCAAAGATATCTTACTGTTTGTTGTTGTTGTTGTTTTTGTTCCAGTCTGTGACAAATAATTGTTATGTTAACCCAACTATTTTAGAGCCGAACATCTGGAAGGATGACGAGAGGAATGATTTAGACAAAACCTGCAAAACGATAAACAGATCAATCACCCGAGCCACGAGAGAAGCGCAGGATAAATACAGAAAACCACGACACTGGGCTACAACCTGGCATACTGGAGACGACAAAAAGAAAAAGAAAGAACCCATCTATTCACACATTGTTTGTTTAATGTCTTCTGTCTTCTAGCGTTTCTTGTTTATGCCCTCAAACTCAAACATTCAGCATTGTCAAGTGCAAAGCCTTGGGCATCAAGGAGTTAACGTTAACAATTGCTAGCACCGATAAGAGTTAAAGTTTAACGTATTGTCTGAAAAAAGGGAAAAAAAAGGGGGGGGGGGGGAGTGGAGATGATAGGACGGAATGACCAGTACCAGGCAGACGAAGTTTCAAATGGTTACCGGAAGTTATTTTGACCACGTGATGGCGGTGACGTCACCAGCCGACTGCTGATTGGTCTATACAGATGTGAGTTTAACAGTGCTCTGTGCCCCAATGTGGCATAATTCTCTTCTCGTCCTTTTTAGAATGAAATTTTTCGTTTTTTGAAGCCCTACTCTGGCTCTTGCCAGGGGCCGCAATAAAGCCTGGCCATAAATATGGCCTAAAGGCTGAACGCGGGATTTCTGGAACCTCTCCACAGTGATCCTCATCCACATGGTGGCACATTGTTTCATCGGGTGTTTATCGCTTGTGTGATGTCCTAGTGGGGTAGAAAGTCAATCAGTCAGACCAATGTGGCCAGAGTGGTTCTCTGGCCTGAGATCCCACATGCTTTCGTGCTGGCCTAGTGGTCAAGTATTAGAAGCCTCATCCAGGTAGGGACTAGTTTCAGGTTTAGATGATCAACATCACGGCACGAGGTAGTAACCCTCGAGTGCTCCGTTCTACTTCTAGCTCAAGCCTGAGTCTGAAGAATTTCAGCACAGGGCACGAACTTCGCAGCACTGGCAAGGATCCTGAAAATGCTTTAAGGTATATTTTAAACTCCAAATTCTGCCCGGGCAGCGCCCTCAGACTACTTTTTGTTCTATTTCCAACTGCCAGAGAATTTTTTACGTGCGCAAGAATATACACGAGAATCCGATCATACTACCTAGGGATGAAGGGAAATTACTAGAAGTCCACGGGAAAAAATCCCAGCCTTCACCGGGGTTTGAACCCGGGACCTCCAGCACTCGAAGCGGACGCCATGTCCCGAGACCACGCAGCAGGGACTGTTTCATCTAATAGGAATCACAGGCACCCGGAGCCAAAAATAGGTACTAATTCTCCTCACACCAAAGAAACTGACCATTATATTTAATCAAGTAACAGAAAGTATTGTGATTATATTTAGACTGTATGCTGGACACAACAGACTGCAGCCATATGTACAAGACATTCAAGACGGGATTCACAACGTTGCCCACGTGGACAGGCGCCACAGAACACTGGACATGTGCTACAGACATGCTCTCCACATGCACTAGAGAGATCCTAGGTTTGGCCGGTTGGCATTTTAATGAAAGCCAAGCTGTATGGAACAGTGGAAGACGTGCTTACCACCAATGACTTCATCGAGGCTTATCGACTTATAATCTGAAATCTTCTTCGTCTTCTTCGTGTTCACCAGCTGTACACCCTGGCGGAAAGTTCTGGTTGTTCGTCCACACCTGGACTGCAGTCCTGCTCCAGAACCTGAGTGTTGCGTGTGCATCAGTTTTACAGATCTGATTCACTTGAATGCAGACTTTTGGTTCCTTGCCTCTCAGGCAGATGCACTCCGACTTCAAAGGAAGCTACCAATTAGTCGACTCTTACGACATGCTTTTGGGCAGGCAGTGGGACTATTTCCTCCACAATGGGGCCCCAGATCCCACACAGTGAATAATCTGAAATGAGTGGCAGAGAGAACGAAAAGAAAAAGGAAGAAAAGGCAGCCGGTGGATATTAGCCACTTCGCGTATTAAGATCCGACGGGCCTATAAAATGTAAATTGTCCTAGTAAACTGAACGGCGAAGACGAGAAAGGAACACAAGCGGGCGAAAGTAAAATTCCTACCTGAACAGTCCGTGGCGACAGCACTAGCCATACGGCCCTAAATCCTCAGGCTTAAAGACCCCAGTGACCACATCGCAAATATGGAAAATACATGCAGTAGTAAGGAAGAATTAGGAAGAAGAAGTCGCTAAGATTCCCACAGAGAAACGAAATATGCAGGAAACACTAGAGGCAACTGTGAAACTACGTCAGAGTAATCGGAACAAATTTTCAAGGCCGTTATTTCTCACTTTAAAATATGCCAAAAGCACACACGCTAATTCCTACTCCATATAGGAGAAAATACCGAATTATTTTTCACGCAACTACACAATTTTGATTTTGGCAAGTTTGATTCAAATGCAATTTTCTCGAAACAAGGATTTAGCACTTTGTGTGATATGGCGTAGAGCCAACAAAATTACAGAAATACAAGGGCTGTAAATCAAGAAGATGTGTACGCGAATACTGTATTCTAAAGTCCACGTGTGGGTTCTAAGGCATTGTTGCGGTGTGTGTATGTGTGTGTGAGAGAGAGAGAGAGAGAGAGAGAGAGAGAGAGAGAGAGAGAGAGAGAGGGAGGGAGGGATAGATAGATAGAGAGAGGGAGGGATAGATAGATAGAGAGAGAGAGAGGGAGGGATAGATAGAGAGAGAGAGGGAGGGATAGATAGAGAGAGAGGGGGGGATAGATAGATAAAGAGAGAGAGAGTGAGGAATAGATAGAGAGAGAGAGGGAGGGATAGAGAGAGAGAAAGAGAGAGAGGGAGGGATAGATAGAGAGAGAGAGAGAGAGAGAGTGAGGGATAGATAGAGAGAGAGAGGGAGGGATAGATAGAGAGAGAGAGAGAGGGAGGGAGGGATAGATAGAGAGAGAGAGAGGGAGGGATAGATAGAGAGAGAGAGAGGGATAGATAGAGAGAGACAGAGAGAGACAGAGAGAGAAAGAGAGAGAGAGACCCACTGCATCTTACAAGCGTGTCGTGAGAGTCGACTAATCATGGGTTGACTTCGACATTGGAGTGCAGCTGCCTGAGTGTCAAGGAACCAACATCCTGCATACAAATAAGCCAGAAAAACGAATATGCAAAACTTAAGTTCTGAATCAAAACTGAAGTGCAGAAGTGGACTAAAAAAGCGAAATTTCAGCAGAGTTTACAAGAGGCGGGCGCGAAAAAGAGGGAAAAATATTCCAAAGCAATATTATTAGAAAACGAAGCGTGTGCTCTTAAAACTTCTAGAGCCGATAAATGCAGCACTGACCTTGGAGTAGTCCTTGGTGGCCGAGCTCTGAATGGTCATCTTGACGAAGTACCTCCCTGGTCGGTTGAAGACTGCGTCCAGAATCTCCACATCGAAGTCCAGGGTCTTGTACATGATCCTTGCAGACAACAGAGCCACATCTGGGTCAGTCTATGTTTTTGTCACATGTTTTTCCGTGTATCTTTTTTATGTGTTTCATTCATAACTAGTTCCCATACAACTAATTTACTGAGTATAATTACATGTATAATTTGTTTAATATAAAGCGGAACTATCTTTGAGTGGGAAAATACTTTCCGGTAGATACAGAGCAAGGACAGATGAAAATCTGTTTGCAGCGCAATCAGCCAATCATGTATCGCTTCTCAATCAAGGTGTCTTCAGTGGCTCTCCAACAAGCTCAGTCTCTCGTCCTCGATATGAACACTTTCTGGGACTGTTTTCCCCCAGCCTCTTGATGTTATCTTCCCACTTGTATCGCTGTCTACCTCTTTCTAGTTTCTTCTTCCGCCGTTCAACCCTTCCCACCACCCTTCCCAACGAAGCATAAGACCTTATCCAACTCACGCCAAGTCGTTCACTATCTCATGTAGCTCTCCCCATGTCCTACCAATGTTTTCAACTTTACCCTCTAGCTCCCTGCTCCATATGTTTTATAGTCTTCCTTTAGTCATATGCTCCTGTAGGTTCCAGTACAAAGACATTCTAGTTATATTGTTCTCAGGTTTTCTCAGCGTCTATCTTATCCAACACCAGCGTCTTTTCTTCACCTCTTGGTCCACTGGAGCTTGCTTAGTTCTCTCCCCAAGCTCTACATTAGTGGTTCCTTCATACCATTTAATGCCCTCTTTTCTGCGCAGGCACCAGTTAATGAGTGTTTGTAGTTTATTAGTAATTGCCTTAGTTGTTCTGCACTAACGGTCTAATGTCATTTGGACCTTACACTGGTCGTCTAGTTGCTCGGAACTTTGGCCCACTCCTTTACTTGCACAAACGTTAGGTAAATGACCCTTTTCCACGTCTTCAGGCGTAATGGGCATATAGGGCTGAACCTTTATTTTATAAAAAAATGTCGGCACTTGATCTGTGATGTGGTTGACATCACACCGGCCGCCTTTACTTCCCAGGACTGCACATGGTACCCACTAAGGGCTGGGTGGACTTTGAAGCCAATTAGAGTTATTTTTTTTAAAAGGCAAAAAAAAAAAAAAAAAAAAAAGCTTGCTCCGTCAGGACCGAACCCACGACCTTCCGATCCACAGGAGAGCGTCTAGCCGTTACACCACGGCGACTTCCTTACACACTAGTCCCTGAACAATACAAATAATTCAGCAATACACCTTTATCAGTTGTAGATGACAACTTCAAATTTAGGTATAGCTTGCAACTGGTATATAGCCTGATGTCTATTTCCTTTCTTTCCTCTGTACGAGTGTCGATCCTTTTCTGTGAACTAATTTCGATTTTAGATTTCTAGCTGTCAAGGGATTTTCAACGTGCGCAGCAATACACACGGGCGTCAGATCTTACTACACAGAGACCAGGAAAAATTACACGAAGACCACGTGAAAAAATCTCAGCCTTCACTGGGGCCTGAACACGATACCTTCAGCACTCGAGGCGGACGCCACGCCTGGAGACCACACAGCCCCATATAGCCTAACAACGCTGCCAGGCAAAATTTTTGAGTAAAGAATCTAACCAGAGTATTTCAGGATCCTCGCCGGTTTTACTGAGTTCGTAGCTATGGGGGACCGGTGGCGACCTTAAACGCACAATCCTATTTTTGACAAAGACGGGACTCAATGTTTAGCTTGAATGATGTCGAACGCAGAAGAAGAAGAAACTGAGTTCGTGCACTGCGCTGAGATTCTTCGTACTCAGATTTAAGTTAGAAGTAGAATGGAGCACTTATGTGTTTCTCCCTTGTGCCATGCCTTAAACCTAATTTCTATGTACTTTAACACAAATAAAACTATTCATCAACCAACACGAACTCAGGAAAATCGAACACGGATAACACGAACACAATTTTTGTCACAAAAGGGATGTTCATCATATAGTAATTCTGGCCACAAAGTGCCTGAAAGAAACTCGGCCTGTGGCCAGCTCTCATGCCTCGTGCTCCTTCATAATCGAAGGTTAGTTGCGTGTCCTTTACAGGACGTTGTAGAACCAACCCCAACAGCCCCTGACCGTTGTGTGGTTTTTTTGTGTGGCAAATTTACGTCCAGTAGTTTGGCATTGCTTCCTGGACGGTCGGCTTTCTTGATACCATTGTCGAAACCAACGCAAGGCGCATGACCTGCAGCTGGGATCGGACCCGGCATCCCGGCATTACGAAGCGTTCGCATCGACTTAGCCACAGAGCTGACTCCTGGCACAGTACCTTCTGCTATTATGATTTTTTTTTCCAGTTTGCCGTCGAGCTTGATATGGCCAAAATGTTTTATATTCCAAGGCAAAATGCTGTTTAATGGCCAATCATCCTTTATGTTCAGATGTTTTCAGATGTCAATATTTCTTTCTTCTTTGTGCACGGCATTCTGAATATCTTTTTGCATTATTTCAACTGAAAGACTCCCGTGTTCTACCTAAAGGACTGGGAGCTATGACTCACATGCAATTGCTACTGCAAGGAAGATACAAACTATCAAAATCTTGAGTTTGATTATTTCGCTGGCGCTCAACCATAGACTTTATAATGACTTTCAGTAACAACATGTATTCTACCTGT
Source organism: Candidula unifasciata (assembly GCA_905116865.2). Lineage (NCBI taxonomy): Eukaryota > Metazoa > Mollusca > Gastropoda > Stylommatophora > Geomitridae > Candidula > Candidula unifasciata. Next base: position 502,187 of record CAJHNH020001347.1, read on the forward strand.
CAGCTTCTCGACTGTTGCCCATGGCCGGGGTGGAAACATCTTCTGAGAGACCGAGTCTGTTGGATTTGAGTTCAGGGTATGGAAGTCTTGGGCTGGCCATTCTCTTGGAGTGTGTTTTCCTTGTCACTCTCACTGAGGTTCTATTTTCTCTTCGTGTATTTCAGACCAGAAATCCACACATCAGCGATAAAAGATGGCTAGAGAAAGAACATACACGATATATTCAGGTTTATAATATAAACAAGGATGGTATTATACAGAATACCAGGATTGGCAAGACCAGTTGCTGAGTATTATATAAATCAACGACAAATATCTTCCCTTAAAAGAATGGATGCGGAATCTTTTCGGAAATTAACATGATTCCCTAGCAAAGAAGAATCATGTGCATGTTGGCAGGGTTAGCATATACAGATGACGTGGAACTAACAGATATACTGTGATACCTTGGCGTACGAACCCCACTACGCACAAACTTTTCGAGATCCGAACTTTTTTCATATCCCATTTTGACCTCTACTTACAAACTTTAATCGAAGATAGAGCCGTGATGCACTGCACACGCGCGAGGGTTAGTACACCGTTGGATTTATCTGGAGCAGGACGCAACAAGTGGTGTGCGCGACGTATGCTGCATTTACATGTTAAATTGTTGTATCGTAAATCTATTTCTGTATTTATGTAATCAGACAATACAATTAGAGTATTTACTTGCAGGAGGCGTTAGGAACAAAGAATTCAAAATATTAATTATAAATCGCGTATCATTTCCAACAGGTTGTCAAAGAATTGAAGAGAGAAATTACAATAAAAATAAAGAGATGATCATCATCCAGCGCCTTGTCACATATCTCGTTTTGTGTGTGTGTTCTGGACCAATTCTACTGATGATACTTGTTCATGCCACTATTTTAAGCCTTCCGTCATCATTTCTCTTGGTCTGCCTCTGCCTCTTCTATCAGTGATCTTTCCAGTCGCCACGATATTTTCCAGTGCTCCTTTTCTTATCACCCACCACAACAAGGGTAGTAATACACTTATTCGTGCAGTATTGTAGACAAAGATGGATGAGAACATACTCACACTACACACACACACACACTACACACACACACATTTGTGATCTCTTTCTCTTCCTACCTTCCATTCAGTCAACACTGTTCATGAAACCCTATTTTCACGAATCCTGTCCAATACCTGTATCACTCATATCCCCTTGGTACACATATTTATATCGTAGTAGAGACCGACCTCGACATCATCTAGCCATCTGTGACTTACAGCTGAGGATGTACTTAGGGATTCCACCATCGTCAATTATCCAGGTGTAGCCCAACCACATAAGCCTTCGAATACTGAACATTGCCATCACACCAAGATGCCAACTCTGTCCAAAAGCTTTGTGTTTGTGATCCTGTTAGCCACCTAGTGTCAAGAATTCTTCGCGTGAAAGGAGTTCCTCTATTTCTCCTGGTACAAATAGGCCGGCAAAAATTTTACTGTCGTTCAGGACGGTGCACCAGACTGATATCTAACTCTAATGTCTGAGCAG
>CAJHNH020001347.1:508738-538738 GCA_905116865.2 Candidula unifasciata
TCTTCTTCTTCTTCTTCTTCTTCTTCTTCTTCTTCTTCTTTTTCTTCTTCTTTTTCTTCTTCTTTTTCTTCTTCTTCTTCTTCTTCTTCTTCTTCTTCTTCTTCTTCTTCTTCTTCTTCTTCTTCTTCTTCTTCTTCTTCTTCTTCTTCTTCTTCTTCTTCTTCTTCTTCTTCTTCTTCTTCTTCTTCTTCTTCTTCTTCTTCTTCTTCTTCTTCTTCTTCTTCTTCTTCTTCTTCTTCTTCTTCTTCTTCTTCTTCTTCTTCTTCTTCTTCTTCTTCTTCTTCTTCTTCTTCTTCTTCTTCTTCTTCTTCTTCTTCTTCTTCTCTTCTTCTTTCTTCTTCTTCTTCTTCTTCTTCTTCTTCTTCTTCTTCTTCTTCTTCTTCTTCTTCTTCTTCTTCTCTTCTTCTTCTTCTTCTTCGTCTTCTTCTTCTTCTCAATCGCTGGCTTGAGTTTTGCTTGCACATGCGTTTTACACATCAATTTCGGTTTTATTTGTATGCAGACTGCTGGTTTCTCTCCTCACAGACAAAGACTTACTCGGCAAGAAGCAACCCGAATTAGCCGACTTCAACATGCTTGTTATTAGAATGCTGGTCTGTTCTCCCCCCATCCCCGCCCCCGCCCCATCCTAGGGCCCGGAACCCACACAAGGAAAACAAACACTTAAATGTAGAACGTTTATATATATTAGGAAGTGGAGGGGTGATCTCAAAGTATCTGAGTCCCAAGTTTCTGCGCTCTTGTCGTGTAGTATCGATCGGTGAATGTGTCCGCACTGAATGGAACTAAGGCCGGCCTAGAAATATTGGAACTTGAACGCCAGTGATCTATCGATTTTATTATTTGTTTGGTTTTTGAAAGTTTATCTATAGAAGTGCAGCGAAGTCGGGCGGGTACTTGAGACTAAGTCAGAACGAGGCGAAGTTCTCTCTCTGTAAGTAGAGGTTTGTTTGTGCTGCGGCTGTTGTGTGGGATTTTCTTTAGGACTAGTTTGACAGTCTAACAGACGTGCTTGAAGTCAAAGGTAGATAATCCAGTATATTCCTTATTCAACTGAGATATAAAGTTATTAGAAAGACATTGAATGTTTATTTAAAATATTAACTTCCTAGCAGAGCTCTCTTAAAGGCACCGTGGGCTCCTTGACAAGCTGGTGTATTGGGGTCCACAGGATAATTACTCCGATGAATGACGTTCCAACTGATGGAATCAAGATGTACACTGATTAGTATGTGGGCCCTATACTCGTGGGGGAGCCGAGGAAGTGTCTAGTTGGCGCAGGCGTTAAGAAGGACTGCTTCGTGCGAGACTGCGGGCCAGAAGCTGTTGGGTTCGAATCCACGTCGAGACGGATTTAAAAAAAAATGGATCTTGGCTCCCAGGTCAACCTATATTGGTACCAGGTAATATCCTGTGAAATAAAGGCGGCCGATATGACGTGTACCATTGGTCTTTGACAGCGCTTTTCAACTGTTTACTCAGGGGCCTACATTCCGAAAGTGGAGACCCGTCGTGGGTGAGAAGCTCAAGCCTTTGCATAGAAAGAACATTAATACAATACATTTGGCAATCATCCGCGGACCAAGTGCTAGGTTTCCGCGGGCCAGATGGTCTCCACGGGCTCGCCAGTTGAATAACCCTGGTTTGTGAAGGTAGGTTAAGCACATGTACATCATCATCGGCAACCGGGTCCCTGTCGGGACAGTATTTGGACCCGTCTCCTCTAATCGCATAAACACTGCAGGAGTCCTTTTCATGGCCCTTTTAATGCCAAGCCATTTTTTTTAAGGCGCACATAACCCAGTCTTAATTATAACCTGAAGCTCCGCATTCGGGGTAGCTGGTTGAACGTGACTATCTTTTAAAACAAAGCATCGTATCGGATAGGTCAAGCACAGGTGCGTCAAAGCCTTATAAAAGGTCATTACGTACTCATATTTGTTTAAAACTTCATGGTGAAGCAATCAAGCTTCGTGTTGTCGCGTCGTGTATTCTTGTTTTATGTTCACGAGTGACGGTTTCTCTCTCCTAGGAGTGTGCTCCAGCCATGTGGAAGAAACCTCAGTGCCAGGCAATCCCTCCACTCACTGTTAACTTTTTTTACATTGTATTGACTTGTTTTAAACCATGAAAATGACAGTATACACACCAGCATCATCAAACAGGTCTGTGGCAGAATGTGGCATTCGTCAAAACGAAACTTCTTCTCTTCTTCTTCTCTTTTCGCAGACAGTTCTGGTTGTTCATCAACTTCTAGAGTATGGTCTTGCTCCAGTACTTAAGTGTGTGTGCAAATCCTTTTTGCATGTCTTCCTTTTTGTGTGCAGATTGTTGGTACATTAACTCTCACGCAGATGCACTCCCCCTTCAAATTTAAAACTCCTAATTCGTCGCCTTTTACGACATGGTTGTAATGAACCAGTAGGCCTATAATTTTGTCCCCACAGATAGGGCAATGAACCCACACAAGTAAGTTCGATCTATAGAACAGATGGCGGACATAGAAGACAGTACAAGAGATAATGTCCAGGCAGATCCATTTACTACAGTTGAGTAATGCTTCTTCTTGCTCCTACTTTATTTATTTTCTTCAGCTTCCCTTTTTCTTCTTCTTGCTCCTATTTTATTTATTTTCTCCAGCTTCCCTTTTTCTTCTTCTTGCTCCTACTTTATTTATTTTCTACAGTTTCCCTTTTTCTTCTTCTTCTTGTCCATCTTTTTCTTGCTTATGTTGTTTTTGTTGTTGTTCTTGACTTCCTTCTTCTTAATCTCCTCCTTCTTTTCTTCCTCCACTGCCTCCTTTTTCTTCTTCTTTTCCTCCTCATTCTTTTTCTTCCTCTTCTACTGAGAAAAACCTGACACGGACGTTTATTGTTGTATCTTACCCCCCCCCCCCCCCACCAACTGTTTTTTCTCTAACGGCCTCATTTCCTTTTGTTCACACATAGTTCAAGTCCGTTCAATTAAAAAAAGTCTTAATTTCCCGCCTTCTGAATCGACTTGGATTTAACTATAATACATTTCTTATTATACATAGGTTTTTATTAACCTAATCCCTTTATATTCTTGATCGGATCTGAATATATCAACTCTTGACACCCCAAACCGTGTCAGTAGGTCACCTGACTGTTGCACTTCACTGACACAAGTCACGTGTCGCTTCCCTCAGGTGTTCTCGCCGGGTACAATCTTTTCGGAAAAGCTGTTTGTAGATTTGTTCGCAGTCGGCTGACATTTTAAGGTATAAAGCTTTGTCAAGGATGCGATAGACACTTACTCGATACATTTCTTTAGCAGCCTCTTGTGACATGCATGGCAGACTACAATGTCGCCTTTTAATTTTATATTTTTTTTTCAGGAGCTGCCTTCGTACAGCGGTTAGCTGCTCACCTGCGAATAGGAAGGTCAAGTGTTCAAATCCGTACCCAACCGGACTTATCTAAAAAAAAAAAAGACTGGCCCCAAGTCGACCAAGCCTTAAAGTCATGGAATGTAAAGGGGGCCGGCGTGAAGGTGAAGACTGACTGCCGACTGGTCTACAAATATAAGTCGAGAACTATACTCCCAACTCGCCTGAAGGGTTACAAAGGATCCTTTACCTTTTTTTTTTTTTTTTGTTCTTTTTTTTTACACGTCACCTTTGTTTTCTAGCATTCGCTCAGCTGTATGTTTTGGAGAGGCTTAGCTTGGTGTGTGCTGTAAATTCTGGTTTTCATGGATCTTATATTGCATCTATCCACCGCTTGTTGAACTCCACCCTCTACTACATCCGTGTGCACTGTGTGCTTTCATGATTGACCATTTGGGCTATGTTATGTTATGTTATCACAATCGATGTCACTGCACATTGAGCATTCCTATGCGTGCTCAGTCCTCCAATGCAGCAGCCACTCCTAGGTCCTTCTACTAATTGTTCCTATGAGGAGTGGGTTATAATGTCTCTTATCTCAGCCTCGAAGACGGCATAGACGTACTTCGTCATGCTTTACTCCCATGTCGCGCAATCGTATTAGTGTCAGAGATTCGTCATTATCCAGTCCGCCCAAGGCTGAGGGTTTTCTGCTCTGTCCATGCTTTTTCCCACATGCGTTGGTGCAATGCTTGCCAGTTGGTCCGCTCGCTCATTACCCTTTAGGCCAGCATGACCAAGGTCTGTCGTGTCAGTTCACGTAAGGGAGGTTAAGTACGATTTTCGAATGCTTTCTATCCATTCAGAGATGGGGTGGGCTTTTCTGGCGTGCTATGATAAGAGCGACATTCTACAAAGGACCGGTTCCATAACGATGAATACGGAGAGGATGATAGTCTATGTACCGAGACATCTTTATGATCCTTCCCTCTTCCTACTCATCCTCCACATCATCATCTTCATCATCATCCTTGTATGCCTTTCTACGCCACGCTGGACCCGCAGTCTGTTCTTCCATTGAGCTCTTCCCTGTGCCATTGTGTCAGTATCGTTGTAGACGGCATGGCTTATTGAGATGTATTTGTCCAGTAAAAGTAAACCGTTACGAACTCTCAGACTTGACACTTTTACATTTACACTTCGTTAACCCCGGTGGGGATGAGAACAGGAGAGGGGCTGGTCCTCTCTGAGGGAGAGTGGGGAGTGGTAAATGTGTTTCATGCGATGACCTACTTTGTCTTCAGCGCAGAGTCGGTTCCTTGTGCCCAGCACTAGCGATGCGGTGCAGCAATGACGGATATCAAACAATGTACAATTTCTACGTCAGTAAACAATTATGTTGCAAGTGTCAAATTGTTTTGTGTATTACTTTCCTGTCGTAAGTGACGCGTGACGTTAGTAACACGGCGTCTATAGCAACGACAATAAAACCTTAGGCTTATTACCAGGAATTCTATTCTCCCGAGAAACATGTGATCAGTCTATCTTCGTTTACACTCAGTAAACTACAAACTGAAGCACTCGCTTACGGATTAAAGTTCTGTATAAAACCAAAACAAATCGACCCCAGCGAGTCACAAGCTCAGTTTGAAATGCTCTTTGATCAGCTGTCGACATTGACCTCGTCGTCTACCGATTCGGTTGGTTGGTTTAAAGCTAGATTGGTGGTTTTGGAACATCAGTATCGCACATCCCAGTCTAAGCAAAGGTGTCCATTATCTAAAGAGCATATTATTGCTCTGAAAACATTAAAAGCCAACGAACAATTAATAATATTGAAACCAGACAAAGGAAATGGTGTAGTTTTAATGGACAAGTCAAAATATCAGATCAAAATGGAAGAAATATTATCTGATCGATCGAAATTTCTGCTGGATTCCAAAGTAAATAACATTAATATCATGGAAGCGAAAATGAAGAAAGTAATCAAATCACTCTTGGCAGGAAATTTCATCAGCGAAGCTACCGCTAAGATGCTCACACCGTGTGGCTCATTAATACCGCAGCTGTATGGTCTTCCAAAAGTACACAAACCTGGTATGCCCCTTAGGCCTATGCTGTCGATGATAAACCCAGCTCAACATGGTTTGGCTAAATGGCTAGCGGAATTACTAAAACCAGTACGACAATCATTTGAGCCCAAAATACTCAGAGATTCATTTGAACTGGCAGAATTACTAGACATAATGAATGTAAATCAAAAATACATGGCATCAATGCATGTAGCATCACTAGTTACAAACGTGCCCTTGGAAGAAACCGTGAAAATTATATGTGACCGTATAGAAAATAAAAATCTGCAGGTAGGTTTACCTATTTCAAAACTTGAGGAACTTTTACTGTTGTGCACTTCGAACATCAATTTCAGTTTTCTTAAGCAGTCTTACCGCCAGATTGACGGTGTGGCCATGGGAAGCCCTCTAGGCCCTATTCTAGCGGACATCTTTATGCCACACCTGGAGGAACAGATGTCTTTGGATATTGATAGTTTAGTATTTTACCGACGTTACGTGGATGACATACTCATCATCGCCACAAACAAACAACAGGCAGAGTCGTTTCACACAAAAATGAACCAAATGCACAAAAACATCACAGTGTCCCTACAACATGAAAGTAGCAACACCTTGGCCTTTTTAGACATTTTAATTAGACGTAGAGATAATGGCACTATTGAAAGGTCAGTTTATCGTAAAGACACTTGGACAGGCCAGTACAACCATTTCAACAGTTTTGCACCTTTGCAATACAAAAGTGGTCTAGTGAGGACATTATTCTACCGTGCTAGGAAGATTTGTTCCAGCGACACGCTACAAGCTGAGTTTGAAACGATTGAACAAACACTGCTTTCTAATGGATATCCAGGTGGCTTTATTAGGTGCCATTGCCAGCCGCCTAAACCAGTTACCTTAGAAATGTCGGTGCCCAATATATGACCGACTCAAAACAGCAGTCTTTCAAACTTTTACGCAGCCTGGCCTGTTATGAGATTTAAAACCACCAGGATTCCTACGCCACCTGTAAAAGAACCAGTGTCGACGTACGCCAGATCTAACTGTATATACCAATTTAAATGCACCTGTAGCGCTGCATATGTGGGCAGAACTGATCGACGACTGGAGCAACGGGTTGCTGAACATATTCCACTATGGGTGGTAAAAGCAATGCAGAACACTAACACCTCAGCAACAACCAATCAGGTGACTGGTCGACAAAATCCATGTTCAGCAATTGCGTGCCATATTCTAAATTCCGAGCACATCATCAACAGGGATGATGCATTTCGAATTATTTACAATTCGGCCAACCGTAGATTACTCCGATACGCGGAAGCTTCCGCTATCAGCCGGTTGAAACCAGATCTCTGTAGGCAGAAAGAAATTGTAGTTTCCTTAAGGTTACCTTGGTGAAACAGTGTAGAATGTACTCGAATTTGTGTTTCAGTTTCTAGGATTCAGCTATTTGCTTCACTTGATACTGTAGTATGCACCTGACGAGATACAGCGAAATATGCCAGGCAATAAATTGTGCAGTCTATTGTTTGTGTCTTCTTTGTTCAAATTCACATCGGGGAAACATTGCTTTGATAATCTATTCTCTGCTTTAAAAAAATGTATTCGATTCCATTGTTCCTTATAGAAAAAAAAGTTCTAGTAAATGGTTAAAAAAAAAAAGGGGGGGGGGAGGGGGGAGTTAAAGTAAAAGTAAAGTAAATGACTCCTCTCCACGCTTTCAGGCGTATTGGGCATATAGGGCTAGACCTATATTTTATAGACAAAACAATACTCGGTGGGTCAGCATCACGCCGGCCGCCTTTACTTTCCAAGACTCAACCTGGTATCCACTCAAGGCTGGGTCGACCTGGAAGCCAGTGTTATTAAAAAAAAAGGTTCGACCCCTGTTAGGATCCGAACCCACGACCTTCCGGTCAGCTAGAACACAGCGGCTCCTGAAAAAAAAAAAAAATCAGCAATCTACCTTTTTATAAAACGGATGTGCGTGGAAAACACAACTTCTTTATGTGACGCCCCCCCCCCCCACCCCACCCCACCCCATTGAGTCTTTAACAAAGTCCCCCTCTCCTACCCTTGACCACCAACATAACAACATGTGATTAAAAAGAGGACGACACGGTGGCAAACAAATATCAAATGTTGTTCACGCGAACTTAGAGAAAAACACACACTAAACTCGAAGTGACAAACGACAAACGAATTAGTCACCAACAACTAGAAATTTAGTGTCCTAATATCATCGATCATCGTGATAGTTGACGCTGGTTTGTCTTGGTGATATCTGGGATTTGTGGTCTTAAGTTTGGATGTGGCACATCGGAGATCACTCTCCACTTCAAGCTGGCAGCGCTGTTTTTTTTTTTTTTCATGACTGTCACAGCTGATAATCACGATTATTACGAGTACAAGGTTAGTTGCGTATCCTTTACAAGACGTTGCAGAACCAACCCCAACACTGGCTGTTGTGTGGTTTTTCTAGGCAAATTTACGTCCAGTAGTTTGCCGTTGCTTCCTGGACGGTCGGCTTTCTTGATACCCCAGTCGAAACCAAGGCAAGGCGCATGGCCCGCAGCTGGGATCGAACCCGGCATCCCGGCGTTACGAAGCGTTCGCATCGACTTAGCCACAGAGCCGACATTACGAGTACAAATGAACTCAATTTTAAAATTTCTGAAGACCCGCCTTGAAACGTCCTCACGTCTCCTTGGAGCCGCGTGGGGGTGGTGGTAGAGGGGTGGGTGGGGGGCGGGGGCGCCGCAGTTTGGAGACCAATGGTATAGACCGATCGATATTCGTTGGATGATGATGCCAAAACACGCCACCCGCCTTTACTTCCCATGACAATTCTTGGCACCCCCTTTAGGTTGGGGTGACATGGGAGCCATGCCCAGTTTCAACAGTGAAACTTTCGACTCTATGAGGGCTCGAACTTAAGACTTTCGAATCAGCAGGCAAGCATTCAACCACGGGCCACCCCGGCTCTCACTGATTCTGAAGGATATCAAAAGCGGAGCGAGTGCTGTTTTAATTACATAAAGAATAAATGAACACACAGAGACCAGATAATATCCTGGGAAGTAAAGGGGGTAACGAAAGTAAAAGAAACAAATAAAGGGAAAGGCAAAGAGATAAATACCTGAATGGCCTGGCTAGATGGATTGGGCGAGACAAAGGAGAGGAGAAATGCCGTGATATACGACAGTCGGAAGTATTTATGTCGGGCACATAATGATGATGATGGTGTAAATAATAGATCCACTGCCCATTTACAATTAAGTCCAAAAAAGACGAAAAATCAAGGACTTGCTGAAATCGAACGTGTTAGACTGAAAGGCGGTGACATCGCAGCCTAGCTGTAATCCACAACACAACGGGCCAACCAGATGAAGAAGAAAAAAGAAAAGAGCATTGAACACTTAACTTTTCATAGTTAGTTCCACTTTACTCTCCCCAAACAAAGCACCCCAGTTTTCATTGACAACTTTGTTGGGCTCGTCCAATTTACTGAAGCTTACGGGTGTGTCACGCTCTCTTGTTTGATTTCTGCGATGTCTTGCATTAACGTTTTTATTCCGAAAAAGAGAATGCATGTGACACAGGCTACAGCACTCTCTAGGGGGTTGTGTTAGACCCAGTGTGTCTATACTTTTGTATTGTTAAATCGCTGGCGTATTGAAAAATACAACAGCATGCGATATCAACGCAATGCAGAACACCCCCGTAGCAGTGTACGAAGTTGTGCGGCTCAGGAACTACCAATCAGAAGTGGGCTAGTGTGTATATGGCCAGGCTCTAGGGAGACTAACCTCGCACTAACCCTTTTCATAAATAACATCACGTGATCAGTGCTATCTACCAATCACCACCGCCGTGTGATTATCTTCCATTCAGAACTATTGTAATCAGACAAGGTTAAAAGTGTACCAGTCTAGGTCAACTGACTAAAGTCATTAGCTCACCTCGATTTGTTAATGTTTCCAAATATTTCCTTGTCATGTTTGTGTGGGTGTGTGTGGTGTGTGTGTGTGTGTGTGTGTGTGTGTGTGTGTGTGTGTGTGTGTGTGTGTTTGTTTGTTTGTTTGTGAAGGAAAACAAACTTTTCTCTTATTTTTTGTTAAACATAAAGTAACACAGAAACGGATCTATGGTTTAATGCACAGTAAATGTTTTTCAAATAGTCCGATTTAGTGAATGTAGGCCGCAAGACGGTTGTCATTACGCAAGCATTTTTGTAGTTGCATAAGAAATAGATAACATGGCTTGATTGCCACTTGTAGAATGAAAGAAAAGAACTATAGATTAGGGGACACACCAGCACCTTCATACGGACAGCTATGGATTAATGGGGATTTGAACCTGTCCCTTCCAAACGACGACATCCCCTCAGTGAAGGAATAACTTTAAATAGCAACATTCAGGTAGCGTAGATTTAAGTTATTATATTATTTCTATATTTATATTACTGCTTATATATAATATTAGCTGCAGCATTTGTACTGTCTCTGTTTCAATATTAAGTATTTTGAATGCTAGGTAGTCTCCGTGGTTTAACGGATAGAGATTCGCCTGCAGGTCGGAAGGTCGTGAGTTCGGGTCCTGACGGAGTCGAACTTTTTGTACAATGACACATGGTCGCGGGTTGCCCATCTTTGAGTGGGTACCAGATGCAGTCCTGGGAAATAAAAGCGACCGGCGGGATGTTAACCACATCACCCAACGAGTGCCGACTAACCCTATATGCCCAATGAGGAGCGGCTGGCCGAACGGTTGAAACGCTGATCTCTCAAGCGGGAGACCTGGGTTCGAATCCTCGGTAAGGCTGGGGATTTTTTCTGTCTGGAAAAAAATAAAATCCTCACCTGCACAGTCCGTGGCGACAGCACTAGCCATGCTGCCGTAGATCCTCAGGCTCAAAGACCCCAAAAGTAGTATAACAAAGGCAGTGAGTGGTGGCTTTTGGCTATTTGCCCAATACGCCTTAAAGAGTGGGAAAGGGTCCTGTAATGAACTTTCCTATTTTAAATTCTCACGATTGTTTTGGCGATTTTGTTTAGTGGATATTTTGAAATATATTTTTAATGCAATGTTATCTATGAATAACAAAAACTAAATTCTTATCACCTCCATCATCATCATCATCATCATCATCATCATCATCACCGTCGTCATACATTTTGTAATTTGTTGTTTGTGCTTCCTTTGTTCCAAATTACGAAAGGAAAACGTTGCCTTGAATTTTTGTTAAATTTTTTTTTAATTTTTTTATTTTTTTCCCCCGCTGTGCTGATAAAGTTTTTAATCACTGAAGCGTCATTGGTTGTTTTTGAAATCACAACTTTTTTTTTTTAAGCATCCAGAAACCATGAGTTGTTAACCCCTTGGCTCGGTACTTTGGATATCGCAACTTTTCGGCCTTGATTCCAGGATAGATACTGCTAAAATTGGAGAAATGTGGCTTTTCTGCCTACCCCCGGGCGTGAATTGAATCTGGACCACAAGGACTTCGTCACCCGGTCGTCGCTAGGTCAGGTTTAGGCACCTACGCCAGCGAGCCGGGCATCACGACTTTATAACTGGTACTATTTTATTTATCTGAACCCGGAACCCATGGAGAGTAAAATATTGAATCTATATCACACTATGGTATAGGGTTAAAGGTCACGAGCCCGTCTATGATATCATCACAATGTAGGATGTGTTCCCATTTTACGTGTATATTTTGACCAGTTCACAATCAGTACAGACAAAGGTCGGGGCGATCTAAGTGGAATTAGCTAAATGAGAGAGCATTTTATTTAGCGTCCTCGAACTGCATAAAGTACCCAAAGATATAACATGTTGTGTCTACCACACATTATATCTGCATGCCGTTATTATTATGCCTGTTGTATGGTATGTGTTTTGTATACCAGAGGAGCGGCTGGTCGAACAAGGAACACTGCTGTTCTGTCACGCAGGAGGCCTAGATTCAAGTCCTTGTACGGTTATGCATGTTTTTGTCGCTGACCATAGCAACTTGCTAACCTGCATAGTCTTTGACGACAGAACTAGTCCCTAAATCCTCAAATATGAAACGCCCTTTCCCCGCCAGTGCCTTATTTGTGTAATTTGTATTTTATTTTGGGTTGTGTGTGTGTGTGTGTGTGTATGTGTGTATGTGTGTATGTGTGTCTGTGCGTATGTGTTAGCTACACTGCATATGTGGTAAATACAGACGTGTAGTGGCAGTTTTTTTTTTTTATACGTGTTTATATAATTAGTAAAGATTAGTGCGTTAGTTTTTTCAAGCCCTTTTCTTGTTTTATGTTAGGAATAAATGTTACTGAAATGTGTTGAGGCCCTCGTGTATTTTATACAGGCAACTGATTCACGATATTATTGTCATAGCATCTGTCGGCATCATCATCATCTTCTTCTTATTATTTTTCTCTGCGTTCAGCGTGTGTAAACTCCAGCGAAAGGTCTCCATTGTTCATCCATTTCTAGACTTTTTTTTTTTAAATAGGACTTGAGTTTCGGTCGCACATCCGCTTATTTGTGCACTAACTGTTTGTCCCTTGCCTCTCAGTCAAATGTCGTATAGAAAGTGATAATTTTATAGTCTTCGTAGATTTTATTTGGGCATCTGATTTCATTGTGTATGCTAATGTAATCTCTGTATTACACCAGTTACCCTGAAAGAGGCACCAGTTACTCTGAAAGAGGCACCAGTTACCCTGAAAGAGGCACCAGTTACCCTGAAAGAGGCCTCAGTTACCCTGACAGAGGCACCAGTTACCCTGAAAGAGGCACCAGTTACCCTGACAGAGGCACCAGTTACCCTGACAGAGGCACCAGTTACCCTGATAGAGAAACCAGTTACCCTGACAGAGGAACCAGTTACCCTGACAGAGAAAACAGTTACCCTGACAGAGGAACCAGTTACCCTGACAGAGGAACCAGTTACCCTGACAGAGGGTCTGTAAACTACAAGGTTCAGCTATACCGGATCGGGCTGAGTGCAGGGGAGAATGTCTTGTCTTGTGGAAGTTGCAGGACCCAGATCTGATCCCCATGACAATCACATAGTCAGCTCTGGCTTCCAAGACGATGAACCTGGTAGTCATGGAAACAAAGAGCGGAAGTTGTCCGAGAAAATAGCTCAGTTTATGAAGGTGGGTCCCAAAAATGTGTGTCGTTCTCTTCGTTCACTTATACTGTTAAAAAAATCCAAAGGTGCGTTTTTATTATTATTATTATATGAACATCTGAATAACTACAATCTTTCCTAGCTATTTCAGTTTGTCTTGTTTCAATTTCAAGTACTGTGAGATGCTGCCAGTATGAGTAGACAATGACAACTGTGAAGTTAAATTGTGCAGTGTTCTTTGATGAGGCAGGCACAACATACAAGATTTTCTTATGAACCGGTAGCATGCTGGAGATTTAATGAACAGCATGAAAGCGAAACATAGTATGCTACAACTGTAACGCCTTCTGTTTTTTTAACCAGATTAATAGTTGCAGCTGCTCTGCAAGAAAGTTTACTTGTGTGTCAGTTACTTCCTCAGTTGTCTCATTTGGAGTCCACTGTTGCTCTGCAGCACTCTTCAAAATTCTCCCTGCTTCTCCCACTAAATCTGTGAAGCTTTTTTGGCTTTGAATTTTACTATAATTAGTTTGTAAATAAAATATGGTACTCGTGTATGTGAAAAACAGACTCAAATGTTGTTTACCGCCCAGTGGACTCTACAAGAGCATCATTTTGCCAGTTCTTCTTTATGGAGCGGAATGCTGGAGAATGACCAAAAAGGATGCACACAAGCTGTCCACCTTCCACCACACATGTCTACGTAGAATTATAAAAATTTTCTGGCCAGATACAATCTCAAACACTAAACTACTTCAAGCCCCAAACCAAGAAACTTTAGACAGTATGATTACCAAGAGAAGATGGAAATGGCTTGGCCACGTTATGAGAATGACTTCTCTCACATGGAAACCAGAGGGAAAGAGAAAACAGGGGCGCCCAAAAACAACATGGAGACGAACGATGGAAAGTGACCTGAGTGCGGCATCATGGAAAACTGCACTGAAGATTGCACAGGACAGGAAAGCATGGAAAGTCCTCTCTGAAGCCTCATGTGCCACTAGGCATAACGAGAACTGATGGACACGTGGGCGTGAACTGCATGGGTTTTTGTAATCGCTACAACGCAGTGGTCATTTGTGTTTAAAACCATATTTGTGAGCTTAGCTCATGAAGCGCGCACGAGAAAACAACACAATTTGGAGTGAACACTATTAACCACCTACGAAATTGAAACCCTATAAAATGATAACGCTACACTAAAACACTCAGTTCATTTTCAAGTTGACTTTGACACTGTTTACAAGCTACTGGCTCATTTGAAGACCGGCATTGCAGCAGACCACCCAGAGTGGCAACAGCAGCGGATGATGGACGAATGTAGCTTCGTCACCTCAGAAACAGGTTTAAGACAGCTTCCTCAGCTGCCATTCATTGCTTTAAGGACATCTTTTGTCTAATGAAACTGTTTGGGATAGACTGCATGACGCTGGACTTTGGGCATGTCGACCACACCAAGGACCTGTCCTTAAGCGACGCCACCGGCTTCTTTAGGCCAACCAGCATCGTCCCTGGGCAGCTGAAAAGTAATGGAGACGTGTCTGGTTTAATGATGAGTCTTTCTTTATACTGCAGTCGTGATAGACGATGTAGGGTCTACCGTAGGTGAAATTAACGTTCAGCCCAAAACTTTGCGAATGAAGCCCCGCCGTACGGCGATAGAGGTGTAATGATATGGGGAATGATCAGTTACAACGACAGGAATCAACTGGTGCATACTGAAGGACGCTTGAATGCACGACACGTCAGTAAAATTCTTCCATCCCATGTCCTTCCATTTTGGGATGCCGAAAGGTCTGTTTTTCAACAGGAAAATAGCAGATCTAATTCTGCACGGTTGATCGGGCAATTTCTGACTGCCTACAACATGCTCACCCTTTCCTTGTCAACCCTGACTCCAGACATGAGTCCTATTGAGCACATGTGGGGTGAGATGCAATAGACGTGTTTGCCACCCAGACGTTGCTCCAGCTAATCTTCGTAATCTGTCCCAGGCACTCCAGGAAGAGTGGGCATCCACCCTGCAGGTTCACATCATACTTGTGATCGCATTCATGCCCAGAAAATGACAGTCGCTTATCCATGCCAAAAGAGGCCACACACCATACTGGCGGGAAATACTGTATGCCTGAAAACTATTGAATATCCAGATACAAAAAAAAATGTCATTTGATTAAGTGAACATTGAGGTATTCTTGTGCACAATTTGAATAATGTCACTCATAAGGTTACAAAGATATTGAATGTCAAAGTTAGGACTTTGTATGTCCATTTTAGTAGTTATGTGTTACTCTCCACCCCCCCCCCCCCTTTCCCAGCATTATACATTCCAATTATTGGATACTAGTCTCTTTCAGGTATCCGTTGTGGAACAATGGTTCAATCGCCGATTTGCCAACTTGGTCATCGTTTTGTCGAAACGCTGTTTAGACAGTAATAAAAAAAATCAGATCTAGCCTAAAGTGGCAAATAGGAAATATTGTGGTAGTAAAAGCGGCAGACTTAGTGGTAAGGACACCACTTAGTGAGTATGGATTGGGACAAAATCCATAACTTGTGCACTTAATGGAATGGAGAGGGAAACTTGTCCGAATTGCTAATTGTAATAGTAATTGTAGTGGCTTTAATAGTAGTAGTTTTGGAGACAAGAAGAAGAATTAGTAACAATAGTAGCAGCAGCCGCAGCAGCAGCAGCAGCAGCAGCAGCAGAAGAAGAAGAAGAAGAAGAAGAAGAAGAAGAAGAAGAAGAAGAAGAAGAAGAAGAAGAAGAAGAAGAAGAACAACAACAACAACAACAACAACAACAACAACAACAACAACAACAACAAACTATAGATGACTATAACATTTAAATATTCTACAACTGCCTTGCAGCAAATAACCCAATCAGGTGTCCCAGCATTATGTGCCATCCACTTTAAGAATTATTGGCATCGACTAGATCATCGATGTATTTCTCCTTGTGGGCATGTGTGTGGGCGCGCGTGTGTGGGCGTGCTGTTTACGCACGCACCACTGTGTCGTTGCTGCAACAGTTTATGTTTGTTAGTGCATGCGTGTCATTTTACGAAAATTGCATTTATAAAAAGACACGGCTTCCACCATGACGAAGTGGTCAGAACCTTTGTCTCCAGACTGGGTGCGGCGGGTAATAGTTTCGTACTCCTGACGATTTCACTTCCCTCCCCCATTTTGCCCACTTTTGTTTCTCAGTTCGTGAATGCAGATATTTTAAGATTGCCCCGAAGAATGTCACTGTGGACATAAAGTCGGGCCTTGTGCGACACTTTCCGACAGAAGTTGTCTCTATACAGAGGGCTCAGCTATACTGGATCAAAACCGGTGCGAAGATATTTATACTTTTACTTTTAACCTACTTTAAATCTCTTTGAAATTACCAATGTGGTTTTTTTTTTCTCATTATAGGTTGTCAAAGACATTGACGATGTCCTTGACACTTGGACGGAGAGCAGCTGCAACAAGATCTTTGTCAAGTTAAGCAGCAAGGAGATAGCATGTTTACAGAATATAGAGGTATCTGCTTTGGATGAAGTCCTACTGGATATGGATACGAAGAGGTTGACCTCCTTTAGCAGTTACATGTCGTTGTCGGATTCGGTTATAAGGGAAAGACTGGTTGTATCGATGGTGCCTCGTCAGGTACATCGACCGCCGAGAGGTGCTAGTGAATGTGGTGAGTACGGAGAAGCAGCTGCCGATATTTCTCATAGGGGAAACTCAAATAACACAGACGACCTAAACGTTTCCTCACAGAATGAGGGGTTTACTTTGAACCCTCCTAGCACTTCTATTAAAATGGCCGACAGGGGTGAGCCGTCATCCATGTTCGGGTTCTTGAAGTGGAGAAAGAGTTCAGAAAGTATCTTGTCCCCAGGAAACTCTTCAAGGCAACGCTCGTTGCATACCCCGGCCTGTTCGCCAAACATCAGGAATTACAGGCAAAGAAGAAATAGCGATACCGGTCTGAAAGGGCGCGATTTGTCGAAACTAAGAAAACACGAGAATGGGCGAAATAAAAATTCACCGACAGGAAGTACGTCAGAAATAGCACAGTTGTTTAAAAAGCTGACGAGGCGGGTTTCAGAAACCCATGGTTTGAAACGAAACAATTCGCTAGACACATGCAGTCTTACAGACGGTTCAAGCAAGGATGGCTGTTTAACTTTGAGCAAAAGTATCAACGTGGGAAACTTGGAGTTTGCTGAAGAAGACGAAGCCAACGAGCAAAACAGAAATGCTAAAGATTACAAGACAAGGTATTCATCCGCTCCGAACGTTAGTTCTGTTGGCAATAATGAAAATACTAACTTGTTCAACAGTGAACATGAAATGACAAATAATCTCAGGTTAGGTTCTGTCCAGCCTAGCATGATCAGAAGCGGATCTCTACAGGTTTTGAACTTTTTCCGTAACATTTTACCAGATGATAAAACACGCACAACTCAGACACTTTCGCTTCCTCGCAGACACAGCATAGATTCGCAACTAACATCAAATCTAATTCCCAGATTTGAAAGAGATGACATAACTTTAGGTAAAAGGACAATTAAATTAAATCGCCCAGACCATTCTAATGCAATATATCTTTCTGCAGCCGATACCCTCGGGGGGTTACCGGAAAACGAAGAGATTCAATTTCCACCCAGACATCCGCGCGCGAAAAGAAACTTCCTGAGCGAGAATGTACACGAGTACTTGACCAATGGCCGAAGGGCGTCGTGTCCTGTAATTGTGGAGACTACAGAATCTGACGAATTTATCAGTTCTAGAAGATTCTGTCTTCTGTCTGTGAAATCCAAAGCCAGGGATTTTCTTTCCGAAAATTCGGAAATAGAAGAAAGCGACGAGACAGTTCATTCGTTAGATAAAACTGCCGAAAGGAATTCCCGGCACTGTAAGACAAGGCAACATTCCGATAAATGTGACCCGGATTTCGCGGACAGTGATCAGTCTACGGGAAGTTTCAGTGAAGCGGTGGAGTCTGTGGCTCCCACTCTATTGGGAGGAGTCACTTTCATAGTAGACAAACGATCTAGACTTAGAGACGGCCAACTGACTTTGGGCACGTCTGGAGACAGATGCAACTCAAGTGATGGGTCTTCCTTCGATGGAGAAAGTGCAAACAGCACGTCACCAGATGAAAACACTAGCTCTAATGAAGAACTGAACAGACGACGCAAAAAGGTTTTGAAAAAGAAGAATACAAAACAACGTGTTAAAAATACTCATTCTACTGGCACCAGTACCTCGGAAGTACACAACTGCCCACGTTCTAGCAAAATGATTGATAACACATCCGTGACTTCAACTGAAGAAGCAAACAGCTTCAGGAAGGAAAACGGACTTCAGGTGGAGGGAGCTCTCAACGGACATAATAATAATTCACTTGTTTGGAACGACAGCAGCATCAGCATTAGTTCCCTTGTTCGTGAGCATGAAAGTTCCAGTTATTTCTCCGATATTTCCGATATTTGATAAACATAATTACCGCATTTGACGAGGGAGAATTAGGTATTTATGTATAGATTGTCTATCGCCATTTGTGATAACCTTTGGTCCACGTTGTGCTGTGCCTGGACGAAACCAGTCATACGATTAATTCAAAAGCAACGTATGGGATAGTTTGACCATCTGTAGAAGATGCACCGATGCACATATACCTAAGCTGACGAAATACATTTAACACAGACAAGAAGAAGATCCAACAGAATACGGAACCACGACATCAAGACCCGACAGAAGAGAGAACCACACATCAAGAATAGCTTCAATGAGATAAAGACAACACATTGGACAGAGCACACAAAAGATCGTTAATCCCCCACCACTTAGATAAGTTAACTAGAGGGAGATGATGATGATGATGATGATGATGATGATGATGATAATAATAATAATAATAATAATAATAATAATAATAATAATAATAATAATAATCTGTTTCGATGTAGTCTTGTTTAGTTGCAAGAGAACAGCTCAAACGGATTGAACTATAGTCTCAAGATGTCTGAACCATATCGGGGTGATTAGGCTAGTCCAGTCTGATCTATCGATCACATTAAAAGCGGCTGTGTTTGACGCATGAACCCTTTCAAGGAAATCCAAACAGTAAGGGACCCTTTTCCCGCCACACCCACTGGCATATGATGCCACACCTCTATGTTTTTAGACCAATAGGCACTGAATGGGTGATCATGCCAAAATCACCCAATCAGCCTTTTCCCCGGGACTTTCCCTAGCATCATTTTATTTAGTCTTGGTCGAACTGAGAGCAAAGGCCAGTTTTGGAAAGAAGAAAAATTCATCTCTGTTCCTTTTTGAATCCATGAACTTCGAACCAGCAGGTGACAACTATACTCCGTTTCAGAAATCGTACCCAGCTAAAAAAAAAAAATAAAATAAATAAACGGAGTAACCGTTGGGTGTAAGTTGTTGAAATTTGGTAAGCAACGTTTTAATAACCATATAACTTTTTTTTTTTTTTTTTCCAATTTAAACGTCTAGTTTTCATTTTTCCTTGTTTGCGGTATTTGAAAGCAGGCACGATTTAAAGCAAACAATGAGAATGCCTATAGGTAAATGAACAAATGAAACTGTTAAAAACATCAAACTGAACGCGTTTATTAATCATTTAACTGACGGTCGTCTCCAGCATTAGCCTTCCGAAGGGTGCATGAATATAATTTTTTATTGTACATAGCAAAGGCTATCAAAGCAACCACCACGCATCGCTGTAAACGTGAACAAATTTCTAAAGAATATCCAAGCGTATGTTAGTTACTGTATATTCTAATTTTAGGGGGAAACAATTATTAGTTAAACAAAGATGAAAGAAATTCGCCGCTTCAAGAAAATAACAGCACATGTGCAATTGCGAATTATAAAGTCATAAGGATATGGGAAATGTAAGGCCACATGCAAAAATGAACGTTGATCCGTACAGGAGTTTTCGAGATATGTGTGGAACACTAAGAGCAACGACTTCTGAAATTCACTATAATAAATATGTGAGTCTGAATGTGTGACAATGACACCACCGAGGGACAGCAGGAGTTAAAGTAACAGTTGGAAGGGTCACAGGGAGTGAAGAAAGGGCGTCATTTAAGTAGAGAGCGACAAGTGTAGGGAGAGTTGGAGGGGGTCACAGGGAGTGAAGAAAGGGCGTCATTTAAGTAGAGAGCGACAAGCGTAGGGAGAGTTGGAGGGGGTCACAGGGAGTGAAGAAAGGGCGTCATTTAAGTAGAGAGCGACAAGCGTAGGGAGAGTTGGAGGGGGTCACAGGGAGTGAAGAAAGGGCGTCATTTAAGTAGAGAGCGACAAGCGTAGGGAGAGTTGGAGGGGGTCACAGGGAATGAAGAAAGGGCGTCATTTAAGTAGAGAGCGACAAGCGTAGGGAGAGTTGGAGGGGGATAAACTTTAAGTCTCGACAGCTCTATCCTAAAGAGCCGAGTTCAAAAGCAATAAACACTTAGGGCTGATGGACCACGACACGGACACAGTGGGACTCAAGCAAGTACCCCGACGACAGCCCGGGTGGGGCTTTGAAATGTCTAAAAATTGCGGACGGGGGTTATATTTTTGCTTCAAAAATGCATTAGGGCTTCTTTTTTTTAATGGATAAAAAAAAAAAAAAATCAGATACAAAATCTACATTCATTTATTCGTGTACACAATTCTACATTTAGTACATTCACATTCAGGCTAAAAAAGATGGCGGCCACAAAAAACCCTAACAGAGCCCCAGTCACGTGTCAGTTGCACACTTTCGGCGACATAATTTGCGGTTTTCCGGCTCAAGCGGCGTGGATTGGGGCTAAACTAAATGGCTGGGACTCACGAGCAGCAGCTTCCGCATCTCCTGCAGCTTTGCTCGTGAGCCTAGCCATCTCGGCGGTGGCGGTAGTCGCCGGAAAACCGCAAATTAGGTGGCCGGAATTGTCACGTGACTGAGGCCCTGTTTTTGGCCGCCATATTTTGTGCCCGCTATTCGGAGGATAGCCCACATACATTCATGTCATTTTCCTCTGGAACAAGTGACGTGCCTGAAATTACGAACCACATCCGCTCATTATTACGCGTTCACCAGCAGTGTCAGTTGCCATTCGGCAACAAGTCTCTCATTCTAGCTGACGATCTTAAGTTAACTCGGGCTTTTTGGGGGTTAGGGCTTGTATTGGAAGTATTCTGGAAATCGTGCCAGTGCGTAATTTGTTAAGAAGGTCTTATTTACAGGAAAACACTATATTTAATGTAATATATGTCTGTATATAGGAGACAATTACGTCTTAGGAATGACCAAGCAACGTATGGTAGGTTGTTTGGCCCTAAAAACGTTAAAAAAAAATGTAAGAAAGAATTAGGTGAGATGCCGGGGTTAAGTCGACCTGCCCTCTCAGCGGGGATGATATGATCCAGTTCTGCTACACAGAAGCCCCGCTATCTCTGGTCCTGATCGGCAAAGGAGACGTGACCCTTGACACAGAACACATGTTAACGTACAGATAGTTCACTGTATGTTGTTGACGTCATTAAACTAGTCTGTCTCGTTCGTATACTAAACACACGCACGTGCACCCGCGAATCAAATTTCCACGTTTCTGTTATGTAACTTTTTTTTTGGGGGGGGGGGGGGGGGGGGGGGGTGTTCTGCTAATCTCAGGTTCTCCTTGCAATAACGGTCGCTACTTGAACGGGGACGGCCGCTTAGTCGGAGTTCAGTCCCCTGGCTGCAGTGCAATTACGGAGTGGACAAGGCACTAATCACAAATCAAATTGAGTTCAACATGGCGTCTAGACCACGCGCTGCGACTCACATTAGCGACCACGTTCTTGCGACGCAAGACTTAGTGGCCACGGATGTGACTCCTGCGGATCTGTATGCCTTAATGAGCGATAAGCTTGCGTGGTTGCGGTGGCTAGCTGCCCTAACCCTAACCCTAACCCTACCCCTAATTATGTTACCCCAACCCTAACCCAAACCCTAACTCAAACCCTAACACTACCCCTAGCCCTAATTATGTCATTTGTTTCGTTCCCTCTTTTCCACTCCGTAATTGCACTGCAGCCAGGGGACTGAACTCCGACGAAGCGGCCGTCGCCGTCCAACTAGCGACCGATATTGCAAGGAGAGCCAAATCTTGTTGTAATTTTACGTATCTAGTTCCACTGACTCTTGAAATGGTATTCAGTTTGACAGGCAGGCACACAAATAGACGAACTCGTGGACAGAAAGAAAGACAGATATACAGATACACACATACACAAACAAACAAAAACAAATAAACAGACAGATAAACAAATACAGACAGACAAACTGACAGACAGAGAGACACATATAAGTATCTAGGCATTCATACAAACAGAATCTTAGAATAGTGAAATATTTCTCATCTACACAGTAAATCTCTCCTAACAAGACACAAAAACAACAAACAATCGATTGAAGTGCTAAATTTCCATTTTATTTTGAACTTTGCAGCAGAATGAAAACGAATACCACCCGCGGATGTAAGCGGGGGTAAATCAGTAAGAAACTAAAAAATACATGTTTCTTTTCTGAATTATAAATCTTTTTTATAGAGATTCTTTGTGTCCGTGTTGCGTCATAGTTTTTGCACACACATCCATCATTATGCATTAATGATATGCGTGCGCACATATAATCCTAAAACTCGTCACAAGTCGCGGTAGTTTTACGGCGAATGTGTTTTTCTTTTTGGAGAGCGACTACTTATGCCTTTCTGGCTTGCCAACCTCGGGTGCAGTTTAAGTACCCATTTGTTCCTGCTGGAAAAAAAGAAAAAAAACCTCTGTTTACACCTGGCTGAAGTATCAGCTGTGGGTGTCCAAATTATTAAACGTTTGTCCGTAGTTCCGAAAGTCCCATACTGCGCCTCGAAAAGTGTTGACTTATGTAAGACATTATAAACAAATATAAAGTGCTCACACAACATAAAACTATGTTCATACAGATGATGGAATATAAATAAATAGTTATAAAAAGTTTACAAAAGTAACACTGACTACAAAAAGTGAATTGTAAATAATAAAAACAAATTTTAAAAATAATTATAAATGAACAAGCATAGCTTATAAATTGCACATCTATAATAATAAATATCACTAGAAACAAATGATGCTGTACAAGTCGATGTGTACTAAATATTTTTTTTTTAAGCGACCAATTATGTTAATTTTTATTTATATTGCTTATGTATGAACTTGTCAAAATGTTGGATTTTGTTATGTACATTGTAAATGTCGCTATTTTAAAAATAAAAACTGCACTGACATTGTCAGCACCTTGTCATCCAAGATGTGTGATTGTCAACGTCACCTGAGAAACTGATAGTTTTGTTTTGTTAATAAGCGGTGATCATTTTTGTAAGCCTGACCCTGGGCCGGATTAACCTTTAGGCACACCAAGTACATGCTAAGGGCATCACAAACGGAGGAGGTACCACACACATTTTAAGTAGCCTTGGAGCTAAGTGTTTATTTTCTCGGTTAAAGTACAAACGGTGGAGGTACCACACACATTTTCAATAGCCATGGAGCTAAGTGTTTATTTTCTCGGTTAAAGTACAAACGGTGGAGGTACCACACACATTTTCAATAGCCATGGAGCTAAGTGTTTATTTTCTCGTTTAAAGTACAAACGGAGGAGGTGCCACACACATTTTCAGTAGCCTTAGAGCTAAGTATTTATTTTCTCGGTTAAAGTACAAACGGAGGAGGTGCCACACACATTTTCAGTAGCCTTAGAGCTAAGTATTTATTTTCTCGGTTAAAGTACAAACAGAGGAGGTGCCACACACATTTTCAGTAGCCTTAGAGCTAAGTGTTTATTTTCTCGTTTAAAGTACAAACGGTGGAGGTACCACACACATTTTCAGTAGCCATGGAGCTAAGTGTTTATTTTCTCGGTTAAAGTACAAACGGTGGAGGTACCACACACATTTTCAATAGCCATGGAGCTAAGTGTTTATTTTCTCGTTTAAAGTACAAACGGAGGAGGTACCACACACATTTTCAATAGCCATGGAGCTAAGTGTTTATTTTCTCGTTTAAAGTACAAACGGAGGAGGTACCACACACATTTTCAATAGCCTTAGAGCTTAGTGTTTATTTTCTCGGTTAAAGTACAAACGGAGGAGGTGCCACACACATTTTAAGTAGCCTTGGAGCTAGGCGTTTATTTTCTCGGTTAAAGTATATTGTAAAATACCATTTAAAAACTGCAACCAGGCAGATTCTATTAAGTATGGAAGTAGATGTGTTGTAAAAAATGTCTTGAAAGATCTTATCAAAGACTGAAATTTTTTTTTTTTTTCAAAGTAGGTGAACACTTTTTCAGTATAAATAAAGTGGAAGTATACAAATGTAAACATTTTTTTCCATCCTAATGTGAGTTTTCTCTAATTTCGATAAATACATTTTGTGTAGCTTATTGTTATTTTTTTTTTAATTACACATGCGCTTGTGTGTATGTGTGTGTGTGTATATATATATATATAGGGGTACTAGTGTCAACTTGTCGGCTCTGTGGCTAAGTCGATGCGAACGCTTCGCTTCGTAATGCCGGGATGCCAGGTTCGATCCCAGCTGCGGGCAATGCGCCTTACGTTGGTTTCGACAGTGGTATCAAGAAAGCCGATCGTCCAGAAAGCAATGGCAAACTACTGGATGTAACTTGCCTAGAGAAACCACACAACAGCCAGGGGCTGTTAGGGTTGGTTCTGCAACGTCCTGTAAAGGATACGCAACTAACTTAGAACTTAGTGTCAACTTAACACATGAGCCTGTAGCACTTTCTAGGGGCCACATGATAATAGGGGCCGCATGCTAGTCTGTGCATGTCAAGTGACCATTTACATTTCATTCCTGTGAGTACATGTCATAGGGGCCCCAGGGCACTGATTCTCTCAGGGGCCTATAATGCTGTTAGGACTGATCCTGCGGGAGTGGTTGGTGGAGGGGGGGGGGGGGGGGGGGGGGGGGCAACATCTTTTAAATGCTCTGGGGGTGGGACGACAAAATCGGTAAAGTCATTAGGGCATCAGATGGTCTTAGTCTGATCCTAAAACATTCCCAACATCCGTTGAGCTCTTGACAGTGTTGTAATAATGATCAACACAGCAGCAGGGCATAGGCGCAACTGACAGTCGTGTACTGTTACGTATTAAACATCAGACATGATTCAATAGATGTTATTTAATAATTAATTTAAAACACTGGCATCACAGTACAGACAACAAGACATTTGATGAATGCAGTGTTCATACCAGGACTGTGCTTTCAGTGTCAGGCTGGGACATTGGCTGAGAACACGAAAGATAATAAACTTGATTCGTTCACTAATGGCTTACTGACAGACTGCTATCTCTGCGCCTCTTGGCTTAACACATCAGATTTTAGGAAAACATCTTAACATTTGTCTTTTATAACTTGCTTATTGGAAGGCTTGGTGGGGGAGGGGGTGGGGGAGGGGGTGGCATTGGTTGATCCTCCAAAAATAGGGGGCCTCAAAAACCCACATGTGGAATCTTTCTGATGTAGTTTTAACTTCAATTTCCATAACATATATACATACATCAAAGACTATTTACATTGTTCTGTTGTTACAGTTAACATATAAATAATAGCATATAAATGTGATTCTTTTGTGCATATGATGTAGTTAAACATATTAACACATTATATTAACTTCTTATGTAAAATGTACATACATCCGGTACAGTGTTTGTTTTCCCAATGAGAACCAAGACATAAGCTATTTAACTGTTTCTCGAGCAGTCGCTATTTGTCCGGCCACCCAGCCCTTATCTGTTCAAATCGGACTGCACGATAGCTTGCCTAAAGGCTAACGGCCACCTGATATCAATTTTCTAACAGAAGGATCCATACAGGGGAGAACAAAGAAGAAGATATTGTTTTCGAATCGAAGTTTTTAAACCTCGATTAACCGTAAACTTATGGGTTTAGCATCAGTCTCTCTCTCTCTCTCTCTCTCTCTCTCTCTCTCTCTCTATATATATATATATATATATATATATATATATATATATATATATATATATATATATACACACACACATGTTTCCTCCTCTTTCTCTCCGTCGTTTTGTTTATCGTCGTTGTTTGCTGAAGAAAAATTGTAATTTATTTAAAGTGTTCTATGAAACTGACGTGAACTTGTCGTCCACTCCCTCCCTTCTTTCACTCCCTCCCTTCTTTCACTCCCTCCCTTCTTTCACTCCCTCCCTTCTTTCAAACAAATTGCTTTCTTACATTTTCATAGACTTCTTGCCGTCCTATCCTTTATAAGCCTATTTATATATACGAAAGTGAATCATAGACAGTTGGTCGATTGATGGTTTTATAGACGAATGATGAGAACATCCAGGACAGATAACATGAAAAATGAAGATAGTCTTTGGTCTGTGATGAGAAGGAGAGAACTGAAGTACATCGTCACAGCAGGAGGGGGGGAGGGGGGTGGTGGCAGAGAGGACCGAAAGAACAGATGCTGGACAGTCTGACATCATGGCGTGGAGGATCATCTGTGTCAGAGTTGACTAAAAGTACACGAGACAGAAGGTTGTGGACAGATATGACTATCAACGCACACGACATGGACTTCAAGAAGAAGAGGACAGTTAACTCATTTTGTTATAAACCAGATAAGCACAGGTACGACACAGGTACGACACGACACAGGTATGACACAGATACGACACAGGTACGACACGACACAGGTATGACACAGATACGACACAGGTACGACACAGGCCTTGTCTTGCAACGAACTTCTACGCTTAAAGATTGTGGATTAGGACTGCAGGCGTCTTCCACCAGGGGGCTGGACAATATAAACATCCTGTTCAACCCACTGGATATATAACTTGTGATATTATTTCACATCTTGGATGCTGACTTAGTATTTACTTTTGTAATATCATTTTGTGTAGAATATATGACTACATTTTATACAATTTTTACTGTCATTTGTTGCTCTTTATCTTATTGTGAACTGCAGGAAAAATAAAACTAAAACAATAACGAGCGATAGCTTGTATAGACACAGAACAAAATCTGTTGGATTTAGTTGATGGTATTAAATTAATGCTATGACAGTGGACTCGTATAGAATAAACAATTTTCAGACACAGAAGAGGGGTACAATAAACATAAACATAAATATAAAATAAAGACTTGTTTTGAAATAGTAGGGGCATACAACAGTATATACACGGGCGCCACATAGCGCATTATCTTTCTGTTTTATAGATAACGGAACAATATAGCGTTGTAACATTCCAGACATTGGTATTGGTACAACATAGAATAATTACTTTCTCTTCAACAGATAGTATAATGATAACTATCGGCAATGGACCATTTGGACGCTATAAAACAATAACTTTGTTGGTAATGGACTATTTGGAAGCTATAGAACAATAACTTTCTCTGCAATGGACCATTCGCACACTATAGAACAATAACTAAAAATCTGTACTGTTATCCTACTTATATATATTTCACTAACATCAGAAATAATGTTTATATTTCTATCCTACTAGTATATAACAACATTGTTCTTCTATCAATACCGTGTAAAGTCATGGTGGACGTCAAAAGCGCACCATGACTTTACGCACACAATGTTTGCAACGACATTTTCACAAACGGCACACACGTTACGAAAATGTGTACCTTATAAATAACTACCAGTAGGTGAAAACAGTCTGTTTCAATCACAATATAAATGAACAAAATATACAGCTGTAGAAAATAAATATACAACATTACATTGATAATATTAATAAAAATCGGTAATTATTTACAACTTTGACTAGTCAGTTTATCATCACAGAGCATGCGTAAATATGTGTAAATTGTTTAAAATAAATCAAAGGGACGCAATATATTATGGATTATTGAATATTTGCGAAATTGCTTCCCTTATCGATACTTGCATTTTTGTATGCAAGTTAAGAAAAGTTAAAAAAAAAAAAAAAAGATGATACCGCAGCCATTTGATGACTATGATTGCACTCTGTAGTGTATTCAAACCCAGAATTACTGGTTCTATATGTGACATCCAAGGCCATAGTTAGGATATCTGTGCAATAAAATATTTTACAAGCCCTCTTCCCTTAGCTAAACATTAGCATAGCTATTCGTTTACAGACAAAAAAAAAAAAAAAAACAACAACACAATAATTTGTACAATTTTGCCGCTTAGACCATTTAACGGTGCTGTGCAGCTGCACATGTTGCACACTGGCTAAATACGGCCCTGGTGATTACACTAACCATTGCAATATCACGATGTAAGCCCAATATTCTAAAAGGTAAGTAAAGTAAAGTAAAGATCCCTTTCACGCCTTTAGGCGTATCGGGAATATGGGAAGAGCGCCCATATTTTTACAGACCATCAGCACTCGGTGGGTAATGTGGTCAGCATTACGCCGGTTGTCTTTACTTTCTCAGGACAGCCCATCCTGGTACCCATTTTAGGCTGGGTCGACCTGCGACGTCCCATACCACGATACCAGGAAGTAAATGCGGCCGGTTGGATAATGACCCCATACTCCACTGAGTGCCGATTGGTCTATACCAAGGCTATTCAACTAAGTTTACTCAGAGGCCAAAATGTTGAAACTGGATAGTCGGGGGGGGGGGGGGCGCTCAAACACCAGCATAGACAGAACACTGATACAATACAGCTGGTAACAATCCGCGGGACACTTGTTAGGACCCCGAGGGGTCGCATCTTGAATAACGATGGTCAAATACAATATAGGTCTAGCCCTATGTGCCCTGTACACCTGAATGCGTGGAAAATGGTCTATTACTTAAGTTACTTTGGTACTTAATTTATAACTTACCCCTGACGTCACGACAACGTCACGGGAGACATTCCCAATAAATTGTAGGGTGTTCAGGTTGTAGTTTCTCGCGATTTCTCTACATTAAAGTTTGGGGTTAGGGTTAGGGTTAGGGTTAGAAGAGACTAGATGAACACTCAAAAAAAAAAAAAAAAAAACACACACCACACAACAGCACACTTGCACCCCTTGAAATAATGGACTGTCAGGTCAGTTGTGGATTTCCCACGGGGATTTCCTGTTTGGGGTACGTTATAAATTAAGAACCCTTACTTTTACTAAACCTAATAGAGTGTATAATAAATGTGCAGATTTATTTGTAAGCGAATGAATAAATTAATGATTGCAGGACAGATAAACAAATGAAATAATAAATGAACTGACATGGTTGCACTCGTACATTTTAGAATGTGGTCAATTTCTTTTTCATTAATCAATCAACAGTTACCAGGTGGACAGTGCTAGTGACATTCTGACAAAAAGTTCATAAATCTCTTCCTCTGCGAGTGAGTTAAACTCATCTAGCTAAGTTAAACTTATTTAGTTAAGTTCAACTCTTTTAGTTAAGTTCAACTCTTTTAGTTAAGTTCAACTCTTTTAGTTAAGTTCAACTCTTTTAGTTAAGTTCATCTCTTTTAGTTAAGTTCAACTCTTTTAGTTAAGTTCAACTCTTTTAGTTAAGTTCAACTCTTTTAGTTAAGTTAAACTCTTTTAGTTAAGTTTAACTCTTTTTGTCAAGTTCAGCTCTTCTAGTACCGTTAAACTCACCCCATGTAACTGAATTTGATCATGTACACCAATCAAAACGTTGTTATTCTTGTACATTTTATGTTCAGACAGGACACAGTAGAAGACGCAACAACACACCAGAATCATACACGGGCTGAGTACTTAGATCCTTGGGATGTAGTGCACCCATGTTATTGTTGCAATAACAAGTGTTTCGTTTTGGCATCAACTATGGTGTTTTGAGACTAAAAGAGATAAGTTATTGCTTGTTTTGTGGAGAAAGTGGAGTCTTATGAAGTACTTATCAGTCCAAAGTCACCCACAATTTATCTGTGCTTAGGTGATACACCTTCCGGGTCATGGGTGCAAAGTTCAGCCATCTGTAGCAAGCTGGATTCGAGAGTGTTGGCGAACATGTCCGAGGAGGTGTCCGGACAGGAAAAGAAGGCGGCGACGCTGAAGGTCACGTGGTCCGGCTGTGGGTTATAGCAGCAGCCGTAGCCGTCGGGCACCACGGCGCCGTATCCCATCCAGTAGTCGGATACTGTAGGCACCTGGCGAGGGAAAGAGAGATTCTCGTTAGTATAGCACCCTCTTTCACGCCTTCTGGTGTACTGGCCATATAGGACCAGATATATCTTCTTCTTCTTCGCGTTTACCGGCTGTAAATTCCAACGGAAATTCTGGTTTTTTGTCTATCTCCGGACTTTAGTCGTGTCCCAGAACCTGCAAGTTGCGTGCACATCTGTTCAACATATCTAAATAATTGTATGCAGATTGTTGGTTCCTTGCTTCTCAGGCAGA
>CAJHNH020001347.1:543738-578738 GCA_905116865.2 Candidula unifasciata
TGCAGGTGTGTCAGTATGTGGTAGTTGTGTCAGTATGTGGTGGTTGTGTTAGTATGTTGCAGGTGTGTCAGTATGTGGTAGTTGTGTCAGTATGTTGCAGGTGTGTCAGTATGTGGTAGTTGTGTCAGTATGTGGTAGTTGTGTCAGTATGTGGTAGTTGTGTTTAGTATGTGGCAGGTGTGTCAGTATGTGGTAGTTGTGTCAGTATGTGGTAGTAGTTGTGTCAGTATGTTGCAGGTGTGTCAGTATGTGGTAGTTGTGTCAGTATGTGGTAATTGTGTTAGTATGTGGCAGGTGTGTCAGTATGTGGTAGTTGTGTCAGTATGTTGCAGGTGTGTCAGTATGTGGTAGTTGTGTCAGTATGTTGCAGGTGTGTCAGTATGTTGCAGGTGTGTCAGTATGTTGCAGGTGTGTCAGTATGTTGCAGGTGTGTCAGTATGTTGCAGGTGTGTCAGTATGTGGTAGTTGTGTCAGTGTGTGGTAGTTGTGTCAGTATGTATGTGGTAGTTGTAGATCAATGCTTGCTACAGAAATGACACTTGCACAGAAAGCTAAAGACACACGCCTGACTGACTGGAACTGGTCTTCTTCGTCTTCTGTCTCTTCCTTCTCCTCCTCTTGTTGTTGTTGTTGTTATTATTATTGTAACATTTGCCGTGATGCTGTGTATTTAAACATGTAAGAGTTAATCACCTGTTGCCGTGTTCCATACAGGTAGACATTTATTAAGTACATCACGCTAAATATCCCCATACAGATGAATAAAGAATCCTCTTCCCACAACTTCATGCATTGTGGGTATATAGGGCTAGAACTATACTTTATAAACCAAACGACACCTGGCAGGTGCCGTAATCAACATTACACCGGCCGCCTTTACTTCCCAGGACTGTATCAGGTACCCATTTAAGGCTGGGTCGACCTGGGAACTAAAAATTTTTTTAAAATGTCCAGCTCTATCAGGATCTGAATCCACGACCTTCCGATCTGTAGGCGAGCGTCTAACCGCTACAGGACGGCTGCCCCCATACAGATTATCAGAAAGCTGATAAATGTTAATCTCAAATGAAATTGACCGACTTTACTTCCTATAACATTTTCAAAAGCCTTGTCATGAGCTCGATGAAGACGTATGCCACCGAAGAGATAAAGCACAGACGTGGGAAAACGTGGTAGCTTACGGTGCTTTCCGTCTGTCCCAGCATGGCCCTAACCCAGGTCAAGGCCGCAGGCGAGTTGGCTCTGATGACGTCAACACGACCTTGTCGGAAACGTCTGACAGATGCACTCTCGTAAGTTGAGGTCAGGGTTCCATGGATTCTGTGAAAACATCAAATATTCATGTTTCTTGTTATTCTCCAGTCATATCAGTTGTATCTCTTCTTATTCTTAAATCATATCACTTTTTATCTGCAAATCACGCATTCCATTCCTTTGTTTAATATTTCTTCTTCTTCTTCTTCTTCTTCTTCTTCTTCTTCTTCTTCTTCTTCTTCTTCTTCTTCTTCTTCTTCTTCTTCTTCTTCTTCTTCTTCTTCTTCTACTACTACTCCTTCTCCTCCTCCTTCTTCTTCTTCTTCTTCTTTTTTCTGCTCTTATCGTTAAAATGGCGATTACACGTATTTTATGGCTTAAATCTAGGCCAGAGGTTCTCAACCTGTGGGTCGCGACCCCTGTTTTGGGTCGAACGACCCTTTTGAAGGGGTCGCCTAAGACCATCGGAAAATTTGTAATAAATAGCACACAGTGATAATAAATAGTTTCAAAATACATTTTTATTTGGCAATGTAAGGTGTAAGCGGCAATTACATGCAGGCCTCATCACTGAGGCTCGTGGATGATTTTGCTAAGGATGATTAAAACGATGGCCCGACCACAAGATAAGGCAACAAAACAACAACAACGTACTTGTAGTAGGTCAGCTGCAGTGCCAGCTGTATGTAAGCATCAGGACTCATCCCCAGTTGCTTGATAAAGTCGCGGCCGTAAATTGCAAACCTGAACACGGTCAGGTCGAAATCCTCTACCATTCTGAAAGCAAAGCTCAGTTGTCAGACAACGCACTGAAGCAGCTAGAGGTGTAGATTTATGGGCAGGGACGTTACTAAGAGATATTGAAGGCTTCATTGCAGTCATCAACATCCTCATCATTATTATCATAACCATTATCCTCACAAGCATTATCATTATCATTATTATCACCATCATAAGCATCATCATCATTAACATCACTATCATCATCATCATCACCACCATTATCAACATCATCATTAACATCACCATCATCATCATCATTCCCCATTTCACCATCAACATCATCCTTATCATCACATTACCAACATCATCATCATTACCAGCATCATCATCATCATCACCCCCATTATTATCATCGACATAACAAACATCATCATCATCACAATTCCTAACACCACGTGTCGTTGGGTCATCAGTCACTGTTGACTGTCTGAACAGCTTCACCTGCTGTTTGTCAGATGTAATGGATATTGTTTTAGGCCTGTTATTCAGCCAAAGTCTGTATCCAGTTCTTTCTTGGCCCGCCTCTTCTCCTCTTTTCTTCTACAGAGATCTACAGTACCATTTTGGAGAGGCCAGTACATCTTGTCACAACGACACACTTGGCAAAATAAACAAGGAGTGTTGAATTTGTTAAAAGATATTCTTGTATCCGAGTTTATCTCATATTATTAATCGCTCTACACAGAGCGTCTGGTCACCCATGAGAGCTTCCAATTTCCAATTCCAGTTGTCCACCAAAAATTCTAAATTTGATCCTTTTTCAGCCGCCCGGAGGCCTGCTAAGTGAAGGAAGATTACTTGGCTATCTTATTTGGTTTCCTTTTATTTGTGGTGTGTAGTCACACCTGATATTCCGCTTCTTTGCTTCCTGAGTCCGGTGTGGTGCTTTCGGTTTTTGGGTCTGGTATGGTGCAGTTCTCTTAGTGCTGATATCTGTGGTTTTTAGTTGATTGTTGCTGGTGCTTGCTTTACCTCGTGCTGATCGCTGTGCTGGTGTCATATTGCTGCTTGGTTGCCGTTCTGTAAAGCATGAGAGCTTCGCATAGGCTGGCACATAAATACCAGATTACATAAATAATTACGTAGCTCCAGGAACGTCCAACGACGCCTGAAACGACTGAGAATTCATAGTGAGTTACTGAGATTCGCGACCATGTTTTATTTTAAATTGTCTACAACATTTAACCATGCGAAAATGGAAACCTGACCGCTCCCTGTCAGGGCAACAAACGAAGTGTCCACACGCTTTACACCAGAAACAAAAATCGTTGTCAACACACAGGGATCATGTCTGTGACCTTCAGTTCTCAAACACTTTACATTGCCTGGTCTACAGTTCTGTTTAAACTCCAAGGTTAAATTCAGTGATCACGTGTTTGTCCAAGCCGAGATTGTCTCCCTTTGAAAAACAAGATCTTCAGAATCCGAAAACTAAATAGCCTCCCCTTTACTTGACGCCATTTCTCCCAGACACCCTGGCGTTTCCTTTCTTCTAAAAACCGATTCTTGTTTTCCATGCGGGGAGAGTTCAAAGGAAACCAAAGTTTGCAGAAAATATGGAGATCTGTTTAGGTCACTTCTCATTTGTGTTCATAATATGTAAGGTACACCATTTTTAGATTTTATCTACGTTACATTGAAATTTTCCTTTAAAACCAACTAGCACCTCTGCCGGGGTAGCTTTGTGTCTAAAATGTTCAGTAGTAATATGTCTATATGATCTCTGTGCTTACGATACCCAGTTCGCACACATAAACAAGTACAATTTAAAAAAAAAAAAGAAGTTGAAGAAGAAGAAGAAGAGGAGGAAGAAAAAGAAGAAGAAGAAGATCCAAAAACGTTTTCACTAAGCTGTACCTATCAGTTCTACACGCCCCAGAGACACAAATCTACGATGATATTTACTCACCTGTCCACGTCATCTTTTGCTGTCCTGATGTCTGCAAGAGATTGAGATGAGAGATTCCATCGTAGATATGCTGGGTATGGAAGACTTCCGGGTTCATGGGTCATGCCAGTGTCCTTGTCCTTGCCCCTGCGCGCAAGTAAACAAATTAGGTCATCATGTGGAAGTTCTAGGAGGAAAACCCTAGGCCCCAGATAAGAAGGTAGTCAAACAATAGTTTCTTGCATTGTGTTGACAGGAAAATTTTTAATTCATTAGTTTGCAACTGCTCACTCAACGGTAGATCATAGCAACACTGTCAGCGTAAGGGCACAATCAACCTGCTACCAAATGGTCCGCATCTGGTGTGTAGGATGTGAATCATAGACCCCTGCTCCTAGCCGGGGTGGGGCTTTGGAATTAAAAACAAACAAACAACAACCACACCCAAAAAAAAAAAAAAACTGCCTCCCAAACTGGGACGGGGGCTATCAATAAACTAAGCTATTCTCGTGGCTTACGTGCAGTTGTATACCAACGCTCCCTACAGAGATCACATACAAATTAAACCATGCATTCTATGTTTAATTATGATTCCAAACACAGATGTTAAAACTTCACTATGTTGTGTGTGTGTGTCATTTTGGGACTTGTCGTTCATGATTTGTTTGTAGACATCTGTACAGATAATTCAAAAAGTGTTCACGATTTGTTTGTAGACTTCTGTACAGATAATTGAAAGAGTATTCACGATTTGTTTGTAGACTTCTCTACAGATAATTGAAAGAGTGTTCACGATTTATTTGTAGACTTATGTACAGATAACTGAAAGAATGTTCATGATTTGTTTGTAGACTTCTGTACAGATAACTGAAAGAGTGTTCACGATTTGTTTGTAGACTTCTGTGCAGATAACTGAAAGAGTGTTCACGATTTGCTTGTAGACTTCTGTACAGATAACTGAAAGAGTGTTCACGATTTGCTTGTAGACTTCTGTGCAGATAACTGAAAGAGTGTTCACGATTTGCTTGTAGACTTCTGTGCAGATAACTGAAAGACTTTTTATGATTTGTTTGTAGACTTCTGTACAGATAACTGAAAGACTTTTTATGATTTGTTTGTAGACTTCTGTACAGATAACTGAAAGAGTCTTTATGATTTGTTGGTAGACTTCTGTACAGATAACTTCTTCTTCGCGTTCGTCAGCTGTAAACTCCGGTGAAAAGTTCTGGTTGTTCGTCCACTTCTGGACTGCAGTTATGTTCCAGAACCTGAGTGTTGCATGTGCATCCGTTTTACAGATCTGACTTTTGTTTAATGCAGACTGCTGGTTACTTACCTCTCAGGCAGATGCATTCTGACTTCGAAAGAAGCTCCTAATTAGTCGGCTCTTACGATATGCTTTTGGGTCTATTCTTGTTTTCCCTATAATAGGGCCCTGGAACCCACACGACGATGTAAAGATAACTGAAAGAGTGGTTCATGATTTCTCGGTCAATGGTGACGCAAAAGGTAGGTACCATCACTCACATGTTGCCCAGTGCGTACTCGATCATGTGACCCAGAGCGATGCCCTCAGCCACCGAGTGTTCCATGTTGAGGCCGAACGTCCCATCTTCTGAGATGATTACCTGTGGAAGCAGACCAGTGCAGAGGTCAACTTTGATGTTGACGGGTATACAACAGACGGGACAGACAGGAAACACGAAAAAAAAAAAAAAACTTTGTTTAAAGGGTCATTCATTATTTATGCATGCGACTGTTAGTCTTACATTCAACCGTTCAACCAATCATCTTTCACACAAAAAGTACATTTGACCTATAAAGCATGTTTAGATATTTAGCAATACATAAATTATTCCTTACGTCCTTCTTAGGACGTTATTTTTTGTTATTTGAAGCCCCACTCTGGCTTTTGCCAGGGGCCGCAATATAGGCAGGTCATCATTATGGCCAAATGTCTGAACGCGGTTTCTGGGACCTCTCCACGGTGATCCTCATCCGCATGGTGGCACTTTGTGTCATCGGGTGTTTATCGCTTGTGTGATGTCCTGGTGGGGTAAAAAGCCAATCCAATTTAGCAATATTCTTTCTTTCATTGTCTTGTTGTGCCTCTGTATGTCACATAGAGATCGCAGTCTATTCCTTCATACGGTTGTGTCCTGTGAAATCAGTTCAATATTATAGATGAAATCCAGTTCAGTACCTTTGACATCTCTCATCAACGTTCGTTTTAGGGTTTCGTTTGGACGCTCTCGGTTTCTCAACCTCTTTATTTGCCATTGTAGTGGCTGTCTGCGAATTCTATGTTCGTTTCTCCTCAGTCTGTGTCCAATGTAGCATCATCTTCCTTGTCTTACAACTGTTGCTCCTGGCAGTTGCTTTTAACTTTAAGCAGCTTGAATTCATCGCAGTTGACATTTAACACATGAATAAAAGGCGCGGCGTCCGTGGCTTAGGCGTTGCGAGTTTGACTCGTAATTCCAACATACCGTGATCGAAGCTCACTGCTGGCTGCGTGGACTTTTATCATGGAATAGCGTATCGCATTTCGGCCCAGCCTAAAATTGGTACTAGGATGTATGTCCTGGGGAAGTAAAGACGGCCTGCGTAATGCTGACCACATAATCCACCTAGTGCCGATTGGTCTGTAAAAATACTGGTGCTCTTCCTAAATGCCCGATGCGCCAAAAGGCGTCAAAATTTATCTTTGTTTCTGCTTGCATGACTATTAGGTATAAACATAAAATCATACATAGACAGAGAAAAAGACAGATAGACAGTAAAGCAGACAGGCAAACAGATAAATAAGTTTTAGATAAGCCGGAGGACCTGGAAATAACGAGCTCCATCGCCCTCTACCAACAACACTGGAAGTCTCACCTGTATCGTCTTGTCCATCCACCTGTTGCAGGAGTTATTCATGGCACCTTGACCGTGAATGAGGTGGTGCGTTCGGGCGGTCATATCGTTGGTCAGCCCTCCGTGGAAACCCTGGCGTGAAGGGACCGTGGGTTTGTCCAAGCAGAGAAGAAACAGGCAGTTCTCTAGAATGTGCAGATTTGCTCTGTTTGTAGCATCTGTAACAATAAATGACATACGCGGTCAAGAAAGTCCGAACAAATTAACTCTGTACGAAAAGCGAAAGAAGTTTTGATAGTACTAGGAAATTTGTAGAGGTCACAAGAAATTAAAGCTGATGCTAAACTCTAAATATATAACTCTAATGTCAGATCAGTACTGCAGCAAGAGGCGGAAACATGGAGAACAACTAAAACGATGACTAATAAACTATAAACATTCATTAACTTGTGCCCTCTCAGAATAGAGGGAAGATGAAGGTCAAGATGAGACAATCGACTTCACTGCATCGAGTTTTATCCCAAATGTCTTAGTCTCTCTCCGCAAAAGAACTAACTGCCTGTCGAGAGTGTCGTACACAGTAAGACCCCCGTAGCTACGGCGACGATTCCCAGGGAATCTCCGTTTGCATCTATGAGGGAATGACAGAAAATTATATGGTATGATAGAATCACTAAAACTGAGCTTTAGAGAGCTAAACAAACTTCAGCGAATCAAGAGGGGAAAAAACAAGACGCTGGTGTTGGATAGGACACGCATTGAGAAAACACGAGAACAAAGTAACGAGTATCTTCTTTCTTTCTTTCTGTTTTCTCTACTGGAACTCCCCAGAACATTGGAATAAAGGCAGAATATAAAGAAAAAAGAAACACACACACACAATTATAGAATAGAGCTAGAGAGTCGAGTTAAGAACCTACATAGGACATGGTGTGAGCTGTATGCAGTTGCAAAGGATAGAACGACTTGACGTGATTTGGTAGAGGACCTATGCCATTCTGGGAGAAAAAAAGACAAACAAACAAAAGTAGTTCAGATGTGTTCTGTGAAAGTACTGTAGGTCAATGTAGACCGGGTCTTTCTAACATTGACTTGGGATCATTAGTTGAAAAAGCGTGAAATAGGTACAGCAAAGTGTTCCCGAATATAAAACGGGTCGATTTTGTGTTGAAAACATTGGAAATCGAATGCCTCTTTGATCTTTACAAATTAGGAGCTGGCCGGCCAACTTACCAAATCCTCAACGACTGGATAAGAACAATTTTATTACTGGCTTAGATGTGTATGTGTGTGTGTGTGTGTGCGTGAATGAGGCTGCTTTGTTTGGAGTCTCGCTACTGTTATTCATTTCGTCTGTCTATATTAATATTCGTCAATGCAGCCTGTGGCGTCAGTGGCTTAGGCGTTGAGCGCGCTCCGTAATGCCGGGGTGAGGGGTTCGATCCTAGCTATGGACGAGTTGTCTTGCGTTGGTTTCGACAGTGGTACTGACAGCTGACCGTACAGAAGCCATGGCAAACTACTGAACGTAAAATTCGCCTAGAAAAACCTAAAAGCCTATATATATTGGGGTTGGTTCTGCAACCTCCTGTAAAGGATACGCAGCTATTTTTCTAAAGCTGGAGATTAATGATTTTTTCGAATTACAAAGTCTGTCTGCCATTCTGACTGTTTACATGTCTGTTTCTGTGAATATCTGCCTGTACGCTACTTATACATATGTGGTAAAAAACAATTATTGTTTAATTCGTGTGTTGGTCTGTCTGTCGAAATCTTTCGAAGGCTCTGCTCTTTATTTGAAAAAAAAAATTATATATATATATATATATATATATATATATATATATATATATATATATATATATATATATATATATATATATATATATATATAGATTTATATATGTATGTACACTGTAGCTCCTTGGGTATTTCTCTTAGATATATGTATTCTCTCATTCTCATTCTCTCTCTCTCTCTCTCTCTCTCTCTCTCTCTCTCTGTGTGTGTGTATTGTGTGTATTCATTTTGCAGAAGACACAAAGAAGTGAACATTAATGCGTGACCTTGCATCAAGCGTTCTCTGGTGTCCGCCCACACATCACGTGACTGCGACGTCAGTATGCCAACTTCCGGCGCCTTTTCCCTCTCTTCCGCCATGACAAGAACGCGAGAGATTTGTACACTGAGGTCGGCTTCAGAGATGTACTCTCCCGCCTTCTGGACATCGACTTTGTAGAACTGAAACAGGAACAAGTTATAAGATATGGACAAATGACGAGACACTGGTAAGAGACGGGACATGGAAAACCAAACAAACATTGACAACTGAAGAAACATAAACAAATGATGAAACAACGACAAAAATGAAACATGGACAGTAGTTGAGGCGTGGAAAACAGATCACACATAGACAATAAATAAGACAATGAAAACAGGTGAAACGTAGACAGTGGAAAACATTCATTAGCAGTAAAATCTATCCGTATTTTTAATAAGTTATACCCCCAACCCCCTTTTTTAAAATCATCTCCAGTATGTTCCTTTTTTCTTCGTTATCTTTTTTCTCCCTTCCCTTTAGTCCCGCTTTTCTTTCTTCTTTAAAAAATTTTTTTTATCATCATCATCATTATCGTCACTAGAGTCAACATAGTCATCGCCTTTTTATCTTTCTCATCTTCTTAATAGTTTTATCAGACAGTGAATCTCAGATTCTAACACAATTCTCAACAAATCCTCGTGTACTTTCCCTGATGTTTCTGACTAACTCATTTTCTACCCCACCAGGACATCACACAAGCGATAAACACCCGATGACACAATGTGCCACCATGTGGAGGAGGATCACTGTGGAGAGGTCCCAGAAACCGCGTTCAGCCTTTAGGCCATATTTATGACCAGGTTACATTGCGGCTTCTGGCAAGAGCCAGAGTAGGGCTTTAAATAACGAAAAATTGCATCCTAAAAAGGACGAGCTGATGTTCCTTTATGTTTGCGATCACACATCTCCGGTAAGCTTAAACAGAACTTTGAACTAAAGTGAAACATACAAGCCCACACATCTTGTTTCCCCCCCCCCCCCACCCCCCTATAATTATCCGTGGTCTCAAAGAAACAATATACAGTCGTTCAGATTTCTCCTACAACCATGTAAGACAGATCCATCCATACTTCAGAAATACGACAATAGATTGGTTTATTCCATTTATGCATCATGTTGTCTGAAGAATGATACGGTTGCCTCCCTTTGCCACCTAGTTTCTGCGTCTCCATCCACTGGGGGATTTTCTTTCCTGGTCACAGATGTGTCGATTGGACGTAACGTGATCGTTTCCGGGTACCATTTTGTAAAATGGCGACCGGACTTACAGAAATTTGAGTGGAGGGATTAGAAGGTTGAGCGGAAGGCCACTGGTAACCAAATCTCACAAAAGTTAGTGTCAGTGAAGTAATTAGTGATTCAAAAGTCGGTATCGGACAGGAGATGGTCAAGTAATTAGAGGCAGTGTCCGAAGATGTGACCGAGGGGTCAAGTTGTTTGATGCTACAGCGGAGAATAATTCTTATTCTTCTTGTTCCTTTTTACTACTTCCTCTCTCACTATTTCGGGTGTCAAGGGACATAAAAGTGTCTGCTTCTTGGGCTTTTGACCACCTCGACCAGAGACATATCGTGCTGTTGTAAAGTATCTCTGATGTTATCTGTCCATATTATCCTCGGTCTACAGCAAGCTGAGGTCTGCCAGCATGATGGTCTTCGCTTCCGATTTGTACAAGTGTTTATTTAATAACTTATCTGGGGCTCCGAGGTCGAAAACTTGTCCAGAGAACCTATGGACCAGGCGTCAATGTGTGAAATGGTCATTTCCTTTACTTATTTATTCTGGGAAGTAAAGGCATTTACAACTGAATATCACTTAGTCTATATAAATATGGAGTATGCGCCATACAAGTACAGTGCAAGACAATAAGACAACGTCCCTATAATTTTATTTGTACTGTGAATAGAAATTGTGGTGATCTGAGCTCGTGCCTTCCAGTACATTGATCAGAGTTCAACTCTAGTGTCAGCGCTGGCGGTTCAGAAATATAGAGGAGTGGCGTCTGGAGCTATGGAGTCTCGTTGTTTGTGTGCTGCTCTCGGCAAATTACAAGCCACTTTAGAGGATTGGGGGGGGGGGGGGGACACGGATATGGTGAAACCTTGTGCATTGAATTCGTCAATTTTGAAATGCAACGCCCAGTTGAAAGAAAATAACATGCTTTCAAACAACTATCAACCTATGTAACAATACAAGGGCCTTTTTTCTGTTAGTATGCAGTACCAGCACCTTTGCTAGGCCTCATTGACTTTCGGTGCCACTTCTATAATAAACACTTTATAGTGACTACTGACACCTTTTTACTGACACATTACGGTAAGTACCGGCGCCATTCTCAAGAAAAATAAAGACATGACACAATCGACCTGATTATTGTAGGTATAACTAACCCCACCCTTACCCCATTATAACAGATAACACAACCTAGCTGGTTATTGCAGGTATAACTAACCCCAACCTTACCCCATTATAACAGATAACACAACCTACCTGGTTATTGCAGGTATAACTAACCCCACCCTTACCCCATTATAACAGATAACACAACCTACCTGGTTATTGCAGGTATAACTAACCCTACCCTTGCCCCAGTTATATCAGATAACACAACCTACCTGGTTATTACAGGTATAACTAACCCCACCCTTACCCCAGTTATATCAGATAACACAACCTACCTGGTTATTGCAGGTATAACTAACCCCACCCTTGCCCCAGTTATATCAGATAACACAACCGACCTGGTTATTGCAGGTATAACTAACCCCACCCTTGCCCCAGTTATATCAGATAACACAACCGACCTGGTTATTGCAGGTATAACTAACCCCACCCTTGCCCCAGTTAAAACAGAATAACACAACCTACCTGGTTATTGCAGGCAACAACGATGTAATCAGTCCCCAGTGTTCCCAGGTCGGTCCGCTGGATGTCCGATCCTCTGGCCGGTTCCCTGTAGCTGGAGAACAACCTGTAGTGTTGCTCCATGCACAGGGGCTGACCTTTCTCCTTGTGCTTGCACCTCTCCACAGGTAGGGTGCGGCTGTGGGACAAGAGGGAAGGAAACCTCTAGTTTAATCACAACACTCGTATGTTTATTATGGTACACAGCCAGTAAATTCTTCTTCTTCTTCTTCTTCTTCTTCTTCTTCTTCTTCTTCTTCTTCTTCTTCTTCTTCTTCTTTTCCTTCTTCTCCTTCGTCTTCTTCTTCTCCTTCTTCTTCTTCTTCTTCTTCTTCTTCTTCTTCTTCTTCTTCTTCTTCTTCTTCTTCTTCTTCTTCTTCTTTTCCTTCTTCTTCTTCTTCTTCTTCTTCTTCTTCTTCTTCTTCTTCTTCTTCTTCTTCTTCTTCTTCTTCTTCTTCTTCTTCTTCTTCTTCTTTTTCCTTCTTCTTCTTCTTCTTCTTCTTCTTCTTCTTCTTCTTCTTCTTCTTCTTCTTCTTCTTCTTCTTCTTCTTCTTCTTCTTCTTTTCCTTCTTCTTCTTCTTCTCCTTACGTGCACCAGCTGCAAACTCCGTTGAACAGCTCTGGTTGCTCATCCACTTCTGAACTTCAGTCGTTTTGCACTAAGTTTTGCTCGTACATCTGTTTTATAAAGCTAGTTTAGTTGCACGCAGACTGCTAGTCCCTCAGCTCTCAGGCAGATGTACTCTGACTTCGAAGGAAATATCTTCTTAACTTTTACGACATGCTTGTTACGGGGGGCAGTGGGTCTATCCCCCGTCCACCCCCGGTCTCCATGAAGCCCCAAAACGCAAACGGAGATAAAGCCGTTGACATTGTTTTATGAAACACTGTCCAGATACGACAATCCCGATCGCGGAATGGGATTATAGAATCATTAAATTTCTGCTTTACATAAAATTAACAAATAAATCCACGAAATAATTGGCACCCGAATTAAAAGCAGACTAGCACCATTCGAACCC
Organism: Candidula unifasciata; assembly: GCA_905116865.2. Classification (NCBI taxonomy): domain Eukaryota; kingdom Metazoa; phylum Mollusca; class Gastropoda; order Stylommatophora; family Geomitridae; genus Candidula; species Candidula unifasciata. The sequence continues at coordinate 556,550 of CAJHNH020001347.1, forward strand.
TGGAATGCAAATGAAAACGTCAAATCTATTGTTAATGAACTAACGCATGTTATCATGTCCCAGTCATGCTTCTTTAAGGCAAATTTCTTGCAAAAATTCTCCAGTATTGATGATTTCCTTGCCTGCTTTAATTCAACAACGAGCCATTCTTTTTTTTTTTTTTTCAATAAACAAATAAAACATGGTGGGCGAAAAACTGCCTGGTAACCGCCAGCTGACGCCGTGTCCATGTCAACAGGGGGCGCAACTCAGCCCAAATAAGCTGTCTGATTTCTTTAAATTTGCAATACGATTTGGACGCCCTAACAGAGATTACAGACATAATTCAACAGGGAGGAGGACGGGGTTTTAAGTAACCCGGTTCCTGGGTCAAGGTGGATGCGGAGATTCTTTGCAGACGTGCGCCAGACTTCGCCAAACGACGTGGGGTAAACAAGAGATTACGGTAATCACGTGCATGCGCACCTAGTTCTCATAGAAATTCTGTTTTATTACAAAGGTAGCGTGTTTGGGTGAGTCTGGGTCTATCATAGCAAGCAGAGGTGTGCAAGAAGCGGAGGAAGTAAACGAAGCGACCAATCTGATTGCCTAGCGCTCTGAAAGTCATGGGTTCGCATCAAAGACGTGTCGTTCAATTCAGGAGTGCATGTTAATAAGGAAATACTTGGCGGTGCTCGCTGGAGTTTCAGAGCTCGTGCTTTATGTGACGCTCTCTTCAGTTCTGCCAAAGGAGACTGAGTCATATTGAATACCTCGGTGCGGTGAAGTAGATCATCTCGAATTTAACTGTGAATCACACAGAGGACTGCAAACTGATTCAATCAAGGATGGGATCTTGGTGAATGTTTTCCCCTCCGTACTGAAGGTTGGACATAGCAGCGACTTGAGGTATCACATCCAGAGCCACAAACTACCAGAGCTTATCCTACATACCCGTTCAATTTGTAAACAATTTATAACTAGAGTTCCCATAGCAAGCACTGCTATGTTGTACCATGTAGCTTAGTGTGGGCTGCAATCTTTAACAAGTGTCTGAAAGAACGTACCGAAGATGGCGGCAAAATTAATCAATTTATGGACGCACACACAAAGGGAAGATTAGCACAGCAACAAGCTAATTAAGGTGTACTAACACAAAAAGAACTTATTTTTAGAGAAAAGATTTATAAAATAAGAAATTATATTAGCAGCAAGATTTAAACATTAGGAAATTATCTTACAGGCACTAACTAGACAAAAAGTAATTTATATAGAGACAATATTGATACAGTAAGAAATTAATCCAGGGCACGAATCATACGATGAGAAATGATTTAATTGCAAGAATTATGCAATAAATTATTTAAAGACAAGACTTATACAATAAGAACTTAACAGGGCAAGATTTATACGTAAAATTTTTTGGGGGGGGTCCAGACTTTTCAATGAGAAATTAAATTACGGACACGGTGTACACAACAGGATGACTAACCTGTCAAGGAGAAACTTGAAGTCCAGCATCCCACACAGGAACTTGGCTGCGAATCTGCGGGTAATAACATGCAATTGTGAATCCGGATTATCTGGTCTCTCTCTCCCTATCCCTCCCTCCCTCTCTGTCTCTCTCTTCCTCTCTCTCCTTTCTCCAATATCGCTTTCTTACACCTATGCTATTTCTCTTTTCTCTCTGCCTTTCTCTTCCACAGTATCTCGCGATCTCTTTCTTTCTCTCTTCCTCCCATTCTCTGTCGTCCACTCGATCTCTGCTCTCTCCACATCTTTAATTTGTATCTCTCTCATTCTCTCCTTCCCTCTCCCCTTATCTACTACTCTCCTACTTTTACTCTCACTCCCTCTATCTCTTCCACACTCCATCATCTCTCGCTTCTTCTGTCCTACTCTCACTCTGATTTTCCTCCCTCTCTCCCACAGACACGCTCTCCTCCTTTGTTCTCTCCCTCTTTCTCTCAAAATCTGGCTGTCGCTCTTATGTTCTATCCCACTGACACACTCTCCATCCCTACTTTCCCTCTTTTCGACCCTCTCACTCTCTTCACCCTCACTTTTCCTGTGTGTGTGTGTGTGTGTGTGCTTGTGAAACATTCCGGCTGCAGTTGCTACCGCTTCAAATCTCTGTCTTTTGGATGGAAACATCAACGACAAGCGAACAAGAGGCAGACAGACACACAGCAAACACAGGACGCTTCTGGTCACTGACCTGATCTGATGGCGCCTGGACGGAAAGTTCTGGCACGGGAACACTGCAGCTGGGTTGGAGTTGATGACCAGAGGAAGTCGGACATTCAGGTACATGTCATGGAGCCACCAGTCGTTGGCCTGTGGATGGGCATGGAAGCATCAACGTGAGCTTGGGTGGGTTAGGAAATAACCTGTTTATGGATGGATGTATCTCTGGGAACTTGGGTGATACAGTAAGATACTTGACGATGGAAAGAAGTATACATGCAAGCATGAGTGATAACAGATTAGGGTAAGAGGTATAAATGTGAGCTTCAGTGAGAACGTCGGGGTACTTGACTTGCTGAGCTCATAAGGCTCAAAAATTTAGAAATCCAACGATACTTTGTTGTAGGTATTCTCAATATCAAGTGCTGCAGCATATGTTTCAATCTCCGGCAGGAAACCACCATACACGTCACGGAAAAAAACTGCAGCCTTTGTTCAGGTGTCTCTGTCTGGACGATACCCTACAAGAGTAGGTGAAATAAGACATTGCCTCTCAAGCTGGCACGATATTTTTCTGGCAATTTTCTTCTCCAACAGCTTGCCTACATCATTTTGTATTGTCATCACCCGATATGCCTAAATTATTGTGTGGTCATTGCCAGGCTTCGACAGGGGTTGTGAGGCAGCTGTCTAACCGCGCCTCATTGATAGTACCACTCGCTGTACTGTTGTAAACATTTATTGAGTTCCTCCAACTCATCTTCAGTACACTTACTAATGTCATCATACCTCACAAAATCTGGACGAAGTGAAAGTTTATTGTTTTTTGTTTGTTTGTTCGCCTAGCCCAGACTTGATTTCATCCACTGTCATTATGTTTTCTGCTATTTTCTTAGACTCAACACCTGTCTGAGGTAACTTAACGGCAAAGACGCACCATGCCATGTCTGTGTCTGCTCTGCACTAATGAACCAAACTTGACTGTCATGAATTAATCACATGCCCAACCAGAGATGCTCCAATATTGTGTCGCATTATGTGAATTAGGCGTTAGCGCAGTCGATAGGAGACTCGCTTTCAAATCCAGCTGCGACTCGCTGCAGCCACGGCTGGTGTTCGAAACCGGGCGGTTCCCGGGGTTCACCCAGCCTCTAGGAAATGGGTACCAGAGTTGACACTCTGGGGTGTTACGTGCGGACGGCGACACCGGCGGACAATTTCTTATCAGCTGTCCGTACTGGTGGCAGATCACTTATGGTTTATAACCGTGTGCAGTGACACTAGTTCACATCTCCCGACTTTACCTTTACCTTTATGTGAAGTAGTACGATGTTGCAGAAAACACCACGAATTTATTCCTCGCTATATTTGCCAGATGCGCCGTCAGCATGAATGCCCCGTGATGTTTTACACGAAAGGTAAGCTTCTAGTTGTAGAATTCTTATTGTATAATTATGTGCCTGAGATAATCACTCACTGAATAATTCTGCACTGAATTAATTTCTTATTGTATGCAAATAGCTACCAAATTAACGGCGTCTTTCATAAAGCAGGTCACTCCAGAACTTCGCTGGTCAACATCCAACATTTATTGGCTGTTGGATGAATGTAATGGAACATTTTACCTTGAGTAGTTTGCCACTGCTGGCTCATACAGTTCTCAAAATCAACGCAAAGCGGCCTGCTATCAAACTGTCAGCAACTGATTTCGTTTTTCGGAATCCTAATTGGAAACACAGAACTATCAGAAGCAAACAGGGACATACCCAGTTGTCCATGGACTGTTGCCTCTTGTAGAGATGCTCCTGTAGAGTCTGGCCAATCCCGTGCTGACTGAGGAACTCTGCCACCAGTGATTTGGTGCGGGCGTACTCTTGTGGGGAGACAACCGTCTTGATGAGTGTCAGATACTTGTCCATGGTCTCTTGGAGCTCCGGGACTGGCAGCTTGGGCAGGGACAGCTGTGGGGCAAATACGTGGAGCTTGTGAGGCATTTTCCAGATGTGCAATAGGAAATAAATTGCTTCTGATTTCTTGATGAAAACATTTTATGAGTAATTAGTCAGAGACGGTGGAGAATCTACAGCCCGTGTGCAATTGACCGAGTTGTTCAACTTTAATCAGTGGCCCCATTTTGAAAATGAGGATCGCTCCGGGCAGGGAGCTCGAGTCCTCGCATTGAAAGGTCAATCATTCAATACAACTGGCAATGATCTGCGGGCCACGGTAGGCTTCAGCGAGCCGGATCTAGCCCGCGGGCCGCCAGTTGAATAGCCCTGACCCACGTGGTTTTATTGACGAACGAGGAATAAAACATCATAAACAGACAGACAGACAGACAGACAGACAGACAGACAGACAGACAGACAGACAGACAGACAGACAGACAGACAGACAGACAGACAGACAGACAGACAGACAGACAGACAGACAGACAGATAGACAGACAGACAGACAGACAGACAGACAGACAGCCAGACAGACAGACAGACAGACAGCCAGACAGCCAGACAGATAGACAGATAGACAGATCGACAGATAGACAGATAGATAGATAGATAGATAGATAGATAGATAGATAGATAGATAGATAGATAGATAGATAGATAGATAGATAGATAGATAGATAGATAGATAGATAGATAGATAGATAGATAGATAGATAGATAGATAGATAGATAGATAGATAGAGAGAGAGAGAGAGAGAGAGAGAGAGAGAGAGAGAGAGAGAGAGAGAGAGAGAGAGAGAGAGAGAGAGAGAGTAGTGACTACGTCTTGAGAGAAACTGACTCAGGGAGAGAAATTGTCGTTCACATCAGAAGAGGACAATCTACATTCTTTGTTGATGTCATGAGAAGGAGAACATTTGAATAAATCCCGGCAGTAAGAAAGCTGATGGGGGAGACAGGCAGAGGGAGACGGAAAGAGAAGTTGCTGGACGGTTTGACATCATGGCATGGAAGATAATCTGTGTTAGAACTGATTGAAAGTATACGAGACAGAAGGTTGCTAACATACATGACTACCAACGCCACACGGTGATGATTATAAATAGGAGAAGACTAAGATGCGTCTACGGATATTAGTGAGCTCAAAACATTGATTTAATGAACGTATTAGCAATGATGAAAGTCTTTGGTTAAACACCAGCAAGTAGATCAAAATAAGAATTTTGACAGCATGCATGTTCCCTGTATCAACATTCGGATGTGAATCGTGGACTATCTCCCAGTCCCTGAGAAAGAGAATAGGGGCTTTTGAGTTGAAATGCTAAAGAAAAATTCTCAGAATATCTTGGACAAAGTAGAGGAGAAATACTGACATCTTGAATGACCTGAAAATCAAGGAATATTGGTTAATAAACAGCATCCTGTCTCGGAAGCCGAAATATTTGAGTCATATCAAGCGCCATGACGGATTGGAACAAATTATAGCAGAAGGCATGGTACCAGGAAGGAGCTGTAGGGGCCAACCGACACGAATTTGGGCACAGGATATAAGTGACTCCTTGAGTATGAAAGTACATAAGGCGGGAGAGCTGGCGAGAGACCGAGTTTCTTTCATGCAGATCGTGATGAAAGCGACGTTCTGCAAAGGACCTGCTACATGATGATGATGAGCAAAGTTGAAGGCAGTTTAACCTCTTGTGTCACCTCCAGGAAATGATAGACATTGTGGTGTTAGAAAGGGGAAGAATGGGCCTAAGTTTGAATAATGGGAAGACAGAAGTAATGGTGGTATCAAAGAAACAAATTATTCCTAAATGTGTAATAAAAGTCAATGGTGTTATTTTAAGACAAGTACAGAAATTTAAGTATCTGGGCACATGGATAACATCAGATGGAAGATGCATAACTGAAATAAGAAACAGAATTGGACAGGCAAAAACTGCATTTTAAAAAATGAAAAACATCTTGTGCAATATATCCTTGTCATTGAGAGTTAGAAAAAGAATTCTTGCTTGCTACATACATCCAGTTTTAACATATGGATGTGAATCCTGGACAATCGGTAAGCGGGCCAAACAATTTTTGGAGGCCTCAGAGATGTGGTTTTACAGAAGAATGCTTAGAATACCTTGGACAGCCAAAAAGAGCAACCAAGAGGTTTTAAAAGAGGCGGGAGCCCGAAGACAACTTATCACTGACATCAGAAGGAGACAGTCATCATTTTTCGGCCATGTTATGAGAAGAGGGAAAATAGAACATGTTGTGACCACTGGAAAGATCTGTGGAAGGAGGGATAGAGGAAGACAACGAGAGAAGATGCTTGACAGTCTTATTGCATGGCATGGAGGTGTGTCGGCACCGGAACTGATACATGCTGCAGGAGATCGAGGATTATGGAGAGGCATGATCGCCCACGACAGTCGGCAAGGCACCTGATGATGATGATGATGTCACCAGCAAAGGCGTCACACAAATAATTTCTGTATACACCAGACAAATCATGAATTGTCATACATGTTACATTTGGTCTCTGCATGAAAGAGAAGCCTGACTATTTACTGTAACACTTTTCATCTTCTTCTTCGCGTTCACCAGCTGGAAACTGGTGGAAAGTTCTGGTTGTTCATCCACTTCTGGACTGCAGTCCTGCTCCAGAACCTGAGTGTTGCGTACGTATCCGTTTTACAGATCTGACTCATTTCTATGCAGACTGCTGGATCTTTGCCGCTCAGACAGATGCACTCCGACTTCGAAGGAAGCTACCAATGAGTCGGCTCTTACGACACGCTTTTATGTAGGCAGTGGGTCCATTCCTGTTTTCCATACATTAGGGCCCCGATAATCACACAGGGATATGTTAGTTTTAAAAACAGTAACTTTTTCAATTTCAATTTCTCAATATAAACGTTTTATGTGGATTTTGGTACATAGCTGTTTAGAAACAATATCGTGTTAATACTAGGGCTGTACCGAATAGTGATTTTCACTATTCGGCCGAATACGAATAGTGGGACCAACTATTCGGCCGAATACGAATACGAATATTGTATCATCATCATCAGGTGCCTTGTCGGGCGATTATTCCTCGCCACAATCTGTGATCTCCTGCAGCATGTATCAGTTCGTGTGCTGACACACCTCCATGCCATGCAACAAAACTGTCAAGAATCTTCTCTCGTTGTCTTTCTCTATCCCTCCTTCCACAGATCTTTCCAGTGGTCACCACATGTTCCATTTTTCCTCTGCTCATAACATGGCCGCAAAATGATGACTGTCTCCTTCTGATGTCTGTGATTAGTTGTTTTTGGGCTCCCGCCTCTTTCAAAACCTCTTGGTTGCTTTTTTGTTGCTGTTGTTGTTGTTGCTGTTCAAGGTATTTTAAGCATTGGTCTGTAAAACCACATCTCTGAGGCCTCTAGAAATTGTTTGGCCTGCCTACCGATTGTCCATGACTCACAACCATATGTTAAAACTGGATGTATGTAGCAAGCAAGAATTATTTTTCTAACCTTCAATGACAAAAGATATTTTGCATAAGATGTTCTTCATTTGATAAAATGCAGTTATTGCCTGTCGTCTGTCTTCTTTTCGACAGTGGCGAGGAAAGACAATTTAAATTTTACCTTTTAAGTATCTTCATGCCTTCTTTAATAATGTCACAATTTATAGCCTACTTTTCTTGATTTTCGCAGCGGCACCCCTGGTATACGCACACAGTTTGAGAACCTCTGCTGTAATGCCTCGGTCGAGTCAGCAGGCAAAGACCTTGCCAGCTGCTGTACCACGCAACCGACTTAGGCAACAGCAACTTTTATGCTAATGAGAAAGTTATTTCAGTCCATCGCAGTGTATGCAGACACGAGTGTAAGGTAACCACCATTCGTATTCGGCTGACCGCAACTATTCGGCCGAATACCGAACAGTTATTTGGTCCACTATTCGACCCCGAAGCGAATACGAAGCGAATATTCGGTACAGCCCTAGTTAATACTGACTGTGCGTGCTGTGGAATAAGCCGCCCCCCTCCTCCCCCCCCCCAATATATATATATATATATATATATATATATATATATATATATATATATATATATATATATATAATGGACCCATTTCACCCTATTATCACATGGGCCATATGGTGCTTGATCCATATTTTTAAAGAACCAGTCGATTCTGGACGGGTGATGTGTTTAGCCCAGCCTAAAATGAGTATCGGGAAATGTCCTAGGAGGTAAAAAGGCGACAAGTGTGATGTGGATTATATCACCCGCCGTGTTTAGTTCCGTCTAAAAATTCTAGGCCTTATAGAATAAATGGTCAATGAATTACTTGCGTAGAAAGTGGTGTTTCCTCTAAACATGGGTTTCTTTATTTGCTTAGAGCTTTAATGGCAAATTATAGAACGTTAAATGGCATAGTAAAAGCAAACAAGTTTACGGGACGGAAAGTTTTAAGTTCAAAACCACACTGAGATATGTTTTCGTAAGTGACCTAACCCACCGTGTCGGTCCGGATTAAACATATATATAGGAAATGTCTTAGGCAGTAAAGGAGGCATGCACGATGTCGTCCATATTATTCATGACTGGCCTATAAAAAAACAATCTAGCACTATATACCAGACGTATTCAAAGAGCAATATTTATAAGCTTTTATTCAGTTAGGCTTTGTTTGTGTGTTCGTTGTTGGTTTGTCTGATACAATAATATTTTCATTTGTATACAATTTCCTTATAATTTGCTAGGATGACATTTAAAAAAACCTGTTATCAATGTAAAGTAATTGTTATTTTGAAAAATGTTACAGTTAAGCTGTCCCCCCCCCCCACCCCCCCCCCCGTAACAAGCAATTTTTATTGTTTTAGGAAATGTGCATAAATGCTTGAGTCTGCACCTATAGATCACACATGTAGATTTTCAGCACAGAGCTCGAACTCAGTATCTACAGTAAGTTTCCACATGCGAGAATTCCAGAATTAAGAACAATTTCGTTGTTGGATATTGGTGTGAGAGTAGTGCCATGGAAAACACTGGGACCTTATCCCGTAAAGGTCCCGGGGACAACAGTGGATGCACAAATCCACATTTGCGATAAGGTTAGTTAGTTGCGTATCCTTTACAGGAGTTGCAAAATCAACCCCAACAGCCCCTGGCTGTTGTGTGGTTTTTCTAGGCAAAATTACATCCAGTAGTTTGCCATTGCTTTTTCGACAGTGGGCTTTCTTGATACCACTGTCGAAACCAACGCAAGGCGCATGGCCTGCAGCTGGGATCGAACCCGGCATCCCGGCATTGCGAAGCGTTCGCATCGACTTAGCCACAGAGCCGACTTTGCGATAAATATTCTTTCTTTGATAGGTGGTCTCATAACTTTCACTCCTAGTGGTACGCAACGGTACGTAGCACCAGCACCTTCTTTGAGATATCATTTGTTTTCAGCACTTCTGCAATAGCCACTTTGTTATGAGTACCGGTACTTTTTTTTTTAGAAACTCTGTAGTACGAACTGGCACCTTTGAGGAGCACGTGGGCCGAACCGTTTAAAACGTGGAGCTGTCACGCAAGACACCCCAGTTTGAATCCTCGATTGTGTTCGGGAATTTTTGGGTGGGATGAAAACACACCTTAACCTGCACAGTACGTGGCTTCCCACCTACATCACACAAGTGGTAAACACAGCAGTACTGACAGTTTGGCAGTCTACTATCACTTTTTGCTCTAGGAAATAAAAACAGCCCTTGGTGTTCTAATTCTGAAAGGAGTGGTCGCCCGAGCGGTTAAGATCACTGGCATCTATCTCTCTCTTGGATTTATTTCTCTGCCGGGAGCAAAACAAATATCATCCTCACCGAAACAGTCCATGTCAGCTGCACCAACCATTAGACTATTTATCGTCAGTCTCACCTCCTTCCTGTCATTCATCGACCTTCTTCGCTTTTTCTCATGGTTGTCCCTGCCAGTGGTTTTCTGCTGAGAAAGACAACGGTATCTAGCAAGCCTGGTGTGCCAGATGTCTTCCGCTCATCCATACGGCTGGGTTTCCATTGGAATGCCAACAGACCAAACCAGGGATTTATCTACTGCATGCTGAAACATTTCTGTGGCCCCGTAAAAAGTGTTAATAACATGCAGTAACGAGCAAGGAGGTACTGGCAGAGTCAGACGATCGAATTCTCTTGTATAAGCGACCAACACCCGAGTCCATAGAATTGTTCGACCCATTCTGACAAGGTTGAGTACCTGGTCCACACAAGCTAACAATAGAGAGAGTCAGCGACACTTTTTTAACCTTTATTACAAAACAGGGATCTATGTCAGTCTGGCAGCATTTGTTCAGAAAATAAAGGTAAGTTTTACAGGCAACCTCCCCCCCTCCCCCCCCCCCCCCCGGCCCAACGAATAACAGTACTAGTATGCTGGAAAAACTGTTTAACAAACATATAAAAAGCACACATTGACACAAGAACGAACACCTGTCAAAGAGTTAGCTAAAACGATGAAAAACATGTCAAGAAATTACTACACATAAACATTTCAATATTTTAAAACTTTTTTTTAACCAGTCTTGTTAATTACCAAGACAATAAATGTTATTTGCAATACAGTCGTGTATAATATTAATTGTATATGTTTTTTTTTTTTACCTTTCGAGGAGAAAAGGGATAATCCGTTGTTTTGCCCATTGTGAAGTTTCACTGATGTATTTATGATACAATATTGTCTCACAGAACTGATATAGGCTACACGCAAATGAATTCCCTCAATGTAGGTACCAGCTGTCAACAACTTTCTTCTAGGATACAAGTATCTTTCAATGGTTTTCTCACAGCCTTGATACACTAATGTCTCATAGAATCAACAAATTCACTCCGTCGATACATATGTAACGTGGTTTTATTTAAAAAAAAAAAAAACAACTATCTTGATTGCCTTGTAACGCACTTGATACACTATTATCTCATATATTTAATGTAAACAACACACAAAGAATTCCGTATCAGTTATCAACAGCTTAGTGCCAAAGGGAAAATACTTCTTGCTTTTGTTCTTACGCAAAAGTCCTGTACAGCCGTTCAATGTTCGCCTTATATACAACTGAGCTTCGCTTAGTTAAGTACACTTCCTTAAACATAGAACAGTTTTTGTTTTCAGTGCAAATTAGTTGCCTTGAAATTCTAATCCACTTCTTAATATGAACCAGAGCTCATTATTTCCAGACTTATCAATTTCAGAGTTGTTTCTTTTATTTCTTTCTTTTTCGTCTTGTAAGCCACTCCCTGTTTTTTTTTCCCCCTCTTGTGTTAATTGGTGATTCGATATCCAATGACGTCATGTAGCAACGCTCCTTTCTTTATCAGAAGAGTATCCGTCAGATGGGTCCAGGGGGGGCCAACTGAAACTTTTCACACCCAGTGTTGGTAAAGCCTTGCGCGGATTGGGTAAAGTTTGGGAAAGATATCAAAGAACGTTAACGTCATAAGAAGGTTATAGTTTGTGTACGTGCCAAGCATGAAATATACAAACATCAGTCGGGACGTGTTTGTTTTGGTCTGGGTCGCTTTAAGAAAGACAGGAGTCGAGATTGTATCTCCGGGTAGCTTGGTCCATGGATGGCCTTGAAGTGTCAGGGTTGTGTGGCTGGTTTATGAGACGTGGGGTCGTGGGGTGTAGCGCTTACGTTCACACGTGCCAGGGTTCATGTCAGGCTAGAGGCCATGTGCCCGCTGGGTGGCAGCGAAATCAGAGCGTTGGCCTAGTGGGGGAATCTGTTTCCCTGGGAATACTGGGAACAGGATACACGTGTAACAGAAATGTTACTATGTTACATTGTTAATTTGTAATTTAGTAGCTACCTTCGGCCGGCGTCTGTGGGTTGTGATCGCAGTTTTACTATTTTGTAATACCTCGTTCGATTCCAGCTGCAAGCGTTATTTTTGGCAGCAGACCAGCTTGCGTTGATGTTGATAATAATATCGACAGCCCGCAGTTCACGGTAACAGCAAAAAAAAAAAAAAAATGAAAGTAAAATTGCCTTATAAAACCAGAAACAGACCCCCACCCCCCCCCCCCATAAAAATTTAATGCTAGGATGTGTTTTTAACATTCTTTGGTGTATATGAAACACATCTTTTAGGTATCATCTACTTGAGTAGCGGCTCTGTGGTGTAGAGGTTAGTGAATGTGTTTCACCATCCTTGCGTTGCAGGACCCCACTTCCGCTGTGGCGGTCTGGTTCACGTACATTTGATGTACAATATTACGAGGGAAGAGCGCTGGGGGTCATTTGAGGGTGGAGGGGGCAAGGCAAAGACCGACCTCTGCCAAGGTGGATACAAGAAATTGAATATGCAATGGCTTTGAAAGCCCACAGGGTTAGATAATTAACTAAAGCTTTGGTTTTCAACCTTCCAGGCGCACCGTGGACGACAGAATCACCTCGCCAAGTAATCGTCCCAAAGTCAGCAGTGAGTGCACTAAAGCAAAGCTTGAATGTAGAGACAGCAGTGAGTGCACTATATCCAAGCTTGACTTGTGCAGTGAGACAATCAAGCTGAGTGCACAGTATAGCCAAGCTTGACTGTGGACAACAGACACTATAGCAGCTGAGTGCAACTATAGCCAAGCTTGATTGTGGAGACAACAGTGAGTGCACTATATCCAAGCTTGACTGTGGAGACAGCAGTGAGTGCACTATATCCAAGTTTGACTGTGGAGACAGCAGTGAGTGCACTATAGCCAAGCTTGATTATGGAGACAACAGTGAGTGCACTATAGCCAAGTTTGACTGTGGAGACAGCAGTGAGTGCACTATATCCAAGTTTGATTGTGGAGACAGCAGTGAGTGCACTATAGCCAAGCTTGATTATGGAGACAACAGTGCGTGCACTATATCCAAGTTTGACTGTGGAGACAGCAGTGAGTGCGCTATAGCCAAGCTTGATTTTGGAGACAGCAGTGAGTGCACTATATCTAAGCTTGATTGTGGAGACAGCAGTCAGTGCACTATAGCCAAGCTTGATTATGGAGACAGCAGTGAGTGCACTATATCTAAGTTTGATTGTGGAGACAGCAGTGAGTGCACTATATCTAAGTTTGACTGTGGAGACAGCAGTGAGTGCACTATATCTAAGCTTGACTGTGGAGACAGCAGTGAGTGCACTATAGCCAAGCTTGATTATGGAGACAGCAGTGAGTGCACTATATCTAAGTTTGACTGTGGAGACAGCAGTGAGTGCACTATATCTAAGCTTGATTGTGGAGACAGCAGTGAGTGCACTATAGCCAAGCTTGATTATGGAGACAGCAGTGAGTGCACTATAGCCAAGCTTGATTGTGGAGACAGCATTCTTTTAGTTAGCCACCCACCATATATCATGCTAATGTGCATGTGCAATGTGGGTTGGTCATGTCAGACGATCACCTGAATCACAGATTAGGTCTGTGTTAGTGCCAGGCCCATGATATGTGGCCAGCTGCCCAGGTACTTATTTGTTTGTCTTTATCTATTTCTTTCCCTAAACGTTTACAAGCTGCTACTAAGTTTTCAAATGCATTGTTTTCAAGAAGAAGGAAGAGGAAGGGAAAGACGAAGAGGAGGAGAAGGAGGAGGAGGATAAAAAGAAGAAGAAGAAGAAGAAGAAGAAGAAGAAGAAGAAGAAGAAGAAGAAGAAGAAGAAGAAGAAGAAGAAGAAGAAGAGGGGGAGGGGGAAACCCGATGGATTCGCCCCTGGTGATAAATATTAAGAAAAAGTCTGGCGGGGAGAACTGCACTATAGAAGGAACCTGACCTTTTAAGCAAGATCTGGGCAGACTATGTACAACATGATACAGTCGCTGCTAGTTGGTTCCCCTTGGTAATTGTCTTTTTCTGCCGTCTCGTTACTCTCTATACTGACCGTGGTTTTTTGCGGCCTTTTTGGCACCGTTCAATGTCTACCTCCTACTGACTGATAACCGCGTTTCCTTTGTGTTCAACTGTCTTGGATCTCACAAAATAAACAGGAACATGTATACTCCATGTCCCCCTCGATTTACAAGTAGTGTATTGGGAGTCTATTCTTGTCAGATAAGGGCCACGAATTGGGACGACGCATAAGTAGGTTGTTTACACGAAACACCCACACAGCTAAAATTTAACAAACAAACAAACAAGCCGAATAGCTTAAGAGAGTATGCAACCAATGCCAGAAGCTAAGGGTAATAGATATCCATACAGCTAACCTTAACTGTGAAGACGGCGCCGTGTAATTGTTCCCGTGTGGGTTAAGTGGTCCCATTGTTTATTAGGGAGGGGGAATTGGTGGGGGTGGGGGGTAAATTCACTGGCCCCTAACAAATATATCGGAAAATGTGACTAATTAGGGTTGTATCCTTCAAAGTGCGAGCTCATATGCCCGGGAGGTAAGGAACCAACAACCTGCATACAAATAAGCCAGATTGTAAAACACAAATGCAACCAAAAATCCAGTTCTGGAACAAGACCAAAGTCGAGAAATGGACGAACAAGGAGAAACTTTATGTTAGAGTTTACAGTAGGTAAACGTGGAAAAAAACAACGGAAGAAGTTTTCTTATCGGTTCTCTCTCTTTCTCTCTTCCCCCCTTCCCCCATTATGGCCCTCGTCCTTCTCACCAACACTGATGAGACACAGACTCGTCATAAATAATCTGTGAGGACCTGCAACGTTGATCGTGTTCATGTGTGCTGACATTCAACCGTAGATTGCCCCAGTAAGGCAGTGTTGATCGTGTTCATGTGTGCTGACATTCAACCGTAGATTGCCCCAGTAAGGCAGTGCTGATCGTGTTCATGTGTGCTGACATTCAATCGTAGATTGCCCCAGTAAGGCAGTGCTGATCGTGTTCATGTGTGCTGACATTCAACCGTAGATTGCCCCAGTAATGCAGTGTTGATCGTGTTCATGTGTGCTGACATTCAACCGTAGATTGCCCCAGTAATGCAGTGTTGATCGTGTTCATATGTGCTGACATTCAACCGTAGACTGCCCCAGTAATGCAGTGTTGAATGGTTGTATCCGAATAGTGACTCTTTAAGTCACATCTTTTGTCATCACACTATCACCTGGTTGCATCCCCAAATCTTGGTTTAAACCACTTCCGATTTTCCTTCATGATTTCATCTGGCTCAATGTCACCCCAACAGACAGCTCACCAGCTGCCCAGTGTGTAGCATAAACACAGAATCGTAGATCCTTCAATTACCACCTCTTTAAATATGCATGCCCGGCTCGCTTGCTCAGTTGGTTAAACCTGGCTGTCCGGCGACCGGGTGACGAACTCCGTGTGGTCCGGGTTCACGCCCGGGGTAGGCAGAAAACACATTTCTCCCAGGTTTACGGTATCAAGGCCAAAGGGTTGCGATATCCATAGTACAGAGCCTGTATGTATGTATGTATGTATGTATGTATGTATGTATGTATGTATGTATGTATGTATGTATGTATGTATGTATGTATGTATGTATGTGGCGTATCTCCACGCACCAAACAGTTTAAGAACCAATGTCTTATAAGCCGCCCCTCCCCTCCCACCCCGCCACCCACCCCAAAGAAAAAAAAGCGCTACAAACATCTCCCAGAGCTGGGTGTGCCCAGCCCACATGCCAAGTATTACAACTCACTTTTCCCGCCACGCCAGATCGCTTTACACAAGATGTCTGCCCTTGTTTACGCCTGGTTCCTGTAAAACCCCGCTGCATGACAAGTGCGCCACCTCTCCGTTTGTTTACACGTGAACTAGCCACACGCTTTGTAGTTTGTCACTTTCTTGTTTGCTAACGTTTTTTTCATATATTATCCGTCCATGTTTATTATTATTTTGTTTCCTGAATCGGGGATTTTCACCTTTTGAGAGACTTTCTCTGCACCAGATTATCGCGATATAATCGCCTCCCGGTCTTGTAATTAGAATCAAAAGCACTGATCGGTCAAAATTACTCTTCAATCGGAAAAGCCCGCTTTCTTTTTCTTCGTCTTGTCCACGGCGTGTGTCGTTAGTAGTCATGTCTTATCCTCAACCTTCTGTCTTGTGTACTTTCAATCAATTCTGACAAAAATAGTCTTCCATAGTCCATGCTACTTAGCGTTGTTAGTCATGTCTAACCACAACCCGCTGTCTGGTGTACCTTCAATCATTCTGACACAGATGATCTTCCATAGTCCATGCCACGTGCTGTTGATAGCCATGTCAATCCAGAACCTTTTGTCTCGTGTACTTTCAATCCACGCTGACTAGCTGTGTTTATCCAGTTTCGTCCTTTTTAGGTCGAAAAAAAAAAAAAAATAGGGAACTTGAGGCAAGGTGTCAAAAGGCGAACGCAGTAACTTACCAACTCTCCCCACTGCTAAAACACCCAAGCATCACTATGGCACTAAAGCGACAACTGATAAATTGCATGTTTATACCAACCCTCTGCTACCAATGCCAAACCTGGTCCCTAACAAGAGCACAGGAGAAAAAGATCACGACGTGCGAAATGAGATGCTTACGTAAGGCTGCCAATGTCACAAGGAGAGACAGAGTTCGAAACGAGAACATTAGATCAATTGTAGGAACCACACCATGCCTGCAATACATAAAGAAGCAACAAATAGAGTGGTTTGGCCACTTGATGCGAATGCAATCCGACCAACTGCCTCTACGAGCATACAACGAACAGCACCACTGCCCTAGAGCAAGAGGCAGACCGAGAGTACGATGGATAGACAATATATCAGAGATATATACACGGACTAACAACAACACATGCAACACACCTGGCCCAGGATAGAAAACTGCGACTCCCCACTACGCTGTGAGGCAATTGTGGACAAGACAAGACAAGACAAGACAAAAAAATTAATTTCTTGTTATTTGAAGCCCCACCCTGGCTTTTGCCAGGGGCCGCAATATGGCCAGTTGTCTGAACGCGGTTTCTGGGACCTCTCCACGGTGATCCTCATCCACATGGTGGCACTTTGTGTCATTGGGTGTTTATCGCTTGTGTGATGTCCTGGTGGGGTAGAAAGTCAGTCCGTCAGTCAATCCACTCTGACGCAGATGATCTTCCGTGCCTAGGGCGACTATAAGTCACGTTATAGGCAGACCCACGCCATGTCACGGAGTGGGACAACGGATGCTTCTTTTTTCTTCTTTAGTATAGACCTGTCTGTGCCTACCTGAAAACGATACTGTAGTGAACCATTTTCTCCTTGATAAGCTATAGTACAGAAAGAATGACGTCAGGTAATAAATATGAATGAGATTTAAATGTAACGAGTGCAAAGCCGAGATGCTTGAGGAAAATGTTGGCCAAAGGAAACCTCTGTGAATCAGAGAACACGAGAAAGTCGTATGGGACATAATTAGAATGTGGGCGGTAGAAGATTATATAATGCCTTAGAAAGAGCGTGTGAACAGTCTCGTTTGGGCTAAGAAATTGTATGCATGGAGAGCGGAGAAGTGTGTGTCTACGACTGGATGTATTGGTAGAGTTTCTAACGCCTTACCTGGCCAGGCAGCGAGGATCGACGGAAATCGTCCGAGTCATTGCCAGCTGATTGTGTTCGTCACCCTCATGGAAAAGCAGTTGTTTTTGTTTCATCGTTAATGTGTGAGAACGACTATAATTTCGTCTAAAAGGTAAAGTCGATTAGCATCTTTGTATATTTGAGTAAAAGTTTGTTACCTAGACATGTCCTTCACCATGTACCGGCTGAAGAAACAGCGAGTGGAGAATAAAGTGTGAAACCATATTGTGTCTTTGACTGCCGTTAATTTTACTCGTGGTGTTGATGTCGGTGCGTGAAAGAGGAGTCTGCAAGTGACTGGAGCCAGAGTGAATAAGAACAGAGTCATTTCAGATACTGTCCCGGCTATATGGTTAGGCCCATCATATCGTGATGTCAACACATGCAGTATCGTCTCTTTCGACCGCCCTCTGCCTTTTTTTCTCTCCAACCGTTAACTTTCACGATGTACTTTAATTTGCTCCTTCTGGTAACCTGACTAAATAATTTAGACTGGCTTCTTCTGATGTGGACAATCAGTTCTCTTCGTGAATCAGTTTCCCTAAAGACACCGTCATTATTCTTTCTCAATCTGTCCTGGTGTTTTCTCATCATTCGTCTACAAAACCACATCTGCGCCTATCCACATATTTGTTCACTAATTGGCCAACAATTGGAACTCAAACAGCCAACTAAAAGTCTGGCCGGTTGGCTCTCGGCTTGGCGACCTGGCTTAAATCTCCGGGTAGTTGGGATGCCGATCCGGCATTATTTTGATCGGCACAATCAGGGCCATGCCGTGCTATGACACAAAGATGCGGCTGCATCAGGCGACACCTTAAGGGAGGCGATAAAATCGAACTTTCTGACCTGACAGTGCGAAGCTATTAAGGGCTGCATTTGGAGGAATTGCATGTTACTGAGAAAATCTGCATCACGGAATAAACACAACCGATTCAGTAGTCAAACTCCTAAGTAGTTGCCTTTTACGACATGCTTGTTTAGAGGCAGTAGCTCTACTCTCCCCCCTCCCCCACTCCCCATCCCCGGGAAACCCAAACAGGAACTGATCTAGTTCCACTCAGAAGATATTCAACTCTGACAGTGTTACGCATACAACATTGAAACATTTCTCCTATTACTTGGATTTGTGAGCTCACTAAATTGTTTTCTCAGCACCACCACTGTCTTCCACAAGGCAACTATCACCGTGTTCAACTATTCTTCCCTTAGACAGACGCAATAATTCCACCGCGACTCAAATATGCCCTGATCCAGCGGTCAGTATGTCTGCTCCAGGCTGCTACCTAATGGTTCACTATACCATTCTGAGATATACAGATACCCCGTTCAACCTACAGAGAAGTTATAATTAGGGCACATGTGACGGGTACGTCAGGCAGGTGTAATACTATGGGTGTGAAGACATCACTGGATTTGCCAGGAATCTACCTTGTATAGAGTGTACACAAATTACTGAGCCCTAGAATCTACTCTGTATAAGGTGTACACAAATTACTGAGCCCAGGAATTTACCGTGTATAGAGTGTACACATATTACTGAGCCCAGGAATCTACTCTGTATAAGGTGTACACAAATTACTAAGCCCAGGAATCTACCTTGTATAGGGTGTACACAAATTACTGTGCCCAAGAATCTACCCTATATAGGGTGTACACAAATTACTGTGCCCAAGAATCTACCCTATATAGGGTGTACACAAATTACTGTGCCCAAGAATCTACCCTGTATAGGCTGTACCACGACCGGCTCCAGCTGACGGGCCGTCACCTGGTCGGGCTTACGATGCGTTAACGCAGCGGTTCTCAAACTGGGTGCCGAGGCACCCTGGGGGGGGGGGGGGGGGGGGCTGTGAGCGTATGGCAGGGGTGCCGCGGCAATATTCAAGAAAAGTCAGCTAAAAATTGTGAAATTATTAAAGAAGACATGTAGATACTTAAAAATTAAAATTTAAGTTGTCCTCCCTGGCCAGTGTCGAAAATAATTTATTTCTTGTTTGAGAACCGCTACGTTAGCCCGATCAGGTGACGTCAGTAGCATGGCCCGTCAGCTCGAGCCGGTCGTGGCTGTACACACATTACTGTGCACTTTGTATTTGTACATTGACACGAGACGGCATACACATAGATACAAGTGTGAGCTGTGTGTGTGTGTGTGTGTGTTTTTTTTTTTTTCATGTGCAGTACCTTTCAATTGTGCAGCGTTGAGTCTTAGTATAAAATGTGACGCCCAGGTCGACGCAGCCTTAAATGGGTACCAGGTAAAGGTCATGGGAAGGAAATGCGGCCGGCGTGATGCATCACCCACCGATTGGTCTATAAAATCAAGGTCAAGCCCTATATGCCAAATGCACCCGAAGGCGGGGAAAAGGGACCTTTTACACATAATTAGCAACGTTTGAAAACCCAGCAGAACCTTGTGATCACACTGTGAGAAGGTAAACAACATACGGTGTGAGAAGAGGCCTAACAAGTTTAACAAGTTTCTCAAACATGCAGATCTGGATGTTGATACTGTCAAAGGAAAATGACAACAGCTGATTATTTCAGCAGATAGCTACGCATTGTTCAAGCACATGTTGATAAAAACCGAATTACAGTTGTATATTACGGTGGGAAAAGTTGAAATTAACATTTGCCTTCTCGAGGTCGTTTGCAGGAAAACCTGACAAAACAATCGGGGGAAAAGGGGGGGGGGGAGGGGGGCATCTCGTTTGTATTGGTGTCTGTGGCTTACGGCGTTGTGCACGTGCTTCGTAGCTCTGTGGTGCCTGGTTTGAACCCAGCTACAGGCGATTTGGCCACATATATTCTTACGTTAATGTCAACTGCTGTATCGTGAGTTGACCGCCTAGTGAGCAATGGCAAACTACTGAACATTAACATTGCCCGGTGAAATCATTAAACAAAAATCCTGGTGCTGTGACGTCATGTCAATGAACTACAACTAACTGATTTTTTTTTTAAATCACGTTTAGTAAAGTGAAGGAACCTTTCCCACGCCTTCAGGCGTATTGGGTATATAAGGATAGGCCTGTATTTCATAGACCAACTTTCACTCTGCGAATGATGTGGTCAACACCAGACTGGCCGCCTTAACTTCCCGGGATTGTACCTGGTACCCACTCAAAGCTGGGTCGAGCTGGCAGCCAGGATCATTTTTGAGGAAAAGACCCCACGACCTTCCGATCCACGTCTAGCCGCTACACCACGTCGGTACCCCATTGTGTGTACAGCACTAGACGGAGATACTACACCTATATTTTATAGACTAATCGGCACTCGGTGAGTGATGTGGTCAACATAACGCGGGCCGCCTTTACTTCCCAGGAATTAACGTGGCTCCTATTTTAGGCTGAACTGACCTGAGAACCGAAAATCAATTTTGAAAAAAAAAAGGTCCGACCGATGCGGATTTGAACCCACGTCTTTTGCCACGGCAGGCGAGCATGTAGCAGTCCGTACAGTGACTCCCTTACCATGTTTAGTGCGGCAATGAAATAAGTGTGAGGTAATATATCAGGCCAAGTTGTCTGTCGGTAACACCGATGTGCCAGAATGAGTTTTGGGGCAACATTGTGAGAGAAGAATAGCCACACTGCTGCCCTAGTAAGCATGTCGTAAGAGTCGACTAATTAGGGTTTTATTTGAAGTCAGAGTACTTCTGCCTGAGAGGCGAGGAACCAAGAATCCGCATAGAAACAAGCGAATATGTAAAACTTCTGTGCCTGCACAACTCAAGTTCTGGAACAATACCAAAGTCCAGAAGTGGACGAACATCAGGAATCTTCCGGCAGAGTTGACATTCGGTGAATGCCAGAAGATAAACAAGTATACCGCTGGAAGTTCTTAAAGAAAAAGAATCACCACCCATGTTTTAATGCGTCACGTTGACTGCCCACAGAAAACTCTATCAGGGTGTCAGTCTCATCATATACAACATACAAAGTGAACTCAACACAGTGCAGGGCGGCTCTAGGATTCGTCTCCCTGGCAAGTTTAGCCCGGTCAACAAATACCCGCTGAAGTCGGATGTATAGACCGAAAGCAAATATCGGGGGGAAAAACAGCAATGCTGTAAACCGGCACAACGCTTTTATATAACCGGATGGCAGACTCAAATATGTTTTTTTTTTTATTACGTACTAACTGGACAATCGCACATAAATCAGATAATGTGTTATAAAACTGAACATCTGTATATGAAAATCTCATTCATATATAGGAGAATCAGGTAGACATATGAAAATCTCTCTCTCTCTCTCTCTCTCTCTCTCTCTCTCTCTCTCTCTCTCTCTCTCTCTCTCTCTTGCGTGACCTGTGCGTAAAGCACGGAGAAACACGTCTACGCAGGCTACGAGGTGGAGAACATAAAATAACATCGTCATCATCACGTGTTGCCGCTGGCGTGGGCTACCATGCCTCTCTGGAATCTGCAAACAGCAGCTGCGGGTAGCATTTGGTGTGTTGACACCCCCTGCATGCCAGGACAAAAGACTGTCTAGAATCTTCTCACACTGTCCTCCTCCGTCCCTCACAGACAGA
>CAJHNH020001347.1:583738-626238 GCA_905116865.2 Candidula unifasciata
CACAGACACACACGCAGCCACACATACAGATAGACATAAAAACACACACACACAGACACACAACACAGACTGACACGCAGACAGACACACACAGACACTCACCCAGACACCATACAGACAAACAGACACACTCACAGACACACGCCTACACACAGATACATACACACAAACGTATACACATGCATACACAGAATCATACATACACACATACGCCTACACACGCCAGCATGTCACACATATACGCATACAAACATATCATACGTACTGCAATTAATTATAACTAGTAATGCATTGTGGATTATTAACTACATTTAAGGTGGCATGTAATCACTGATAATCATGAAATGAAAGAGTTTGCGGTTAAATGAGTAAGGACTTTTTGTAGTTTTCAGATCGGGTGGAAGATGGTTCCATAAATGAGCAGCAGAATATGCTAGACTTGTTTTAAATAAATCAATTCTGGGTTTAGGCAAATGTAATAAACCTAGTCGCTTGCTATTCTTAGGATTAGATTGAATAAATCGGTCTATGTAATTTGGAGTATCTTTAGATAGGATTTTGTGAGTAAATTTGGCCTTATTAAAAATTAAACGTTTACTAAATGGCAGAAGCCTTAGATGTCCATATAAAAGATTTTTCTCAACGTAGTTTCTATCGGAAACTAGGCGTAAGGCCCTATTTTGTAGAGAACTCAGCCGTTTGACATTAGATTTGGAGCAGCCATCCCAAATTGTGGAACAATAGTCAACATGCGTTTGAATGTAGGATACGTAAAATATTTTACGTGTATTTTCGTCCAGAAAGTGCTGAATTTTTCCAAGTTGATATACTTTTTGTGCTACTTTTTTGGTCATGGCATGAACATGGGAACTCCAAGTTAGATGGCTGTCAATTAAAACACCTAATGTTTTGTGTTCAACTACATTAACAATAGGTAGCTTGTCAATGAAGAGCTCAAGCGGTGGCTTGTGTACAGCTAATGTTTGTAGCTTTTGCCTAGTTGTTATCACCATAGATTTAGTTTTATTAATATTAATTTGCATGCGATTATCATTGCTCCATTTTATGAGTTTATCTATTTCTTTCTGTAAAGAACGTTCTAATTCATTACAATTGTCATGACTAGTATATATTGTACAGTCGTCAGCAAACAGATCACATGTTATACTGAGATGTAACGGAAGGTCATTAATATAAGTAGCAAACAGTAGTGGACCCAATGTTGAACCCTGAGGAACGCCTATATTTAACTGTGTGGGTTTGAATAACGGTTACTGAGGGAGACTACCTGCTGCCTATCAGACAAAAATGATTTTATTAAATGTCACTAAATTGTCGTTGGTTTTTAAGGTCTTTAGTTTACTAATTAAAATATTGTGATCAACCATGTCAAAGGCTTTCTTATAGTCAACAAATACGGCACCACAAATTTTGCCATTGTTGATGTTAAGGTGCCAGTTGTCTGTCATTTTTGTCAGCGCAGTTTGACAAGAGTGTTTAGGTCTGAACCCTGACTGGCTATCGACTATTAGACTATTTTTATTTAAATGCTGAAACATTATTTTATGTATGTGTTTCTCTAATGGTTTAGATAGTGAAGATAGTAGAGAAATGGGTCTATAGTTGCCTAGAGAATTGTTGTCAGCTGAACCAGGTTTAAGCAGAGGATAAACCTTAGCAATTTTAAATGCTGATGGAAAGTAGTTCTTGGCAAGGCACTGATTATATATAAACGTTAAGGAATCACTAACGACAGGTGCAGCACATCGAAGGATTCGATTGCTGATTCCATCCAAGCCAGAGGAGTTTGTTTGCTTGAAGTTGATGAGATAATCATACACTTCAGCAACAGACATAAGGGGAATCTCAGAAGGGATATTCGTATTGCATTTTTCCTCACAGAATGATGCTAGTAAGCTTAAGTCACACTGTGAGTCTGGTATTGTGGACTTTAAATTCTCTATTTCTGATTTGAAGAAACAACTAAAATCATCACACGTTAGATAATTTGGTTTTGATTGATCTGAAGAATGCTTATTGGTTAGGATGTTGATAGCCCTCCAAATGTCTGCATTATTTGTTTTATCTGTAATCATTTTTTTAAAATGATCTTTCTTATTTTTACGAATTAAATATTTTACCTTATTTCTCAGTTTACAGAAAAGATCATGGTTTTTATTCTTGTGTGCTGTATCTCTTTCTCTCATAATTTCCAGAACCTCGCTAGTAATCCATGGTGATTTCGTTTGATGTTTTACTCTAAGTTCTTTAATAGGCACATGTTTATCAAATACACTATATACTGTTTTCGTCCAGTAGGCTATAGCATCGTCCGGTTCAGGAAGCTGATAAACATGGTCTAGCTGTGCATTTCGCAAATCTAGTAAAAAAGAGTCAGGATTAAAAGTTTTGAAATTTCTAAATTTAACTGCGATATGTTTATCTTTAGGTGTTTTAAAACCAATTTTCGCCCATACACAGCATACAGGATAATGATCGCTAATAGCCGTAGCGGGGACAGAACATTCAATAATATTTTTTGGGTGAGAGACATATATATGATCAATTAGTGTTGAGGATGTTTCTGTAACTCTAGTGGGAAAGTTAATTAACTGTTTGAGGTTATATGAAAGAATGATATCTTCCCATGTCTGGTTAGGTTTATTTATGTCAATGTTAAAATCGCCAAGAAGAATAATTTCTTTCCCTACACTAAAAACTGTGTCCATCATAGAAGTAAAGTCGTCATACCAGTTGCTGTCTTCACTTGGATTTCGATAAAGATAGCCAATGAGAAGTGACTGCTGGTTTAACGGCTTAACCTCCAGCCAGATACAATCGATATTTTCATATTCTAAATTAAATCTACGTGAATATTTGAGATAATTCGAAATATAAACTGCTATGCCAGTCTCTAATCTTCTTATTGCATTTTTGCGAATTACTGTAAAACCACGAATGGTGATTTCGTTGTCACTAATTTTGTCGTTCAAGCGACTTTCTGTAATTCCAAAAACGTGGAATTGGTTACTGAGCCTAATTAATAGCTCGGGTAGTTTGCCGAGTAAATGGAAAATGTTTAGATGACCTATTCAGAGGCCATCTTTTTGAAGCCACTTATTTCGACTATTTAACATGATGGTTTTGAAACGGAGGATATTGTTAGGGTGGTTTTAAAAAATATAATCACTAGTAAGTAGTATTATTAGGCAGGTTATGGTAGCGTCTCTGCTGGAGCGACATCATATAGGCATGATGTAGAGCTGCAGGGTTGAACTGCATAAGATGCTGAACTTCATAATTCTAGTTGAAGGCTGGGTGTACACTAGTGTGCACTGAAGGGGGGCTACTCTGAGCAACACTGGTAAGTCCTACATTAGAAACAGATGCTTGAGGCATGCCTTGCATGTGTAAGGGCGTTTCCATAGATTTGACTGAAGATGATTGCTTCACAGGCAGTGAAGGAAACATAACATCGTAATTTTCAGCCTGAGGAATGGAACATGGGCTGCGATGCAGAGGAATGTGAGCTTGAGATGAAGACAAGTTTGACATTGAGATAGGGACGGTGCACTGCCTTCTATGCATGTTTGCCACAGGCGAGATTTTAGGTACTTCAGTGCCGGGCGCTGATTGTTGTACGTTGTGGATACTTGATATTTTTAGCCAAAATACTACTGCCTAATCTGGAACTGTGTATTTGGTCCCGGTACAACTTTTTCTTAGGAGCGCCAGACGATGAGGTAAAGTAAGGCGTGTGGTTAATAAATGTGATGTTTTGTTCCAGACAAAATTTTCTGTAATGTTGAGTTACCTGCATCTGCCAAACGTCTTTGAGATCCATAAGATGGTGGTAAAATGGAAGATAAAAACACAGATGATTTTGGAAATTTGTTACGCATCGAGTCTAACAATGTGGACAAATGAGACGTGCTAACTGGTTGATTGTTCATAACGTCATTGATGCCGGCATGGACAGTGATTCTTTTAACGTTATGGTTTGGATTATATCGTCGCAATGTCGCTGCCACCCTATTTATATCTGCACCAGGTAGAGGATGAACTAACACTGTCTCGTTATCTGTTGACATCCGGTCACTGTAGATTCCCTTCATCAGAGAATCACCAATAATTAGATGTGACACACTGGAGTCAATGTTTAATTCACGTTGTTGTCGGGTCTGTCGGGAGCGCTGGTGCTGCCACTGGCGACTGTCATCTCGAGGCTGGTCTGTATCTTTTTGTGACATCTGAGACGACTGATGTTCCACAGAGGGAGTTTGTGGTTCATTTTCTAAACTAAGAGCCTCAAATCTGTTGCTTATTTTGACCCCAATTGGATAAATAGAGGCAGTCCTCTCAACAGGCTTAGCAGTGTTTTCGTTATTCACAGTCGCCTTTGTGGCGTCTTCAGTGTCAAATTGAACATTTTCTTTATTTGAGGTGGCACTTTTCGTTAACTCGTCTATTTGAGTTTTCAAAGAAGTATTTTGTTCCACCAAAAACTTTACTTCATTTTTAAGGAATAATTTGTCCTTCTCCAATTGGGAAACAATCTCTGATGAGATAAAGATTTTCAACCTGTCCTCTAAGGCTCGGATTAACTCCTCACATGTAGTAGGCCTGTGTGGACACGAACAATTGACACTGTCTTTTGAAAAATCGGGTGTGTCCACCCCTTTTCTTTCGCTTAATGGCTGGTTACACAGCTTGTCAGTGAGACATGGCGTGGTAGGTGTTGAACTAGCAGCACGGCAATCGACAACGTGAGGGGGAGTGCTGGCTACTTTGTTTGCCGTTTTATCTTTGTTCCCTTGTTGCCCTCGTTTGGCGAGTGTAGATGGTCGTAGACTGGACGACATTGTTAGAACTGAGCACAGCGTTCCGCTTCACTAGCCACGGACCCACCAACTGCCCGGTTTGGCTGTCTTTTGTCTAATTAATCGGCATGCTAGTTACACGCCTGGGTGAACAGCTTCAGTCGAAAACTGGTACAGTTAATAGTGAATGTTGTTACCTTGTAATTCCATGAAAGAAATCACAATTAAAATATCACAGTGGTACATGTTCAAATATTATTGAATCCATAGCATATCCAAGCGAAATATCAATAAAGTGAAATATAAAACATCATGATTAGGCTATTACATCCTTGGAAAACAACTGAAAACAACTGCTAAAACACGTGTGGCCAAGAGATAGATAGATAGATGAGATATAGTGATCCAAAATTGGGATAGATAGATAGATAGATAGATAGATAGATAGATAGATAGATAGATAGATAGATAGATAGATAGATAGATAGATAGATAGATAGATAGATAGATAGATAGATAGATAGATAGATAGATAGATAGATAGATAGATAGATAGATAGATAGATAGATAGATAGATAGATAGATAGATAGATAGATAGATAGATAGATAGATAGATAGATAGTTCATTAAAACAGTATATGAATGTCAATTATAACCTTTGAAAAATATATAAGAATCACCCCTACATAAATTAATTAATTATTATTATTTATACAGTGATTATCCTGTAGCAGTTTCTCTCCGGAACACGGAGGACCCGAACAGCAAAGTACACATGAGGGAAGAAAGGAAGACTTACATTAAACAATCATCAAACAATCAAGCAATCAGTCAGTCTTAAAATGTAAATAGAATAAATTCAACCTCAAACTTGAAAAAAAAAAAAAAAAAAAAATAAGCACAGGACTGTGTTCCAAGCACTGAGGCGCATTGGACATATAGGGCTAGAGTTTTATTTTATAGGCGGCCTCCGTGGCTTATGCGTTGTGAGTCGGACTCGTAATTCCAACCTACCGCAATCGAAACCCACTTGTTGCTGGGTGGATTTGTATCACAGTATGGGTCGTCGCAGGTAGACCCAGAATAAAATGGGTACCTGGAAAAATAAAGGCGGCCGGCGTAATGCTGATCACATTACCTACATAGTGCCCATTGGTCTGTAAAAATTTGGGGGCTCTACCCATAGGCGACTAAAGACGTGAAAAGGGAATCGTTACTTTACTAATATTTTAAAACCAGTGACTGTAACTGACTCAGAAAGCATACTGAAGAAGATCAGAACAGGTATGCTTCGTGCAGAGTGGCATGCTTCGCTGCCGAGGACACGAGTGAGGAGTATTGTCTGGATTTTTTCACCGGGTCACGTCGGTGTGTTGGAAAATGAGCAGGCAGACAGACTGGCTGGCTCTGCACAGCTTGGCGGAATACTGCTACATGATAGGGCAGACGTGGTTAGTGCCTTGTGGGAGAGCGTCTACAATGTGGAGAAGCAGATGGATCACCACAGTCTGGTGAGATTGATGCAGTTGGGGGTGACAAGAGGTTCCGGCAGAAGCTCGCGACTCAGAGGAAAGGCAAGACGGACGTTTAATCAGAAAGCTACTGGTACCATTAGTATCGGAACTCTTCGCTGGCTGCTGAAAATGGGGACGGAGTGCTTATAGAAATGCTCCGAGTGCTGTGATGTCGGTTCTTGAATCAAATCAAATCAAATCAGACCAGTGGGCACTCCATGTGTGATATGCTCAACATACCACTGGAACACAAACAGTAATCAATCCTAAAAAAATAAAATTCAAATTATACGATCAATCAAACAGAAAATATAAATATAATAAATGCAGTTAGTCATCAGAAAAAAAAAAATTAAAGTATAAATTTAACCAATAAACCTAAGAACATAGATAAAACATATGACAACCATCCAACATGGTTGCCAACTCACCACAAAGCCAATCAATCATTCAGCCTTTAAACAATACAATGAACTAGCCAGAAAGTCAACCAGTCAACCAGTGAACTAACCAGATACTCAACCAACTAAGCAATCCACCAGTCAACCAGCTAACTGGTAATATAGTCAACCAACTAAGCAACCAACCAGGCAACCAGTGAACTAGCAATATAGTCAGCCAACTAAGCAATCCACAAGTCAACCAGAGAACAAGCTAGATAGTCAACAAACTAAACAATCAAACTGCCAACATGAGAACTAGACAAAAAATTCAAATAAGCAATCAACCAGTCAACCCTTAAACAAGCCAGATTGTCAACAACTAACTAATCGTGAACAAGCCAGATTGTCTAAAAAAAAAAAAAAAAAAAAAAAAAAAACTAAGCAATCAACCAATCAACCAGAGAACTAGAATTTATAATAAACAAACATACGTGTAGTGATCGGCACTCATAGAAAGAGATAAAAAAAAAGTAAACACACACACAAATCGAAAGCTACATTTACCATGCACAGAAACGAACCTGTCATCTCCAGATGACTTAAGGGCCTCGCTGCAAAAACAAGTCTAGGAGGCATGACCAACTATGCACCCCTAATGAACTAAGCAATCTAGACCAGCCGCAGACGGACGTCAAAGTTACTCGCTAAACACATGGACGTAACGCTGGTAACATAAACAACAGGCAGACATGGCACAGCCCACCATTAACTCATGGAGTCCCTAGTAACATGCAAGGTATGACTGGCTCTTTTAATTCAATTCAAATCAAGGTGTCAAATGCTCTTCGGGTTGTACATTTGGCCTCAGTACATCAAAGAAATCTGGCTTACACAGTAACCGTTTCTGTCATGGATGCCTCTCTTTGAGAGGAATGTACTGGATATTTTTGTTTTAATAATAGGTATCTCTTCTTCTAACAGTGACCTAGCGCCCCAGGGCCTCGGTGTCCCAGCGCCCCAGCACCTCAGTGTCCCAGCGCCCCAGCACCTCAGTGTCCCAGCGCCCCAGCACCTCAGTGTCCCAGCGCCCCAGCACCTCAGTGTCCCAGCGCCCCAGCACCTCAGTGTCCCAGCGCCCCAGCACCTCAGTGTCCCAGCACCTCAGTGTCCCAGCGCCCCAGCACCTCAGTGTTCCAGCGCTCTTACCATAGCGGTCAGTGTCATGAAAACTTAGGAGTTGCCAATGCAGTGTCACAGTCCAGACTTGTGAATATTAAAAATCAGATGCAGGCAATGAGACAGCAGATCGCTTCGATTTTGGAAATGAAATTAGTGTGGTACCGTTGGGAAAAAAATGGCAAACTATTAAACGTAAATTTGCCTAGGAAAACTACTCTATGACTTGGTACCTACGTCCTGAAAAGATTAAACGCGTTTAAAAGTGTAAAAAAGGACGGATCGAATTCTTTGTATGAGGTTCGAACCCACATAACCTTATAAACCTAGCCATCAACCAATGAAAAAACTCAGTCACCAACAAAACAACCAACGACTGAGAAATCGATCAACAAACCAGTCAAATAATTAATGAACAAAGGGGGTAACAAACAAATGAATCAATCAATAATCATTTCAGCCGATCATCAATCGCTTAAATCTAAATAAAGCAACCATCAATCAGATGAATCGAAAAACAACAACTACCACTTAGCTCAATCACAGATCAACCAATCATTAATCGGTTTAACGAAAAATCAACCAGTCATCAGTCGATGAAATTACAAATTAGTCAACCATTAATCACCTAATCACAAATCAACCAGTCGACAATCGGTTCAATTACAAATAACCCAATCGTCAATCGGTTCAAACACAAATTAGCCAAACATTAGTCAGATCAATGACAGGTCAGTCAGTCATCAAACCAATCAGGAAAGAGGACGCAACAAACTAATTTGATTTATAATCTGTTGAAATCATCACTGATTACTGACATGAGGACAAAGAGACTGCGCTCCTTTGGCCACATAGAAACAATGGGAGATAACCGACATAGTGAGATTATAGGTCTGACAGAGTTCAGAACCCATGTAATGTTGAAAATCATCCATTGTGCATCGACTGATTTTTGAAAATACAGGTCCTGCATTTTAATACAAGCTCTTTACCCCCATTGCAGGTTGCACTGGTTTGATGTGGTGTAGCTGTTACTTCTTCTTGTTTAGCATTCCGAGCTCTTGAGGTTCATTGCTACAGACATAACCCACCTCCACTCATCTCTCTGGTTGGTCTTCTCTTTATTGTTGGTGTCACTAAGTATTTTGCTGTTCTGTCTGGATATTATCTATACATCGTCTTCTTGGTTTGCCTCATGGTCTATGACCATTCATTTTCCTTGTGTATACAGTTTTAACTTCTCTGTCATCTGACATTCTCTCAATATGCCCTAGCCATTTCAGTCTATTTGCTCTCATGATGCCAGTTTTCAATGCTTCTCCCTCGACAGTCCCTAGCTATTTGCATCTTTGTAGCAGCTACGGATGTCCTGATTATAACTTCTCTTGAAGTTGAGCGGAGAACCTGGCTGCCTTGTTAGTCAACCGTCCACATTGAGATGTGTAAATCTTAGGCTGGTATGATAAACCTGTGGGTATCAGTCGGGAGAGGATAAACTGATCGATCGAGCAGCTGTTATATCCCAAATGTTCCTTACATAGACTGATTGATTGACTTTCTACCCCACCAGGACATGACACAAGCGATAAACACCCGATGACACAATGTGCCACCATGTGGATGATGATCACCGTGGAGGGGTCACAAAAAAACCACGTTCAGCCATTAAGCCATATTTAAGGCCGAACTATATTGCGGCCCCTGGCAAGAGCCAGAGTAGGGCTTCAAAAAACGAAAAATTTCATCCTAAACAAGACAGTAAGTGTAGTTATAGAGTTAAAGACTAAACTAATCAGTATCATTAATGTGACAGTGTATCCAGAGTACAACCTATGACCTGCCGTATCTGTGCAATTCAGAAACAATGAATGCACACAGATAACGACTGGAATCTATAATGTAATGGACTGCTTTACCTTACATTTGAAACATATCTATTGTAATTATTGTGGCTCTTCTTCTGCGTCTCCTCCTTCTAATTATTTTGCAGCTGTTGTTGCTTCCCTTGGGGGTGGGGGGGGGGGTGCTTTACAATCCCAAAATTTCTTACTACCACTTTTATTATTTTTAACAATGCTACTGCTGCCGTTGCTTCTACAATAATTTCTGGCCTCAACCGCTACGCCGAGACCTTACACATGACTGGACCTCTCCTCAGGATGGCGATCCCTGTGAAACAAGTGAACAAGGAGCTGCCTGGAACAAATCGCATGGATTGAGGTAACCGCTGGCTGATTAGTGGTAATTTCCTTTCATCCGTAACTACATCTCATAATTTCCGTCGTCGCTACCGGGTCTCGCTACAGATACTGATAGTCTCACTCTATAGGAAATAATCACAGAAAATCACTTTCTGCGATTGATTTGATGAAGATTGTGCTTAAAGCAATCTTGATAACAGTAATAAGCGGTATTTATTCATTTGAGAGTGTTTCAATGATAGTTAGAATGAAAAAATCCAACTTCAAGAACAATAGATTTAACCTAAACACCCCACCCCCACCTTTTTTTTTTCCTTCTCTGGTTGCACCTCTACTGCTACTCCACCCACTACTTTTTCTCGCCGTTATACGTTCTTTCTTTGTTTCTTTCTTGCATTCCTTCCTTCCTTCCTTCCTCTTCTTCCTACAAATGCAGCAATATAAGAAGTTGTTGCAACAGCAGCAGTCATCTTGGTCATAGTAGTGATGGTGGTGGTAGTACTAGTAGTAGTGGTGTTAGTGGTGGTCGTGATGGTGGTGGTAGTACTAGTAGTAGTGGTGTTAGTGGTGGTCGTTATGGTGGTGGTAGTACTAGTAGTAGTGGTGTTAGTGGTGGTCGTGATGGTGGAGGAGGAAGAAATAAAAGAAGAAGAAGAAGGAGATGATGATGATGATGATGATGATGAAGAAGAAGAAGAAGAAGAAGAAGAAGAAGAAGAAGAAGAAGAAGAAGAAGAAGAAGAAGAAGAAGAAGAAGAAGAAGAAGAAGAAGAAGAAGAAGAAGAAGAAGAAGAAGAAGAAGAAGAAGAAAAAGAAGAAGAAGAAGAAGAAGAAGAAGAAGAAGAAGAAGAAGAAGAAGAAGAAGAAGAAGAAGAAGAAGAAGAAGAAGAAGAAGAAGAAGAAGAAAAAGAAGAATGAACACATCCCAACAGCAATAGTTTCAATGAACGTGGTGTGCTAGGAACAGTGAACGATTCAGAGAATGCCTCGGACTGTGCAGACCTGGTTAGTCTCTCACTCAGCCTCACGACGACGTGACCTAGAGAACGTTCGATTTCTTTGGTGTGAAGTACCTACTTCAGACCTGCTCAGTTTCAAGCATCGGACCCCAAGACGTCGCACTCTCTCAACTCGCGTGGGAGGAAGGTTTTTAGCCGTAACCACCATTTAAAATTTAAATGTGACTCCATTGGCAAAGTTGTAATACCGAGCTGTAAGGTTTGATACCAGCTGTAAGCTATTTGACAGCAGGCAGCCTTGCTTTGACTTCAAGTGTTATCAAGAACCGACCGTCCAGTAAACAGTGGCAAACTACTAAACGTAAAGTTACCTAGTGAAAACACAAACAGCCACATATACAAGAATTGGTGCGGTTGATTTTGCAGCGTCCTGTAAAACGCAGTGTTACATAATTACGCAGACATTTTTAGCGGAACAAGTGGACTTGTCCTCGACCCGCCGGCCCACCAGTTGAAGAACACTGCTGTAAGGGACACACAAGCGTCATTAGCAACAGCGCTGGTGAAGTCTGATACGCATGAAGTAGTTTTACAGTAAAGAACGTTATCACCCCCCCCCCCCCCACCCCACCTTTCTGTTTTGTGTCTATGTGTGCTTGTATCTAGTTTACGTCACTAGGCGTCACTAACAGTTTAATTGATTACATTTAGCCGAGCCAGGGCGCGCTCGGTTGTTTGTTATGCTGTGATATTGGGAAGTCTTGGGCAGTCAGTCTTCTTCTTCTTCTTCTTTTCTTTGTCTTCTTCTTGGCGTTCACGGGTTGTAAACCCCGGGTAGAAAGTTCAGTTTGTTCGACCACTAGTTGACTTAGGTCTTGATCCAGAATTTGGGAGTCAAGGTCACTTTTGATAAATGTTCCGCTGCATCAGAACTAGAACCAAAGGGGCTGCGTGGTCTCGAGGTGTGGCATCCGCCTTGAGTGCTGGAGGTCCCAGGTTCAAGCCTCGGTGAAGACTGGGATTTTTTTCACGTGGACGTCTAGTAATTCCACCTGGTTTCTGGGTAGTAAGACCGGACGCCAGTGTGTATTGTTGCGCACGTAAAAAATACCCTGACAGTTGGAAATTTAAAAGAGTAGCCTAACGGAGCTGCCCGGGCAAAATTTGGAGTTAAATCTACTCAAAAAATATTTCAGGATCCTCGCGCTGCAACTGCAGACTCCATAAACACTCATATAGATTAGGCATGAGTTAAACAGCTCTCTGCCAGTGTACTCATGCTGAGTTAAACAGCTCTCTGCCAGTGTACTCATGCTGAGTAGACTCCAGAACATGTCCTGCAAGACTGTCCTCTTTTAGCGGAGCTGCTGAGCAACCTGTGGTCACACCCAGTAGATCTGGCAAGTAAGCTTTGGGGAAACCTAAGAGACCTTGAGATGACATCCCAGTTTATGGCCCACAGTGGATTATGCGCATGACCAGAGATCACTGTAGAAGAAGAAGAAGAAGAAGAAGAAGAAGAAGAAGAAGAAGAAGAAGAAGAAGAAGAAGAAGAAGAAGAAGAAGAAGAAGAAGAAGAAGAAGAAGAAGAAGAAGAAGAAGAAGAAGAAGAAGAAGAAGAAGAAGAAGAAGAAGAAGAAGAAGAAGAAGAAGAAGAAGAAGAAGAAGAAGAAGAAGAAGAAGAAGAAGAAGAAGAAGAAGAAGAAGAAGAAGACGACGAAGAAGAAGAAGAAGAAGAAGAAGAAGAAGAAGAAGAAGAAGAAGAAGAAGAAGAAGAAGAAGAAGAAGAAGAAAAAGAAGAAGAAGAAGAAGAAGAAGAGAAGAAGAAGAACGTATCTCAACTGTTCTGATATTTTTAAATTTAAAGTACCGCAAACTGCCTTCCTACAGAGTCCCCTAGTGCAGTCACAACACTCCCCCCTCCCCCCTCCCCACCCACTTTCTGCTGCCTTCCCACGCCTGAAATATCCCGATCACCCACTGTCTCCTATTTACCCCCCTGCGTTAGCTTAATAATCGGGCGTCACTTGGCGTGGCAGTTTAACGTAGAATAATCAAAAAAATCCATCAACAAATCATCAACTTCCTCTAAGTCTGGTTGCCCCCGGAATCTCTCCGGGTTATTTGTAACGCCATCTTGGTTTCTAACAACAATTTATCACCAAGAAGAACATGGCCCTCGCTGAGATTTCGGTAAAAGGCCCCAGGGAGATATCCGATTTCCGGCACATTTCCGGCACAACAAATCACTTTATGCTAAAGGCTTCAGGTATAGAGCGAAAAAATCGCCAATGGTCGTGTTTTTCTATAGTATTTTCGATTACCATTCCTTTTCTTTTGGTTTCTATCTATCTATCTTGACACTTTTGTCCTCCTAGGGAAGAGCAATATCATACGAAAGGATTCATTCTGTTAGCGATCGCAAGATGTGCAGAAAAGTGATCATCCACGCCAGTGGCAAGGCAGTTGATGATGATGATGTCAGGATCTCGCTGTACCATGTGACTAAATATACAGAGAGAGAGAGAGAGAGAGAGAGAGAGAGAGAGAGAGAGGGAGAGAGAGAGGGAGAGAGAGAGGGGGGGGGGAGACAGACAGAGAAGTGTGTGAGAGATGTTATGGGTGATATGTATGTGTGTACCTGTGTGTGTTAGAGAGAAGTATTTAAAACAGAAAGGTACGTGAGAGAGATGTGTGTGAGAGAGATGTGTGTGGGAGAGATGAATGTGTGCGTCTGTGCCAAAGATGTGTGTGAGAGATGTAAATGAGTATGTGAGAGAGATAGAGAGAGAGAGAGAGAGAGAGAGAGAGAGAGAGAGAGAGAGAAGGGAGAGAGAGAGAGATTATCTAAAGAAATGCTTTGTTAACACTTAAAAAAATATAGTAGCTCGATCAATCGATCGGTTTGTCCCATCCAGGATGCTACTTGCTAAATTACCGCGCTGAGATAAAAGAAAATCTCTGCCTGATGGCAGGCAGATCAACTGGGCTTGTGCAGATATCCAGTTCAACTTCTGAAGAAATCCTCATGAAGACAGCCCTGACGATTGGCCCAGCCCTGTGTACACTGCTGAACTTGTTCGGCTAAGGATAATTAATCAAGTAACAGAAAGTGTATTGATCGGCACTCATAGAAAGAAGTAGAAAGATAGAAGAACACACTAGACAACATAAAAATCAAAAGCTATAGTTACCGTGCCGGGAATTGAACTTGTCACCTTCAGACGGCGTCTGCGTCCGTCCTGGATACAAGTGCACTAAGAACATGGTCAACTAGGCACCCCCCAAAAAGGTGTCTCATTAGCCATGTCTATCGTACAGCTTGAAATCCACAACTATGGAATAGGGACAGAATTCATTTCAAACCATTAAAATGGCACCATAGGTTACAGCAATTTATATTAACGAACTAAGGAGAAGAAAAGAGGCCTGATCGTGAAGGACCCTTTTCCACGCCTTCAGATGTATTGGGCATATAGGGCTGGACCTATATTTTATAGACCAGTCGGCACTCAGTGGGTGATATAGTTAACACCGGCCGCCTTTGCTTCACAAGCTGTACCTGATACCTATTCAGGGTTGGGTCGAATTAATGGTTCAATACGAGGGTTAAATATATGATAGACATGGCAAATAAAGACACCCCGTGTTCGTCCTTTAATATGTTTATTTCTGTACATAAGTGCCGATTTGTGCCACTGTCTGTTTTTTTTAAAATAGATAATGTTGCTACAGCCTTAAAGGTTCCAAAATTTCTTTATCCCCGCCCCCCCCCCCCTCTTCCACTTTCCCCGACCCCCTTGTTGGCACAGTCGAAACGCAGTCTGCACTTTGAGGTCATGTATTTCATCCTTATAAAACTAAATCTGCTGATATGCCCGGGATTACAAACCGTTTATCGTTGCAAGAGAGACCGGATATCAAAAGCCCCACCATATGCTCTATTTGTCATGTAAAGCCTTAAAATGTCGCCAAAAAAATCCACCAATCGGACACTTCCTCTTCCAAAGCCAGTCCTGCAGAAACAGGAAGTTGATCAAACCAAGACCGTTGGCGGAACTTTGAACAATGGCGGCCAGGGACTCAGTCTTGATGACAAATAATAGTTAGCCTCATTTGTCCAATAAAAACGCTGATACACAATGACATACAGGGGCGCCGACACAAATAAAACCATGGACAGAGACAGAGAGGGAGAGAGAGGTAGAGGGAGAGAGAGAGAGAGAGAGAGAGAGAGAGAGAGAGAGAACGAACGAACGAACAATCTTTATTTTTAAAGGGTTAAGAATTGGGCACACAGGCCCGTCTAACATTCTGCCCTTCGAGGTCTCCCTCCATTCTTACATCATTTCATTCACACATCAAGTAATATTAAAAGTTAGCAATAGCATCAAAATAATCAATACAAGCACTGGAATGTGCACATTTCTAACTACAGTAAAACGTATTAGTTGTAACAAATCTAAGAAAAATGAGCGCTATTTTTCACATAGAGAGAGAGAGAGAGGGGGGGGGGGGGGGCACTACCCAAAGACGTTTTGTGGGAAAAGTTGGGGTGGGGGGGGGGGGGGTGCCTAAGGGACCCAGGCCTTGGTGAAGTAATGATAAATAATAATAATAACAACAATACTGAGTTTAAAAAAATTATAAGAATATAAGTGAAATGTATACGTAAAAAAATTAGTAATGTAAAATAGATGTGCACGTTCGATGTGAATCTCTCTCTCTCTCTCTCTCTCTCTCTCTCTCTCTCTCTCTCTCTCTCTCTCTCTCTCTCTCTCTCGTGTTTCTATATATGATTGGAAGAGGGAGGCAAAAAATCGCCCTGAGGATTGACAGTGGAAAGGAAAGTAGCTACCAAGCATCCTAAACGTTTTTAAGCTGGGGTCGGGGGTGCTCCAAGTATCTATGTCGCCAAGTTTCGGCGCTCCTGCTACTCAGCCAGTTCTGTGGGAGACGGGTGTGGTGATTTAGAAAGAAACTGGAGATGGGTGTGAGTGAAATCTGAAGCTGGAAATATTTTTCCTGTATATCCTCAGGGGGCGAATTTCATGGGAAATTGTATGTCTCTCTCTAGATATTCGCTATACATGGAGACACGCAAGTCCCGTGTATAGCACACTTGCCCACCGGTCCAGAGGTAACGTTTTCGAGTCTCATATTAAACAGGGATTTCTTTTAGTAAAAATAAGTTTCCCTATCTACCGAGTCTGTAGGTGACAGACATTCTAGGATCAGGTACCTTCCCCGTTAATTTTGTTATGGATGGTGAACCCTTCCACCCCCACGTCCCCTAATAGTTTGTGTGAGTGTGTGTGTGTGAGTGTGTGTGTGTGTGTGTGCGCGCGTTTGTGAGTAACGCCCCCCCCCCCCTCCCAAACCACATCCATATATGAATATTCTCTTTCCCGGGAAAATCCAATATTTTAGGAAAGGTTGGGGGTGGGGGGGGGGGGGGGGGGGTGGGGTTGGAGTTGTGGTTAATATTAGTCGCTGTTCATTTTCCACCTCAACACCCCTATACTATCGGACTTTCCCTGGAACTTCTCGCGAAAATCTCAGAGTCCCCGATTTTAAAACACACTGTATACTTCACGTAGAGTAAGAATTATTCATGCTTAGAAATGTAAGGGGTTAGTGGCGCCGATGCACAGAAACCATTCGGGCGCTCAACTCCCTCACATATTTATGGAGGATGAGAGAAGTAGGCGCACATAGCTTGAGCTTTTGATGTGCTTCATAACAACAACAATAACAATAACACAGTACTTAATGGCCAAAAAAATTAACCTAATATTCGAAACAATATGATGTGTATATAAACCTGGTCAAAACAATAAGAACTTCCTAACTGAGTCAGGGTAGAAATGTGAGATAGCTGGGTAGCAGCGTTGCTCCCTTGCAAACTGGTTGTATAGGGGTGGGGGCGGGAGGAGGCCCAGGGCGCCCTAAGCCCCCTTGCATCCGGCAGCCCTGTAAGGAATAAACGCATCCATTGTGGCTGTACCCTTTCCCCAGACGTCAGCAGCAACATCAAAGAACGTGTGTGAACATGGCGTGACTGCCAGAGGTCTGCACAACATTGGCGCAGTATCTAATATTTGAAGACACTATACAAGAACATAATACTACAGAACCGTGCTGACGTGTGTGTTAGTTTGTAGAACCAGATTAAAGCAAGCACTCCCAAAACCCTAACTCTGGCTTCCTTTCCACAGTCACCCCTTTTTTCAATTGTTGTCACACAAGGTCGGTGTGGAAGGAACAGGGTTTCTTCTTAATGGTCTTTGTTTTACTGTTCACTCCATGCTTTTGTCTATACAAATATAGGTCTTGTACTGTGTGCTCAACACCATACTGGAGTGACCACAAATGTCCAAAAACTACACACACACACCCACACACGCAAACACACACACAAATATATATATATATATTTATATATACTTTACAACTTAACGCTGCCTTTTTACCATAGTGTACAAAGCCTGGGCTGTATTGTAGAGACGATACGTTGCCCATGCATCATGATCTCTCTCTCTCTCTCTCTCTCTGTCTCTCTTGACTTGCCTTGTTTACTCCAAAAGAAAGGTAACACCAGTACATTGTGAACAATGCAAGCTGCAGACGCTACTGCATCAGAAGAGTCGTGCTCTGTCCGCCTGTTTGAGCCTACCTTCTAGACCAGCTGCCAGCCAAATCTAAAGGCCTGGTCTGCCCTGCGATAACATACAGTTTTCAGGTTGCTTTTTCTTTTCCTAGGACAAGGCCAGAATCCTTCCCAACATTCGGCAGAATACATACAGTACCGGTCACTTTTATACGGTAGGTTAGTCATATCTGACCAAGACCTGAAAGGAAATTTTAAGATAATAAACCTGGTTTTGGGGTGCAGTGGTGGGGGAGGGGAGGGGTACGGCAGTGTCTTTCTACAGTAGAATATCATGATTATAGTGTCTGACTGTACTTAGGTAAAGTATTAGAGGACCCTTTAACCGTCTACAGGGATATTGGGCATATAGGGCTATAACTATATGTTTGAGTCCATTGAGCACTCAGTGAGTCACGTGGTCAGCGTTCCTGGTACCCATTTAAGGTTAGGTCCAACTGGAAGCTAAAAACATTTTCTAAAAAACAAATCTCGCTTGATGCTGAAATTTTGGAACAAGACTGAAGCCCAGCAGTGGTCGAACCACCAAAACTTTCCGTCGGAGTTTACAGCTGGTCAACGCCGAGAAGAAGTAGAAGACTAGGTTTCAGAGGTCACCAAGTTCGCAAAGGAGAAATGAAGTGAGGACAGCTCCCATTTGATTGGCTGTGCCAGCAAATGATTCACACCACGTGGGACGGAGCAAAATTTTGATTGCTATCTTTATTCAACGACAAATGTGAACCTTAAACACACACACACACACACACCAAGAGTCTCACAGCACTCGTGTGGTCTTATCTTCGTTACTGCCCGAGTCAAGTGGACTTGCAAGTGCTGATATTGATTTCAGACATTCATAAGTGGCGCTCAAACATGCAAACCTAATCTTTGTCCTATGAGAAGTCGCAAGTCGTACTCAAACTAGCAATTTCCACTAGAGAAATCATAAGTGTCATTCAACCTGTTTCTTTCTGCTTAATATACTAAGCATTGATGAAAAACAGTTGAGAATCGTAATTGACAGCAATACAAGTAGGACATTCTTTCTACACCACTGTTGAAGCGATAATACGGCATTAGTCTCTTTTTATGTATACTAAACAACACTTTATGGCTAATTTAGTTTACATCATACATGAGCCCGTCTCTCTAGCGTAGTAGGCTAAACCGGATTGCGCGGTGAGCTGGTGACGAACTCCTTGTGGTCCGGGTTCACTCCCAGGGGTGGGCAGAAAAGCCACATTTCTTCCAGATTTACGGTATTTACAATGGAATCAAGGCCGAAAGGTTGCGATATCCATAATACCGAGCCTAAGGGTCAACAATTCATGGCTTCTGGATACTAAAACAAACAAACATCATACATGATACTTTTACTTCCCATGATATTTAAGGCTGCTTGTAGTTGTGAAACGCTTTGTAATGCCGAGATGCCGAGTTCGATCCCAGCCATGTTCAGCCGACTGTTCAGAAAGCAATGGCAAACTACTAGCCGTAAATTTGCCTAGAAAAACAACACAACAGCCAGGGGCTGTTGGGGTTGGTTTTGCAATGTCGTGAAAAGGATACGCAACTACCCTGTAGCTGTGAGCCGCGACATGCAAAAGAAATTACAGCGACACAGCTGAGATAACTTCTGTGTCATTTCTGGTCCTTTTGACATCAGCTGAAATAAGTTCTGTGTCATTTCTGGTGCCTTTTGACATCAGCGGAAATATGTTCAGTGTCATTTCTGGTGCCTTTTGACATCAGCGGAAATAAGTTCTATGTCATTTCTGGTGCCTTTTGACATCATCGGAAAGAAGTTCTGTGTCATTTCTGGTGCCTTTTGACATCAGCGGAAATAACTTCTGTGTCATTTCTGGTGCCTTTTGACATCAGCGGAAATAAGTTCTGTGTTATTTCTGGTGCCTTTTGACATCAGTGGAAATAACTTCTGTGTCATTTCTGGTGCCTTTTGACATCAGTGGAAATAACTTCTGTGTCATTTCTGGTGCCTTTTGACATCAGCTGAGATAGCTTCTGTGTCATTTCTAGTCCCCTTTGACATCAGCGGAAATAACTTCTGTGTCATTTCTGGTCCCCTTTGACATCAGCGGAAATAGCTTCTGTGTCATTTCTGGTCCCCTTTGACATTAGCGAAAATAACTTCTGTGTCATTTCTGGTCCCCTTTGACATCAGCGAAAATAACCTCTGTGTCATTTCTGGTGCCCTTTGACATCAGCGAAAATAACCTCTGTGTCATTTCTGGTCCCCTTTGACATCAGCGAAAATAACCTCTGTGTCATTTCTGGTCCCCTTTGACATCAGCGAAAATAACCTCTGTGTCATTTCTGGTGCCTTTTGACATCAGCTGAGATAACCTCTGTGTCATTTCTGGTCCCCTTTGACATCAGCGAAAATAACCTCTGTGTCATTTCTGGTCCCCTTTGACATCAGCGAAAATAACCTCTTTGTCATTTCTGGTGCCTTTTGACATCAGCTGAGATAACTTCTGTGTCATTTCTGGTGCCTTTTGACATCAGCGAAAATAACCTCTGTGTCATTTCTGGTGCCTTTTGACATCAGCAGTGAAATCTTCTGGACTTGATCGAGGCGGTAAATGCGAGCAAACATCGGGTTCGAGATCTGAACTTGTGGTCTGTAAAGGCAAAAGGTTCAGAGTTATTTTACTGAACCACTAGACCAGTAGTTCTCAACCTTCTAAATGCAGCGACCTTTTAATACAGTTCCTCATGTTTTGGTGACCCCCAGCCATAAAATTATTCCGTAGCTGCTTGATAACTTCAGTGAATATATTTTCCCGACGTTCTTAGGCAAGCCCTGTGAAAGGGTCGTTCGACCTCCATCGGGTTTCTGACAGGTTGGGAACCACTGCACTAGACGATATCTGCCGACTGGGAAGACCAAGGGTAGAGAGGGAGAGGCAGACCCAGACAGATTATAATGGATGGATTGCGACGGTGGCAGGGAGGGATATCATCGGTGGAGCTGATCCGGAGGACAAGGGACCCAGATGTGTGGATATACATAAGCGCCTACGCCTGTCGGCAGGGTACACGATGATGATGGCGAGACGATTTCATGCATGCATCACTGATTGTGGGAAATCTAACACCACAGGTAACTGCACAGCACGTTTCCATTCAATGAGCCCTTATTGGGAGACAATAAAAAGTAAAGACAGAAATTAATCAGAAACGGACAGAAAAATGTAAAACTACCGAGAAAAAAAATAAAAACGGGAAGTCGTCGTGGTTTAGCAGCAAGGCGTTTAAAGGGGTTCGTGGGTTCAAATCCGCATCAAGCCAGATTTTTTTTTTTCAAAAAAAAAAAAAAAAAACCTTCCAGGCCGACCCAGCCTTAAAGGAATACCCGGTCTGGAAAGTAAAGTCGGCTGGCGTGATACAGATCACATGGCCCATTGAGTGCCCATTGGTAAATTAAATATAGATCTAACCCTATATACCCAATTTACCTGAAGGCGTTGGGATGGGCCATCATACACTATAATCACAATATTCTAATGTAGACCTATACCGTAATCACCCCCCCCCCCCCCCACCTTCCAACCACCCCCAACCACCCAACCGCCTAACCACCATCTTTACTTACCCAAGCGTAAGTCGTACCTTTCACCAATGCACAATTCCCACACTGGGACACTGAACCTGTATAAACTCTGACGTTAAAAAAACTATGCCACGATGCTGGTCATAAACCAGGAGGGATGGGCATCTCACCCGTCACAAACGTTCATGGAACAGAAATGAAATAAACACGTTGAAAGAATAGAAATGCTGCGTGCGTTTTGTATTTTGGCGCTGCAAGCAAGTCGTATCTAACATCACTTCTTCTCTACATAGAGGCTTCGATACACACACAAAAACACTTGCA
Source organism: Candidula unifasciata (assembly GCA_905116865.2). Lineage (NCBI taxonomy): Eukaryota > Metazoa > Mollusca > Gastropoda > Stylommatophora > Geomitridae > Candidula > Candidula unifasciata. The sequence goes on from CAJHNH020001347.1 coordinate 605,344, forward strand.
GCCCCGCATTTTTTCTGGACGGGAAGGGGATTTTAAGACTTGTTTGAGTGCGCAAAAATAAAAATAATGGGGAGAGAAGTAATTGGATATAAGGATATATTGTATTTAATAGGTTATTAAGAATTTTCTACACCTTGATAAGTATGTTTCCGGGGTGGGGTGGGAGAGGGGTGTGAAGAGGAAAGGGGGGAGGGTGGTAAGGGTCTCAGCCCCAAGTACTCAGGCCCCCTCCCCCCATATAATTACTTTTTCTTATCGTTCACCGGTTGTAAAGGAAGCGGAAGGTTCAGGTTGTTCGTCCACTCCTGGACTTTGGTTTTGATCCACAACTTGGGCTTTGCATGCACATCAGTTTTACAGATGTGACTTAATTATATGCAGACTGAAAGCTCCTCACCTCTTAGGCAGATGCTCTCCGACTTAAAATGAAATGTGCCTGATTAGTCGCCTCCTACGACATGCTTGTAACTGGGATGGGGAGAGATTAGGTCTAATCTTCGTTCTCCAAAATCAAGCCCCGGAATTCACACGCGGACTGTATAGTTACAGTAAATTTAGCGCCGTTTCAGAAATCTCTGATTCCAGTTTTTAGAGTCTCCCCCACAAGTAAAGTCAAATTAAGAACCCTTTTATTACGCTCCTGGTGCACAGGCAATATGATGTTAGTAAACTCGCAGTTTTATCAACTGGATTTTACTCCAAGTGCGCTGTGATCAACATCCCGCCGGCCGCCTTTACTTCTTAGCTCATTTCCTGGCAACCAAATTTAGACAGGATCGGCCTGGGAGCCAGTCCAGTTTTCAGTATTAAATCCAACTCAATGTGAATCCGAACCCAAAAACTTCAGGCCAGCCTTCTAGAGCCTAACCTCTGGGTAACCGCGACTGTCTTCCTCACACGGATATTAAATCAGCAGCTATGAAAAACTGCTCCCCCCCCCCCTTCTACTACGTTGCAGAGCCAACCCCAGCAGCCCCTGTCTGTTGTGTGTGTGGTTTCTCTAGGCAAATTTACGTCCAGCAGTTTGCCCTTACTCTGGACGGTCGACACCCTGATACCACTGTCGAAAACAACACAAGGCATATGACCCGCAGCTGTGATCGAACCCGGTACCCCGGCATTACGAAGCGTTCGCATCGACTTAGACACAGAACCGACCGTACCCCTACTACCATATCAAATAATGCTATAGCTGATAGCCACTGTAGAGGTTGTCTTTCACTGTTTCTGCCCGTCTCCCGTCTTCCATAGGAATCTTCAATAATAATGTATTTTTAATAATACAAGCTTTTATTAAGAACACCAGGAGTTAGTTGGACAGCAGTCTAAGAAAGTGTACATTTAGGATAAGAGACAAAAAGTGTTGGAGATTCCCTGCAGCCGACCCTCATTATGCATCACATAATTGAAAGAAAAAGAAAAGAAGAAGAAGAAGAAGAAGGAGGAGAGAAGAAGAAGAAGAAGAAGAAGAAGAAGAAGAAAAAAAGAAGAAGAAGAAGAAGAAGAAGAAGAAGAAGAAGAAGAAGAAGAAGAAGAAGAAGAAGAAGAAGAAGAAGAAGAAGAAGAAGAAGAAGAAGAAGAAGAAGAAGAAGAAGAAGAACAAGAAGAACAAGAAGAAGAAGAAGAAGAAGAAGAAGAAGAAGAAGAGAAGAAGAAGAAGAAGAAGAAGAAGAAGAAGAAGAAGAAGAAGAAGAAAAGAAGAAGAAGAAGAAGAAGAAGAAGAAGAAGAAGAAGAAGAAGAAGAAGAAGAAGAAGAAGAAGAAGAAGAAGAAGAAGAAGAAGAAGAAGAAGAAGAAGAAGAAGAAGAAAAAGAAGAAGAAGAAGAAGAAGAAGAAGAAGAAGAAGAAGAAGAAGAAGAAGAAGAAGAAGAAGAAGAAGAAGAAGAAGAAGAAGAAGAAGATGAAGAAGAAGAAGAAGAAGAAGAAGAAAAATTTCCGCCAGTACAAAAGCTACCATGCAGACTCACTGGCTCCTGCCCGAAGACAGCATGTTAACTAAAACCTGTAAAAGTAGGAAAAACGGCTTTCTCGGGGAGAGAGGTTTGATGATGGATGCGGCGTCTGTGGTTTAGATGTTTTAGAAGCAGTTTTTTATTTCTGTCATCACGGGTTCAGTTTTCTGCAGGCGATTTCACAGTATACAGTCAAGAAATGTAGGATTTCCTTTCAATATCCTGGCAGGTAATTTTTGTTTGAATGCTGAACATTGACTTGACTACACAGCGTTGTTTTTTTTTAATGTCAATTTTTTAATCTTTTGACAGCAATTCTGATTTTATCTACTCTGGTCTTTCCTGCAGCCCTGCTCAGTCATCTTACTTCCTAGGTTATTATTCTTCTTTTATAGTTTGTTGTAAGTGACAACATTAGTTTACTATCATTTAGATACACAAGGCGAGACTTGTTTACACAATAAAGGACTAGACAGACACCCGCTGTTGTGTGTTGACATAACCACACCACTGGCATTGCCTACATTGATATGCTCGCCCCGTCAGTGATATGTGTCCAAATATAAACATATTTATTGCCTCAGCTCAGGACACAACTGCCCATTGCCTTCAACAGACTCCGTAATTTGATTTTTTAATAGCCAGGATCTCTAGGACAACTGCCAGATCCCTGGTGGATCTAAACTCCTGACAACTTGGGCCGTGACACGACAGCATCAGTGATTGATGAAGCACTTCAGCCCTGCATACATCCAGAAATCGCGCATCCATTTTGATAAAACAAATAATCAACGATGGCCAAATTTCGGCAGGAACGATAATTCATGCTAGAAACGACACTTGGATTATCTCCACTTATCGTTCTTTTAGGCTTCCGGTTTCAGTTCTGGGACGAATTTGTGGCTTTCTAGAAATTTGTCATGCAACGTGTTAACATGGCTTAGAGCAGGGCACGGTAACGTCCGGTCAGTGAAATAGTTTCTTCTACCCCTCCCACAGTCGGCTCTGTGGCTAAGTCGATGCGAGCGCTTGGTAATGCCGGGATGCCTGGTTCGATCCCAGCTGCGGGTCGTGCGCCTTGCGTTGGTTTCGACAGTGGTATCGAGACAGCCGACCGTCCAGACACCAATGGCAAACTACTGGACGTATATTTGCCTAGAAAAATCACACAACTGCAACACCCTGTAAAGGATACGCAACGAACCTTAATCCCTCACAAAACAACGGCAATAACATGTTTGACCTGTATCTAATTATTAGAAGATAATTTTGAATGACCGTTGAATGATGTTATCAATATACAAATGGCCTAGTGCAGAAACAAAGCGCCCTATCCATGTTGTCGTCGTCTGTGACTTAGGCAGATTATTGATCACTGATTCTTCTTGGTGTTGCCTAGCTGTAAACTCCAGAGGAAAGTTCCGGTTGTTCGTCCACTCCAGTTTTGCATGCAAATCCGTTTTACTGATCTGGCCTACGTGTGTTCGTGAGTGTCGAATCATTGATGATTTTTTTTTATTTTTACGCTCGTTGGCGATGGCTGTCTTCGGTGGTGGATGTGCTTGAAATGGTCAAAAAAAAAAAAAAAAACCAGGAACACGTGACACCCCTAGACTGCAGGAGTGTTTAAGGGAAATCCCCCATGAAATCACACCATCGACGTGATGAGGTGACTTTCGTAAGTTGTACCCCATTCTAAAATAGTACAATCGGCATTCGTGGATGAGCTTGTCAATATAGTGTCGGCCGCCTTTACTTTCGAAGACATTTCCAATACAGAACCTTTTTTAGCTGTGTAAACCTGGAAGCCCAGTTATTCAAATCCAGCTGAGTGCGGACTCATATCTGTTAATCAAACTCTGTGGATTCCTAAAATGTATCGGTGTTAATTCTAAGTACGGACGATCGTGATAAATATGGATACATAGAGACTTAAAGAGGTAAGATCCCAGAGGGTTTGTTCAAGCAAACATTATCTTCTTGTGGTCCGAAGGATTGTAGAATAGATGCTTATTCAGTGTCGTTTACCTATAATGAGATGAGAGGATTATTTACACAAATTGCTCTTCCTCTCAACAAAACGAGCATTGCACTATACGAAACGCTGTTTTTGAAACAACAACACATGCATTCCATTACCCAATACGCTGTTTTTGAAACAACAACACATGCATTCCATTACCCAATACGCTGTTTTGAAACAACAACAAAACAAGCAAGTCAGTACATAACACACACACACACACACACACACACACAACGAATTTCAATGAACATTACGATGTTTTGAAGCAACCACAAAGCAATCATTCCCTTATACTATATGATGTATTGAAACTTGAACAGAACAAGCATTCCATTACACAATACGATGACTTGAAATAACAACAACAAAACAAGCATTCCATTATACACGACGATGTTTTGAAACGGCAACAAACGGGCATTCCATTACACAACGCGATGTTTGAAAACAACAATAAGAACATGTTTGAGATATAACAAAAATTAAATACAATATGACTGTTTTGAGCTCTAGTTCTCATTACTTTTACATGAAGCGTGTAATTCAACACACGAACTTGAAAGGAGAATACAAACATTGAAATGTGATCTTATTGAAAGATCCTGGGGATATCATACAAAGGCATACGAAACGACATTTACCATATTATTATGTCATTGGTAACCATGAACCTGTTTCAACTGTCACCACTGTCTGTTTTACCACCTTTTAGGGCGGTATAGACAGGGTTGTGAGCCTGAGAAATGAGGGCGCATGGCTATTGCTGTGGCCCCGGACTGTGCAGATTAGGATATTTAATTTGGATCACGAAAGAAAAGCTCCATCATCTTACCGGGGGTCGAACCCGCGTATCTCGCCTGAGAGATCGACGTTGTAACGGCTCGGCCAACCATTCTTAAACAACAATGAAAAACACAATGATACAGACAGGTAGTAAGATCTTCAGCATCTAAAATGATATTTCCGGGCCCTTATAGGGGAATAGGAGAAGAGGCAGACCAAGAAAGAGCTGCTTGAGTGAGTGAAGCTGGACCAACTCGGACCGGGAACTGAGCTATCAACACCCTGTGACGCAAAGTACAAAGTATCCCAATTCGGATGAGAATCCCGTAAGATTAAAATGCCATAAATCCCGTTCCAATGCAATGTTATTTTGGGGCGCCCATCGATTACAAAGTAACCTGAAAGTCAGACACAGCAGGGCATATTGGGGGGGGGGGGGGCGAGGTGGAATGATGATAAAGCTATTCTGCGACTTGTATAATCAGGTCACAATAACCACAGGAGGCCACCAACATATCAGATTTGCAGTTATGATATGTGAAATGTTCATAATGTTGAGCAACATCAGGGAAATAAGGGGATGATAGCACTTACGTGATAAGACATGGGACCTCATTTGAGCTGCTGGTAACCTAGACATCCGACAGGGGGAGATAACCGAAGCTGATTGCTCCTATGTAATCTAACATACGTCAGGGGAGGTAATTTAAGCTCCTTGCTCTGTGGTAACCCGGCACAAGACGAGCGACGGACGCAAACAAAAATGTAGAACCTACTAACTAAATGAAACTAATTAGCTAATTAGTCTAGTGAATGGATGATATATATATATACTAGAATTCTTGTGTATTTTTTCATCCCCTCGTGGGATGCAATATTTTGGTTAGTTTGAAGCACCACTCTAGCTTTTGTCGGGGGCCCTGAATATAGCCATAGATATGGCCTAACGACTGTTATAATTTTTTTGGACCTCTCCACGGGCGATCCTCATCCGCATGGTGGCACTTTCAGTTTCCGGGTGTTTATCGCTTGTGTGATGTGCTGGTCGGGTACAAATACCAACCAACAAATACATGTATTTCAACATTTTGTTAACTAGATTCATACACCTGTATGTCTTCTTAATCTTACCCCCCGCCCCCCCCTTTTTCACCCTATCCTAATCTAACAACTCCTCTCATCAGTCTTCATATTTTCCTCTTTCATTGTTTTCCCCCGCCACATCCTCCTCTTCCTGCTTCTTTCCTATCAGTTCCCCATCTTCTCTTGATCGTTGTCTTCCTTTTCTTTCTACACTTTCCGTCGACATACGAATTCGAACTCAAGACTTTCATACCAATTCACAAGTGTTTAGCCACTGCTCTACGGTGGCTCTCTATTTGGAAAGACTGTAACACATAAAGATATCAGTGTGAAGAAAGTGTTTCCTTCCCACACTATAAACACATCACTTTTAAAACTCCACAAAATACTTACATTGCCAACACATGTCAGAACACCAAGCCCATTAGCCTTACTTCCTATAGCCGCATCAAACCGCGACGTTGGTGTCACTGGCTTGCTGTTGCCTTCCGTTAAGCTTTTCCTGGCCACTGGTTTGATGTCGGGTGGAAAGGTATCTCCATTCTTGGGGTAAGTGTGGACGACACTGGTACTGGAGAGTGTAGTCGGGGATCCCAGTTTGGTTTCTGTCATTGTACGCCAAGTTGCAGCAAGGGTCATGCTGTCACCTCAGTCTTCTGTAGGGTGTGGTAGGAAGGCAACATCATCTGCTGAAACAGTTGCAGGGCTTCAGTAAATTATACGGTTTTTATACCTAAATTGGACTGTCAGTGGGATGGCTAACTTGTAGCATGGAAATGTAAATGGTTGGGGTACAAAAAGGAAGGAGATACCATCAGAAACCCTGAAGTTTGATTAATATACCAAGAGAGACGAATAATCATATTGGAGAATGACTAGAATACGAAGGGAGACGACTACGGTACTAAGGGAAACGAAAAGCCATATTGGAAAATTAGATTGCGAAGGGAGACGAACAGTCATATTCGAAAATGAATAGAATACCGAAAATGAATAGAATACTTCTTCCTCTTCTTCACTTCCTCTTTTACCACTGTGGGTGTCGAGGGAGATATAAGGTTCTGTTTCTAGCTCTTTTGGCCGCCTCGACCATAGGCACATCGTGCTGTTGTAGAGTTTCTCTGATGTTATCCTTCCATTTTTTCTTGGTCTACCTCGTGCTCTACGTCCTTCTTCTCTTTCCATGTAAGCTTTGTATGGTATGACTATAATACTAAGGGAGAAAAATAGTAGTATTCGAAAAAAACTATAATAGTAAGGGAGACAAATAGCCATGTTCGAGAATGACTAGAATACAAAGGGAGACAAATAGCCATATTCGAGAATGACTAGAATACAAAGGGAGACCAATAGCCATATTCGAGAATGACTAGAATACAAAGGGAGACAAAAAGCCATATTCGAAAATGACTAGAATACAAAGGGAGACAAAAAGCCATATTCGAGAATGACTAGAATACAAAGGGAGACAAAAAGCCATATTCGAAAATGACTAGATGTCACGGAGTGAACAACCAACACTACACTTTGGACTATTCGGACGTTAACACCCTTATATATTACTGCTTTTCGTCCTTCTTAGGACGTTATTTTTTGTTATTTGAAGCCCCACTCTGGCTTTTGCCAGGGGCCGCAATATAGGCAGGTCATCATTATGGCCAAATGTCTGAACGCGGTTTCTGGGACCTCTCCACGGTGATCCTCATCCGCATGGTGACACTTTGTGTCATCGGGTGTTTATCGCTTGTGTGATGTCCTGGTGGGGTAAAAAATCCAATCCAATCCTAACACCCTTATATGATATTATACACAGTTTCGTCCTTTTCAGGACGAAATTTTTTGTTATTTGAAGCCCCACCCTGGCTTTTGCCAGGGGCCGCAATATAGGCAGGCCATAAATATGGCCAATTGTCTGAACGCGGTTTCTGGGACCTCTCCACGGCGATCCTCATCCGCATGGTGGCACTTTGTGTCATCGGGTGTTTATCGCTTGTGTGATATCCTGGTGGGGTAGAAAGTCAGTCAGTCGTTAACACCCTTATAATATAACGGTACTATTCAATCATTACGTCCTTTTTAGGACGTAATTTTTTGTTATTTGAAGCCCCACTCTGGCTTTTGTCAGGGGCCGCAATATAGGCAGGTCATCATTATGGCCAAATGTCTGAACGCGGTTTCTGGGACCTCTCCACGGTGATCCTCATCCGCATGGTGGCACTTTGTGTCATCGGGTGTTTATCGCTTGTGTGATGTCCTGGTGGGGTAAAAAATCCAATCCAATCCTTAACACCCTTATTAAGTATTATCCAGTTTCGTCCTTTTTAGGACGAAATTTTTTGTTATTTGAAGCCCCACCCTGGCTTTTGCCAGGGGCCGCAATATAGGCAGGCCATAAATATGGCCAAATGTCTGAACGCGGTTTCTGGGACCTCTCCACAGCGATCCTCATCCACATGGTGGTACTTTGTGTCATCGGGTGTTTATTCGCTTGTGTGATGTCCTGGTGGGGTAGAAAGTCAGTCAGTCAGTAACACCCTTAACGGGCAAGCTAAATTCCAAATTTAAACCCCTCCGGTGGGTATATAGTCCCTCATATTGATATATACCTCTATCTGGTGAAATAAACATTTCTAGACATTCTAGTTGTTTTGAGAGGTCTACATTTTCAAACTTGCAACTGTGGGATAAATATCTTCTGGTATAAAATTCAGAAATTCCTGAAAGCCTTTATACTCCTGGGGCACTAATACAGGACTTCTTTTCTAGAGACGCCAAGCGGAATCTGGCGCGGGCATTCTTGGCCAGACCTCTGAGGTGTCGAGACGCATTTCAATTCTCTGATTAAACTTTAGCGCATTCAAAATACCAGTTTAATCTTTGAAGGATTGCTAAGTTTGGGTAAGCTGATTATAGTTTACGAGTACCATGGTATATGTCTCTTTAAAGTTGGCCACTGCTGCAGGAAGGGAAGGTTCAGCTGTGTGACAGTACAGAACTAGGCCGATCTTGGTGTCTAGACACTTAAGCCACTAAAATCAAACATTTTCCTTCGCTGGCTAATAGTTTGTGCTCTACTTGACCCACACCATCATAAAGATATTCAACCCAGCAAGTTAATTATTCTCTAACCAGACAACAGAAAGTGTGTCGATTAGCAGACATGTTAACTGGGTCACCCTTCAGCTGGCTAAACGCTGTAACGTCAGAGGTTGGTTTTAGCCCAACACAGGTGTGGGATGAGCAGACAGTGGATGGTATAAAATATATATGTGAGAGAGAGAGATGGGAGGTATATCTACAAGTGCATGGGGCGAGCAGAGTTGATGTTCTATGTTTGATAGTCTATCTGTCTCCACTCTGGCACTCATCTCCTGTCCCTGTTACTGACTGAACAATAGAGATGATATGTAGAGACTTATACTGTCGCATTATCCTAAGAGCTGTCCTCTGAATGATTACTAATGCAGATGTTAATAAACAGAGCTTGACATGTAACCCCTGAGATGACTGCTAATTCTGAGTTTCTTCTTGATACAGGATAATATCTCCTTGGAGGCCAGGCAGTGAATCAGCAGTCCACAAAACCACCTACAAGGAAGTCATTTATGTCTAAGCCAGTGGTGGGCATCAGATGGTGAACCTAACTGTGGTCATCAAGTAATGAAATCCTCCAGTTGGTCTACAGACAACATTATGGGTGTTGTACCTTCACCATCATTTATCCGGCAGCTTGTTTGTGCCTCAAGTGTTTAACTTGGTACCTGAGATCCTCTCCAGGAGCTTGGGTGTATCTCAAGTGTTTGAGTGTCTAGTGTGGGACTGTCTTCAACGTAACACCAGAGTGACTGAACATCCAGCAAGTTCAAGAAACCAGGGATTCAGATAAGTGTGGTCAATCGTTGGTTTATTGCCGGGCTTCACTATTAATCGTCCACATGATCATGATGATGATCTAGGCGGACTCTGGGACATTCTTACACGTTCAGTCGGATCGAGTTTGAAGTTTTGGTACTTCATATCACTCTGGGTTCTTGAAGTTCTTTGCTGTTTCTTATATAATGTATGTGTTGCAATTATTACATCCATTCAGAAATTTTCAGAGCTGACTTGGGTGTCCCTGTTTCACTATTCTAACTGTCTAACTTTGATGTTTGTGTGATTAGTAAGTGTAATCTATGTTTTCATGGCTATGATAGTAGGCTATCTAAGCATAAAAAGATATCCCCCAGGCTATGATAGTATGCTATCATGGCCTGGGGGATATCTTTTTATAGTAGTGGCGGTGTCCAGCCAGGTGTGCCTAGGAATATTAGATATTCTGTAGTACCAGAGCTTGAGTTGCCCTACTCCTGAAATAAGTTGAGCGTATATTGGCCACGGGATATCCCTCAGACCAATACGAGCCGACGCCTCAACATTATTATTTCAGAGTACTGTTGGTTCTTAAGGAGAAATCCTCAAATCAGGCACGCTACACGAGCGGTATGTGACACTAGAATACTAAGGGAGACAAATAGCTATGTTCGAGAATTATTCGAATACGAAGGGGAAACAATCAAGAATGCAGGACAATTATTAGAATATTAATTGGGACGAACCTAATACTTCGCATCCTTTTTATTTGAAGCCCTATTCTGGCTCTTGCCAGAGGCCGCAATATAGCCAGGCCATAAATATGGCTGAACGAGGTTTCTGGGACCTCTCCACTGTGATCCTCACCCACATGGTGGTAAGTAGTGTCACCGGGTGCTTATCGCTTGTGTGATGTCCTGGCGGGGTAGAAAGTCGGTCGGTCGGTTAACATAAACCCTTGACTCCTCAGGGATCGTCAAATCTTTAGATATTATTAAATTAACATCGTCACCCCCCTTGTCGGATGCAAATTTTTGTTATTTTAAAGCTCCCTCCCCAACGGCTCTTGTCAGATACCGCAATAGAGCCTGGCGCCTAAACGCGGTTTCCGGGTACTCTCCACGGGTGATCCTCATCCGCATGGTGGCACTTTGTGTCATCGGATGTTTATCGCTCTGTGTGACGTCCTGGTGGGGCAAAATATACTACTACTACTTGATATCACCCCGAAGTGTTAAAAACAGACCGGACCAGAGACTACCAGTAACAATGAAAAAGTGTTTTCCCCACGACCAAATATAGGACAAAATTGTTGTTGTTATTGTCATGATGAAGCCCCACCCCAGCTGTTGTCAGGGGTCCAAATATAATCTAAGGGTTGAACGGGGTTTTTCATCCGAATATTGGCACTCTATATCACCGGGTGTTTATCGCTCGTTGCGCAGTCCTGCTGGGGTAGATCGTCACTCAAACGAGGATCCCAGTCACATTTGACTGCACGTACTCCGTAACACCTCTACCTGAAAAATGGTACCCTAGTGTATCAAGGATCGTGATAGTATGAAACGCATTCACTAACATATAACTCACATGCCAACACAGTTTATCAGTGAATTAATAAGTAAATATTGGCCTGATGATATATAATTTTTTTTTTTAATAACACAAAATATTGAAAACATTTTTTTTTTAAATAAAAAATAACCAAAAAAAAAAAAAAAAACGAAAATAAAAATGAAGTTTTTTTTTTTTTTCTTTACTTACGAAAGCAGTACCCTACTCTCAGAAGTATTTTATCTAATTCATCCGAATTCTCGTGGAAATATAAATCCTCTATAAAGGTGTGAAATTATACTTGGCGTGTTCGCTTGTCAATGCGGAATATTAATCAATTTTCGTGCAATTAGTTTATTTTCAGAAAATGCGAACCAAATCTACTGCATAACAAAAACTCACACCAAACTCTGGCGAAAAGCAGTAACATAAATATATGTTAGAAAATATCACAGAATAATACTCGATAGTCCTAGGTATTTTTTGCATATTTATACATTTCTATTTACTTTTTTTTTTCAACGATTTGGCAACTAACTGATAATACAAGATTTTAATTCAACGGAATTTCGTATCGCCATTTTCTGACGCATTACACAGATCCAATCAGCTTGGTGCATTGATTCACGTGATTATCTTAGCAACGATGGCAGTACGGGGCGTGCTTAGTTACCAGAGAGGCCAGGAGGTTTCAACAGAAAATGAAAATAGGTGATGGATTACGGGCGTGGAAACATGAACCAGCTAGAGCTGACTGGCAAGATAAATAAACCAGCAATTGTTACAACATGTACATGGTATTAATATCACTGCCAAGATATTACAAGGGCTATTCCGTTGCTATGACGGCATCGCATAGCTGAGTCGGCCATGTTGGATTATTGGAAAGTACATAAGAAAGGTTTAAAGAAACATTGTTTTCTGTCAACCTCTCCGCCCATTATGATTGCTTTCTGCGCAGTAAAAGTACACTTCTTTCGTATATTTGAACTCACATCAAGTGTATCATTTAAACTATATATTTGTGATAGTGATTTAGTAAAGACTTTTTGAGGTGGGTATACGTGAGGACGTCGGCTCTGTGGCTAAGTCGATGCCAACGCTTCGTAATGCCGGGGTACCGGGTTCGATCCCAGCTGCGGGCCATACGCCTTGCGTTGGTTTCGACAGTGGTATCAGGGAGCCGACCGTCCAGCGAGCAACGGCAAACTACTGGACGTAAATGTGCCTACTGAAACCACACAACAGCCAGGGGCTGATGGAGTTGGTTCTGCAACGTCCTGTAAAGGATACGCAATTAATTAAAAATTAAATACGTGAGGACAGTGTGACAAAGGTTTTTTTTTCTTTACTATGATCAGCACAAACAACTTTTCTTTTACCTAATTATCATTGTTGACTTTACCTTCTTCTCAGTTAGTTAGTTAGTTAGTCAACAGATTATCCTTACTGAACATCGAACTATTCAGTCCATAAGTGCTAGGATTCCCTCCTTAGTAAATCCCGAAGCGTGTAGCGGTTGATGACACCAGCTCTGTTTTGTTTTCTCATTCTTCTTTGGCTTCCTGCATAGTCCTCTTGTCTGGCCACACCCATTTTAACATGTAGTTATTGCCAGTCTGGTCATTGTTGCAGATTAACAGTCATCTCTTGGTTCTCGAAGTTATCTTACTTCTCGTAGAGCATTCAAGATATCAGCATGGTCCATAGTTAGTCCGCCTTCCACAATAGCTCTATCTGCAAGCCGATCAGCTTGCTCTTTTCCTTGCACGCCTGCGGGCCCTAGCACAAATATGAAACTAATATGTGTCAGCCCCTACCGCTTTAGAGACTCCAGCCACATTTTTTCCGATCCAGCCTCTCTATCTTTCTGTGCATGTTCATCGAATCACTAAGAAAGCATGGGTGGGAAAAGGTATGTGTCTTCAGCACTGTTATTGCTCTGGTCACTGCCATGACCTCTATAGTCAGACTACTTGTGGTCAAGGCCAGAACACTATACCCTTGCTTCTCAATTCTAACTCCAACCTGGGTGGTAAAAGCCTAAAAGCTCACATGGCGAATTACTGGCCCATCTGTGTAAATGATAGCACCCCCCCCCCCCCCACCACCCCACACTCCTGTAGATAATTGTCGAAAATCAAAGCCTGCACTTCTGCCTTAACAGCGGCTGGACTTTTTTCTGTCTAGACGGATGCAAACAGAAAAGGTCGAGTCGCACTCTGTTGGTACTTGTACCCATTCCTCACCAGGTTCTATGTCCTCAAGTGAACACACCTGCAAAAAAAATGTCCTCGGCCTGGCCCATCCACGATTTTCCTCCTTTTAACCTGCTGCGTTTTTTTCTTTTTTTAATGTCACCATGTATCGGGTGTCGTATGTCTGCGCTGACTCTGAAGTAGACACCTGCTCGGCAAATTTGAATTCTCTCCTCCAGAAAGCAATGGCAAACTACTGGACGTAAATTTGCCTAGAAAAACCACACGAGGGGCTGACGGGGTTGGTTTTGCAACGTCCTGTAAAGGATACGCAACTAACCTGCCTCCATGGTTGGGAAATGCTGAAGGTAGCGCATCGCCCTGCAAGCTATATAAGCAAATACACTGAACGACGAACTCAAGAATGATTTTGTCCAAATGCACAACCTCCGTAGCACCGTCGAAAATCTTAGGAAAAAGAAAAACTCATGGTTTATATTCTGGCACAGATAATTATTTGTAAGAGACGGAACCTATCCGGCTTTTACATGAAAATGACGCGGTCACGAAAAACCACAACTGTGACCTTCTGTCACTCCTTATCATTATCTTCCCTTCCCCTAAATTATTTTCTTCTTCTTCTTCTTCTTCTTCTTCTTCTTCTTCTTCTTCTTCTTCTTCTTCTTCTTCTTCTTCTTCTTCTTCTTCTTCTTCTTCTTCTTCTTCTTCTTCTTCTTCTTCTTCTTCTTCTTCTTCTTCTTCTTCTTCTTCTTCTTCTTCTTCTTCTTCTTCTTCTTCTTCTTCTTCTTCTTCTCTTCTTCTTCTTCTTCTTCTTCTTCTTCTTCTTCTTCTTCTTCTTCTTCTTCTTCTTCTTCTTCTTCTTCTTCTTCTTCTTCTTCTTCTTCTTCTTCTTCTTCTTCTTCTTCTTCTTCTTTCTTCTTCTTCTTCTTCTTCTTCTTCTTCTTCTTCTTCTTCTTCTTCTTCTTCTTCTTCTTCTTTTTCGTCTTCTTCTTCCTATCTTTTTCTTCTTCTTCTTCTTGTTCTTGTTCTTCTTGTTCTTCTTGTTCTTCTTCTTCTTCTTCTTCTTCTTCTTCTTCTTCTTCTTCTTCTTCTTCTTCTTCTTCTTCTTCTTCTTCTTCTTCTTCTTCTTCTTCTTCTTCTTCTTCTTCTTCTTCTTCTTCTTGTTCTTGTTCTTTTTCTTCTTCTTCTTCCTATCTTTTTTTTCCTCCTCCTCCTTCTTCTTCTTCTTTGTTTTTTAAAATCTTCTTTCAGTCTTCAATCTCATTATTACAGACAAATGTAACACCACACTCTTCACTCTCTCCCTAAAGCAAAAAGCGGGCATCATCAAAATAAACGGAATACCCCTAAGAGATGATAAAGAGCTCACGTACCTCGGAGTCACACTTGATGACAGGTTGACATGGCGTAAACATATCAATAAGGCAGCAACAAAAAACCAGGAGGAAGACAGCCATCCTAAGAAAACTAAGTGGAACCACATGGGGAGCCAGTGGGAAAATACTCAATAAAGTATACAAGCAGAGCATACAAACACACTTGGAATATGTTCAGCATCTAGTACCACATTAAAGGAGTTGGACAAAGTGCAAAATCAAACAGAGTTATCACAGGAGGGATGAAATCAACCCATATATTAGAAATGGAGAAAGCTGGGAAAACACAGGCACTGAGAGAACGCAGAGATACAAAGTTGCAAATACAAGCTGAAAAGTTCCTCTAATCCAGATCACCCCATGAAAAATAGATTTAAGAACCTAGCCTTGGGACGGTTAAAAAGAAGCAGCTTTAAACATCAAGCCAAACGAATATGTAGACAAACTGCTGACGTTCCAGAAATTGGTTTTATACTTCAAAGTATTCCGGAACAAACCCCATGGAGAAAAAAATGTAAACTAACGGTACAGATCCAGACAAATGTGAAAGGGATATTTGACAAGAAAGAACAAGATAGTGTACAATGCAGAATGGCCACCATCAGTTATATTGATGAACAATACCCACAAGAACAATGGGTCAGAGTCTATACAGATGGGTCCGCAGAAAGTGCAGTTAGAAATGGTGATGCTGGAGTGTACATAGAATTCCCAGATGGTACTAGGGATAAATCCAGCTTACCAACCGGGAAGTACTGCCATAACTATGATGCAGAAACCCAGGCTATCAAGATAACAACATAGAAACTGCTAAATACCAGTCTTGGCTCCCAGTATGTGGTAATGCTGACAGATGCCAAATCAGTGCTTATAGCACTCATGCCTAGGAAACTACCAGAATTTCAAACACTGCTGACACAACTCAGATTTATGAGAAGAGTCGTAATGCAGTGGATTACGTACTATTGTGGAATGTCTGGAAATGAGAAAGCTGATCAACTGGCAGGGGAAGACAAAAAGTGCAGCCGGATGTACCAGTCACATACCACCAAAAGAAAAGAATCATTAAATCGATCAGGAAACCACCAGCCCCAGCACAAGACGATTATTTTATTTTGGACAGATCAGAACAAGTTATTATCCTCCGCCTCAGAACAGGGCATAACCGATTTCGTAACCACATGTACACAAAATTCAAGATAGGCGTATCAGCCATGTGCACCTGTGGAAAGGTGACCCAGACAGCAGAGCATGTACTCGAGGACTGCACAGAATTAACACATTAAGGCAAACCTTTTGGCCAGAAAGAACAACAGTGGAACGTAAACTCTATGGACCACTGAATGAACTAATAACGACAGTGAAATTTATACAAGAGACAAAACTGTTGATATAGACAACTTATTTCAGGCAAACGAAAGAAGAAGAATCATCTCATTGGTTTCTGGTCAAATGCATTCTTTCTTTAATTTCCATGAGTTTAAAAAAAAAATAGGTTTCTCCAGAAACTCACAACCCACCAAGTGGCTAGTGGATTACTAAGCTTATATTCCCAGCACTGACGTATCTCAGGATTTTCCGACTTCAGATACTTGTAGCAAATCCTGTATTGAAGCCAGCAGCCACGTGCTAACAGCTATGTCTGTTGGCCATATCCATATTTGCTTAACTAGCATCTAAAGCTGATTCACATGTAGTAGATTGCAATGGGCGTGTTTAGATTACAATGGGTGTTTTTCCATCAGCGTGGAGCATATAGGTATTAGTAATCCTTTGGCGGGTACTGCTTCGTGGGTGTAACGTTATTTTGGCTTTCCATGCCACAAGGTTTAGGATTATCAGATAAGCCGACCATATCTCTTGCATATCCGCTTAAACTCTCCCCATGCAGTCGTTCAAATATTGGAGTGATTTCTCCCTGCTCTCCACTTCTTCAGTTGCCATTTACAAATAACTTTGCCACATTTCCTTACCCAGCTCACGCCAACTGCTGTTCTTTGTTTGCTGTTTTGTGCAGCTTGATGCTGTCGTGGTGTAAAGGTAAAAAGGTAAAGTCGGGAGATATGAACCAGCGTCATTGCACACGGTTATAAACCATAAGTGCTCTGCCACCAGAACGGACAGGTGATAAGAATTGTCCGCCAGTGTCGCCGTTCGCACGTAACTCTGTAGCTACAGCGACGTTCCTCCGTTTAACCCAGAGTATCACACTTCTACCCATTTCCTAGAAGCTGGGTGAACCCCGGGAGCCGCCCGGTTTCGAACACCGACCGTGGGATACAGCGAGTCGCAGTTGGATTTGAAAGCGAGCTTCTTATCGACTGCTCTAACACGCCCCCCCCCCCGCCCTCCATGTCGGGGTGTAAAGGCATCAACCGAGGCGCCAATCAAATCACACCCCAGTTATAACTGAAGCCGTTCTCAGCAGGGTTCGAACGTACACTCACACTTACCCATCCCTGACCACCACCACCAAACGAACCACAGTCTCTTTACGCACACAAAGAAAATGCACAATTTGACAGCTCACACAATTGAACGCTTTTAATCTCCCCCATTCCCCCCCCCCCCACACACAATCCGATTCTTTGCCATTCCACTCCTTCTCTCCCTGTACCACTCTCACATGTGTAACTTGCACTTTTCCAACATGTAAACCTTCATCTGCGACAGTTGTTGCTTAAAAACGATAAGTGTTCCAGTTTGACGGGTTCAAACGATAACACCACGAGACACCAGAAACTGAACCATTAGTTAAGACAGGATGGGTTCAAGCTACCGCTGCATAGGGTACACGTCGCTCAGCAAAGCTTAGCTTGCTAGACAACTCCTATAAACGTACTGTGAGCTGGTTGGTATGGAAAAAGTTCAGAAATGAGGCAGCTCCCTGGTAAACTGATCCAGTAATTAAATAAAGTCCACTAGCCTTGTTACGTCACTGGCGCATGAAGCACCTAATGCTAGGTTCATACTTGTGTACCAAATCCGCAGTCGATATGTGATGTGGTTAACATCAAGCCGACCGCGTTTACTTCCCATCACATTACCTGGTACCCATTTTAGGATGGCTTTACTTGGGAGCCAATAATCATTTAAAAAAAAAAAAAAAGACATCGGACGGGAACATTTGACCTGTGGGGCCCACAGGCAGGCTTCTAGCCACTTGACTAACCGCGGCCTCCTGTTATATTTCTCCCGTTCAACCCTTTACCACTAAATTATTCTCGTGACACTGCTGACCTATGAGGGATTCACAAGTGATCTCTATTGTTGCTGGTTTGCTGAGGTATCCCACACCATTCATATGCCTTTTTTTCAATTAGGGCTGTACCGAATATTCGCTTCGTATTCGCTTCGGGGCTGAATAGTGTACCTCATAACTATTCGGTATTCGGCCGAATAGTTGCGGTCGTACCGAATACGAATAGTGGTTACCTTACACCCGTTTCTGCATACACTGTGATGGACTGAAATAACTCTCTTATAACACAATGGTTGCTGTTGCCTAAGTCTGTCGTAGCGAGGAAAACTACATTGTAGCAGAGGTTCTCAAACTAAGTGCGTATGCAAGGGGTGCCGCGTCTAAAATCAAGAAAAGTCGGCTACAAATTGTGACATTATTAAAGAAGTCATGAAGATACTAAAAAGTTAAAATTTAAATTGTCTTTTCTCGCCACTGTCGAAAATAGTTTTTTTTTTCCCCTTGTTTCACACTCAAAGTGTATCATACTGCATAAAATGCCAACCGGAGCGTGCTAAAAATTGCCTTTGTATTTATCTCAAAGTGCGACCGATCCTCCATTTGTATTCGTGAAGGTGCAGCGGATAAGTAAGGTTGTGATTACATTTTGGCTGAAATTTAAAAGTGGAAAATGTGGTCTATACAATAGTCGCTGTTAGCCTCGTCAAGTAAGCACTTATATTTAAAGGCAATGTTTTGTGAGTCCTGAACAATCTGTAGGCAGGCCAAACAATTTCTTGAGGACTCAGAGATGTGGTTTTACAGAACAATGCTTAAAATACCCCGGACAGCCACACACACACACAAAGCAGCCAAGAGGTTTTGAAAGAGGCGGGAGCCCAAAGACAACTTATCACAGACATCAGAAGGAGACAGTCATCATTTTTCGGCCTTGTTATTAGAAGAGGGAAAATTGAACATGTTGTGACCACTGGAAAGATCCGTGGAAGGAGCGATAGAGGAAGACAACTAGATACATTTTCTTGAGTCTTGTTGCATGGCATGGAGGTTTGTCAGCACACGAACTTCTTCTTCTTCGCGTTTACCAGCTGTAAACTCCGGCGAAAATCTCTGGTTGTTCGTCCACTTCTAGACTGCAGTCCTGTTCCAGAACCTGAGCGTTGCGTGTGCATCCGTTTGACAGATCTGACTCATTTGTATGCAGACTATTGGTTCCTTGCCTCTCAGGCAGATGCACTCCGACTTCGAAGGAAGCTCCCAATTAATCGACTCTTATGACATGCTTTTGGGTAGGCAGTGGGTCTATTTTTGTTTTCCATATAATAGGGCCCCAGAACCCACACGGGAATGCACACGAACTAATACATGCTGCAGGAGATCGCAGATTGGGGCGAGGCATAGTCGTCCATGCCTGTCGGCAAGGCACCTGATGATGATAAAACACTATTCGTATTCGTATTCAGCCGAATAGTTGGTCCCGCTATTCGTATTCGGCCGAATAGTGAAAAACACTATTCGGTACAGCCCTAATTTCAATGTCTGCTATTCTTCTTCGGGAACAGACGTGGTGTAGCGGCTAGAATCTCGCCTACCGATCGGAATGTCGCGGGTTAGGATCCTGACGAAGGTAGACAGATTTCAAGGATGGCCTCGGCTTTTATGTCAACCCAGCCTTGAATGGGTACTACATGTAGTCCTGGGAAGTGAAGGCGGCCGGTGTGATGCTGACCACATCACCCACCAAATGCCGATTGTCTATAAAATATAGGTCTAGTCCTATGACCGAACCTTTCAGGTGGACCCAGCTTTAAATAAGTACCAGGTAGGGTCATGGGAAGTAAAGGCTGCCGCCGTGATCTTGACCTCATCGCCAACATAGGTTTAGCCCTATATGCCCTATATAGGTCTAGCGCGACACCCAAGTTAGTAGAAGAGGGTCTTTTTACTGGTGTATAATAATATTGCTATAATGTTGCTTTTGTACAACTTTATATATATCATTTAAAAAAAAACTATGCATTGATCTGCACTCATAGAAAGAAGTAGAAGGATAGAAGGACACACCAGGCAACATAAAAATCAAAAGCTATAGCTATGTCTCATTGGTATGTTGTCTCGTGTGACCATCTATCTGTCTACTTATTTCTATGAGTGCCAATCAATACAGCATTTATTTATTTATTTATTATAGATAATATTTCTAGGGCCTCTAGAGTTCCCCCTCTGTTTATTTATGTGAACTGCTTGTATAACCTTAATGTTGTCTACAAACCACGTCCTCTCGACTTTTGTTCCAGTAACCAGCGTTTCTTACTCCAGACTACATTATCTATCTGAAGGTAGGGCGGGAAGTCGGTCTGTATGTCGTCCTGACTCAACGTCCCATCACACTTGCTCACTCCCGTCAAACAAGTTGATGGATAGAAAGCGGGCAACACGTGCAACGACCTCTCCGGGCATAGAAGACAAATATGTAGAGAAACGCACTGATCAGGGTCAGCAGGTGACCAGCCGCGTCAGTTCCATTCAGGGACAAAAGTATCAATCCTGTTCAAGTATACGTAACTGCCCGTACTAAGTCATTTCTCTGGCTGTCAATGCCGTGTTCTGAAGCTTTCACCTATTTGTATTACAGCTCTCACTTTCATCAGATACCGGGTCACCCACTGGTTAGCCAGTAGACGACTTCCTCGCCTGTCTGGACAGTTGTTGGGTCTTGTCTTCTTTGACCATCGGCGTTAGATGGCGTTATCACGGGTATAACAGAAGCAATGCGATAGACGGCGTTATCAGGGGTACTTGACCAGACACGATACACTACTAGATGTAAGTCAATGGCCAGCCTATTA
>CAJHNH020001347.1:631238-676238 GCA_905116865.2 Candidula unifasciata
ATAGATAGATAGATAGATAGATAGATAGATAGATAGATAGATAGATAGATAGATAGATAGATAGATAGATAGATAGATAGATAGATAGATAGATAGATAGATAGATAGATAGATAGATAGATAGATAGATAGATAGATAGATAGATAGATAGATAGATAGATAGATAGATAGATAGATAGATAGATAGATAGATAGATAGATAGATAGATATAGATAGATAGATAGATAGATAGATAGATAGATAGATAGATAGATAGATAGATAGATAGATAGATAGATAGATAGATAGATAGATAGATAGATAGATAGATAGATAGATAGATAGATCTCCCCCTCCAAACAAGACAGTCCCTAGCATTTACTTCTCGTGAATCCTTACCTTCAATGGGAGGATTAGTAAACTACGCTTTTTCCTCTACCTGTTATCATGTACTTGGCACAGTGAGTGGGAGAGAGAGAGAGAGAGAGAGAGAGAGAGAGAGAGAGAGAGAGACGGAAAGGGGATGGGACGAGAAAGACGAAAGGCAGATTTTCAGAAAGAGAATGAAACGTAGAAAAAAGGGGGGAAAAACACAGAACTGTGTATTATTAAAGAAACGAAGGAAAGAGAGAGAGAGAGAGAGAGAGAGAGAGAGAGAGAGAGAGAGAGAGAGAGAGAGAGAGAGAGAGAGAGAGAGAGAGAGAGAACACTAATAAGGATATACAACACAACAATCAGATAGGTATACAGACACTACAAAGAAAAGACAGACTGAGAGGCGGACAACCATTCAAACGGATAGACAGACAAACAGGTAAATGATAAGAAGATAAGAATAACAAAGCGAAAACCCCAGAATAAGGAATAAAACAAAATAAACCTAAAAGTAAAAATAAAAAGAATAAAAAGGAACATAAAGAAAAAATGTTCCTACCTGATATTTGACAGTGTGACGCAAAAACACAAGTTCAAGCAGACGTCAATATCCGCCATATTGCTCCATGCTGCTTCAACCGTAGATCTAAACACTTCCGGCCACTAGAACCCTCATGTCGTTTCACAGATTCCACGCACAGAACCCCAGAAACAACGTGGCCCTGGGCACGACAGAGTTGCAAATTCGATTTATTGAGCGAACAAATAGTCTTGTAGCCAGTTGGACATCTTATCGAGAGACCGTTCTGTGGGGTCTGCTGGGTGTAATTACATGAAGAAAACCATTGATACCCACGTTGGAGTCAGTCGCGGAACAGTATGGCGGGTCTTATCGTGTAGATTTCTTACCGTCCCGCCAAAAGTTTCGTATCATATCAGCGGTTCTGAAATTTGCATGTAGGCTATATTGGCTATAGATAAAGTCAAGGGAGGGAACGGTTAAAGGGAAATGTCTTAACGGAACCGCTCAAGCCGTTCGTCGGCCCTGTGGCTAAGTCGATGCGAACGCTTCGTAATGCCTGAAAGCCGGGTTCGATAACGGCTGCAGGTCACTCGCCTTGCGTTCGTTTCGACAGTGGTATAAAAAAAGCCGACCTTCCAGAGGCAATGACAAACTACTGGACGTAAATTTGCCTAGAAAAACCACACAACAGTCAGGGGCTGTTGGGGTTGTTTCTGCAACGTTCTGTGAAGGAAACACAACACCCTTGTCAAGCAGTTCTCCGCAACGATCCAAAGGGTTTGAGTTCATTTCCAGGCTTCTTTTACGGGTGTATCGTTTTGCAGTTGAGTTGTTTCAAGAATTGTTTTAGAGTTCTTTGACAACTGATACTGGAGCTGATGAGTTCGTGTTTGTGTCCTGCTTTTGGCAGACTGCTAACCTAGCGACAGAGACCAAGCCGTACAGCTTGGTGCAGTGATTTCAGATTGTCTGTGGCATAGGAATTTGTGGGCTTAACCACTTTGACCCCGCCCCCCTACCCCCCTTCCCGCCCTATCTCCGTGCCCTTAGAAATTATTTTTGGCGGACTCATCTCACCCCCACTCCACTTCCATTAGTACGTGTGAAAAACTGCTATTGTTGTTGTTATTAATATTATGATTGTTATTGTTAGGATTATAATCAATTAGCAGTTAAAAAAGGGTTTGAGCCCTTGTACACCCACTGAGTGCGGATTGGTTCACACAATTTAGCTCTAGCCCTATGTGGAAAAAAAAGATAAAGAAAAGGGTCCACCACCTGAAAATGTTTAAGGGAGATGAGGCCCCCCGCTTTCAAACGTTTTCTTTGTTGCGGCAAGTCTGGGTCTGATCAGCTTTGAAGTGTAATGAGAGATGAAGGCGTGTCTGAAGCACTTCTACGTCCAAAGCTGCGTCCCCCGTTGCCTAGATCACTGGCAGCGGAGAAGTATATACGTTAAAGGTTGAAGGTTGCCCGGCTCTCTAGCGTAGTTGGCTAAACAGGATTGCGCGGTGACCGGGTGAAGAACTCCTTGTGGTCCGGGTTCACTCCCGGGGTAGGAAGAAAAGCCACATTTCTCCCAGAGTTACGGTATTTACAATGGAATCAAGGCCGAAAGGTTGCAATATCCATAATACCGAGCCTAAGGGTTAACAACTCATGGCTTTTGAATACTAAAACAAACAAAGGTTGAAGGTCAGAGGGACGACCTCATTGCACTGGGAGTTTATCCTATGGGAATCTCTCCGGTAGCCAATAATCGAGAACATCACAGCAAGCATGAGATTCGTAACTCCTGTGACGATCCCCGAGGATCTGAGTAGACATTGCACATGTCAACTGAGCGACGCAACCGGGAAACGAACCTAGGGCTTTCTGAGTGCGAGGCAAACGGCTTGACGACTTCGCCACGGAGACCACCCCATGTCTCCACAAGAACTGTATAAATAACTATGTTTATGTTTACGTGCGCAAGAATACACACGGGCGTCCAATCTTATTACCCAGAGACTAGGGGAAATTACCAGAAGTCTAGGTTTACAAAACCCAGCCTTCACTGGGGCTTGAACCCGGGACCTCCAGCACTCGAGGCGGACACCATACCTAGAGACCACTCAATCCCTATAAATAACTGTCTGATGATGGTGATGAAAATGTTTGTTTGCAGTGGTATTTCACCTTGATCTCTTGGCTAGTTACATGACTCGAGCAGGGCGCTTTTATAGCAATAATAATAATAATAGTAATAATAATAATAATAATTATACAATCCACATTACAAGTCGAAACACAATATATTGGGGGATTGGGTGGGGAGGGGTGTGTTTTAAAGCCCCCACCCGGCTGTCGTCGAGGACCCTAAATATAACCTATAGGTTGAACGGGGTTTCTAGGACTCGCACCCGGCTGATTCTCATTCAAATGGTGACACCTTGTGACACTGGATGTTTATCGCTGGTTGCGCAGTCCTGGCGGGATTGAACTTGTCAGTCAGTCAGTCAGCCAGTCAGTCAGTCAGTACTCTCTGATGAGGCTGAAAGTACAAGGCGCAGTGTACTGTCTACCCATGCCAGAGATCATCAGGAAATGAGAGTAGACCGTCAGATGATATGCACTGGTAACGTACTTAGGGGAAAGGATGCCTATTGTGTTTCAAAACAAAAGCAAATAAAGACAGACCAGTCGATACAAACTGAAGTTAGATATATCATCTTAGACAATTGTAGACAAGGGGGAGGGGGTGTAAGGGAGAAAAGAGTAGTTGATGATGTCGAGGATGGTAATGATGATGAATATAAAGATGATGATGAATGTGACGATGATGATGATGATGAATGTGACGATGATGATGATGATGATGATAATGAAAACAAAAAGAAGAAGAATGCCAGCTATAGAGATCACCTCTACGCTGTCTCCATGTGACAGCCGTTTAACTTTTCTGAAAACCAGCATAACTCCAGGCTTGACGCTTTGTGGTGGTAGTCTGGGTGTTGGGTTGTTTTCGTTAACACAAAACAAGGAGAAAGGCGATCCTTATCAACCACGCGACCCCTGTTGCGTCACAGGTTTTGTTCCGATCAGCGGTTCTTAACTTGTTGATCAGCACCACGTGTGTATGTGTGTGTGTGTGTGTGTGTGTGCGTGTATGTGTGTGTGAGGGGATGGTGATGACAGCTCTTTCTTCTTATTATACTTCTTCTTTATCTTCTTCTTCTTCTTCTTCTTCTTCTTCTTCTTCTTCTTCTTCTTCTTCTTCTTCTTCTTCTTCGTCATCATCGTCATCTTCTTCGGGTTCACTGGCTGTAAACTCCGACGGAAAGTTATAGTTGTTCGTCCACTTCTGGAATTTGGTCGTTCGACAGGGCTGGTTTATTTGTATACAAACCCCTGGTTGTTGGCCTCACAGGCAGCTGCACTCTGACTTCGAACGAAAGCAAACGGGTGCCAGGAAAGTCTTGTATCCAACATATCGACGGGAGTGATGTTCCACATACCATCCAACATAACGACGGAAGTGATGTTCCACATACCATCCAACATAACGGCGGGAGTGATGTTCCACACATCATCCAACATAACGGCGGAAGTGATGTTCCACATACCATCCAACATAACGGCGGAAGTGATGTTCCACATACCATCCAACATAACGGCCGAAGTGATGTTCCACACATCATCCAACATAACGGCGGAAGTGATGTTCCACATAACATCCAACATAACGGCGGAAGTGATGTTCCACATACCATCCAACGTAACGGCGAGAGTGATGTTCCACATACCATCCAACATAACGGCGGGAGTGATGTTCCACACATCATCCAACATAACGGCGGAAGGGATCTTCCACATACCATCCAACATAACGACGGGAGTGATGTTCCACTTACCATCCAACATAACGACGGGAGTGATGTTCCACACATCATCCAACATAACGGCGGAATTGATGTTCCACATACCATCCAACATAACGGCGGGAGTGATGTTCCACACATCATCCAACATAACGGCGGAATTGATGTTCCACATACCATCCAACATAACGGCGGGAGTGATGTTCCACACATCATCCATCGACTGCCAATGTTTCATGAAATTATGAGTCCCGCATCATTTCCAGAAGTGCCACGTACCTTTAACTGACTTACTTTACCTTACTTTACATTACTTTACCTTACCTTTTCTTAATTGACCTTATGTTACATCCCTCATGAAATAGAGTAGCAAGCAATATTCTGGGATTCTGCATTTTATTTTAAAACCGAATGCCAAAAGGTATTGAAAAAGATCCTATACTTTAAATCATAGAAGCTTCTTCTTATAGTACACGCCACAGGGTTTTGGTAGTCATGGCCGTCAACCTTTCGGGTAGTGTACATCAGTTCTGATACGATGATCCTCCTTGTCATGATGTCAGAGTGTCCAGCGTCTTCTATCTTGGTCTCACTCAACCTCGTTTCCACTTCAACTTTCCTCCTGTCACAATGTACTCCAACCTTCTCCTTCTAATGACGTTACCAACGAAAATAGATTGTCTTCTTTGCAGGCTGACAGTCAGTTCTCTTAGTGAGTTTGTTTCTTTTATGTCATCTTTATTACTTTATTTCAAGCTTTTCTCATCACTTGTAAATAAAGCCGCATCTCGCCGTACCAAATAATTTTTCGCTAATCGCCCAGAATGCCGGTCATAGATATGACATCTGTAGCAATGAACCTTAAGTCATAAGGTGGAAAGAGAATGCCGGTCATAGATATGACATCTGTAGCAATGAACCTTAAGTCATAAGGTGGAAAGAGAATGCCGGTCATAGATATGACATCTGTAGCAATGAACCTCAAGTCACCGGGTGGAAAGAGAATGCTGGTCATAGATATGACATCTGTAGCAATGAACCTTAAGTCACCAGGTGAAAAGAGAATGCTGGTCATAGATATGACATCTGTAGCAATGAACCTTAAGTCACCAGGTGGAAAGAGAATGCCGGTCATAGATATGACATCTGTAGCAATGAACCTTAAGTCATCAGGTGGAAAGAGATGGCCCGTCGCAGATATGACTGGAGGTGGGTGACATCTGTAGCAATGAACCTTAAGTCATAAGGTGGAAAGAGAATGCCGGTCATAGATATGACATCTGTAGCAATGAACCTCAAGTCACCGGGTGGAAAGAGAATGCCGGTCATAGATATGACATCTGTAGCAATGAACCTTAAGTCACCAGGTGGAAAGAGAATGCTGGTCATAGATATGACATCTGTAGCAATGAACCTTAAGTCACCAGGTGGAAAGAGAATGCCGGTCATAGATATGACATCTGTAGCAATGAACCTTAAGTCATCAGGTGGAAAGAGATGGCCCGTCGCAGATATGACTGGAGGTGGGTGACATCTGTAGCAATGAACCTTAAGTCACCAGGTGGAAAGAGAAGGCCCGTCGCAGATATGACTGGAGGTGGGTGACATCTGTAGTAATGAACCTTTAGGGCTCGGAATACTGAAGAAGGAGAAGAGGAAAATATGATTATAGCTGTCCCTGAAAGGAGAGATTGGTTTGACCAAAGGCGTTTCTGTGTTGGTGATTGCTCCCCTTGACATGAGAACCTGAGTGTGCAGTGTTCTTGAAGTGTGACTTTGGTCTCGGATTGTGAATACAAAGCACGAATCACGGAGTGGGTTTTCACCACTTCTAGAAGATGCTGCAGATGGTAAAAGAAAATAAAGACAGAAGAAGTTCTTTATAAATACTTTCTGCAAATGTTTTTGTAACTGATACGAGGCTGGCGCACAGACACATTTATATTCAATCTGATATTATATGACATCTTTGTAGCTATACATAGTTGTAAATTGTCGCAGATACTTGCAAATTTTACAATTAAAAACAAACCGACAGTAATATGTATAACAAATATTTCTCGTATACCTCCCCCCTCCCCACCCCACCCCCAGGTTTTCCTCGTCTTTTTGTGCGAGCTTATATTATGTGTTATTATAGTATAACAAACGACGTCACAACACATTCGGCATTCCAATGCGTGCTCAGTCCTCCGATGCAACAGCTACTGGAAAATACTGTAATGAACCATTTTCTCCTTGATAAGTTATGTTACAGAAAGAATGACGTCAGGTATTAAATGTGAATGAGAAATTTAAATGTAACGAGTGCAAAACCGAGATGCACGAGGCAAATGTTGGCTAAATGAAACCTGTGTGAATCGAAGAACACGAGAAAGTCAATGGGGCATAATTATAATGTGGGCGTTAGAAGATTATATAATGCCTTAGAAAGAGCATGTTGTCAGTCTCGTTTGGGCCAAGAAACTGAATGCGTGGAGAGCGGAGAAGTGTTTGTTGGATCCTATGTGCGTCTGAGTTTCTAACGCCTACTTGGCCAGGCAGCAAAGACTGACTGGAAATCATCTGCCAGCTGATTGTGTTCGTCGCCGTCATGAAGAATAGTTGTTTTTGTGCGGTTGTTATTGTGGAATGATCGGTTGTGTTTTTCCATCAGCGAAGCTAATGTTGACATTCGTTTGAATAGATCTTAGATACCAGTACCTAGATATGTCCTTCACCATGTACCGGCTGAAGAAACAGCGAGTGGAGAATAAAGTGTGAAACCGCATTGTGTCGTTCACTGTCGTCCATTTTTACTCGTGGTGTTGATGTCGGTGCGTGAAAGAGCAATCTGCCAGTGACTGGAGCCAGAGTGAATAAGAACAGGATCATTGAAGGTGCCTATACTGAGAGTTCACACGAGAAACTGGTTATGATGTCTGCTATCTCGGCATCGAGGGCGGCCTAGACGTGCTTCGACGTGCTTTACTCCAATGTCACACAATCGTGTTAATTTCAGGGATTCGTCATTATCCACTAACCCAGTCCGTTCGGCGCTGATGGTGTGTGATTTATGTAGAGAGACCGTTTTAAATTATACCAGATAATCTAAACAAATTCAAAATACTAGCTATATCCATCTTTTGGGCAGTCGCCGTGGCGTTGGCGGCTAGATGCCCGCCTGAGGATCGGAAGTTTATAGGTTCGATAGAGCGGGACTTTTTCAAAAAATGACGTTGATCTTCTGTCGACCCAGCTTTGAGTGGGAAGTAAAGGCGACCGGTGTGATGCTGACCACATCACCCACCAAGTGCCGATTGGTCTAGCCCTATATTCCCAATAAGCCTTAAGGCGTGGAAAAGGGTCCTTTACCTACTAACTTATAGATCTTTAAAAATATAGATAGTGGAAATATATTTCCTTTCAGTTTTTTGTTAAACATAACATAAATATGTTTGCAAAACCATATAATTATAAAAATTTTTACAAGGTTTTAAGTTACAAAATAACACTATTTATTCTCAATTTCCCACTTGAAAATCATCGATTAGGTCATCAAATGAGAGGCACCTTAGATTGTGAGGCCCTTAGCTTAGCTTATTTAGGTCATACCTAAATCCAGCACTGATACTACATAACAGATGCAAAGAAAGAACGTCGACTCTTGACAACTTTCAGATTACGGATTTAAATAACAAAGTCTCTTTTATCACCTTTTTGATTGTCTTTCAACTTTAACCCGAAGAGGTTGAGAACCTCTGACCTTTGACATTCAGGTTGATTACATTAGCAGCGGGCGCCGTAGCGTTTCAATTATTTCTCACTCCTGGAAAAATGTTTTCTTAGATACGCCCTCGACTTGGAGGCTAGGAGGACATGTGGTTTTGTCGAGAATGGCAGACGTGGGGTGTTTACCAACAGCCGAGCATCGCACGAACAAATATAGCTTGGCTGTGGTACTTTAGATAGCGTGAGAAAAGATGAGATTTAACACAACTTTTGAAACAATCAGAACGTCGCTCTGGTAACGACACGCCTACATGTTTCTCCTTCTCTTGCTAGTTCTGCTGCTCTATGTACTTTTATAGACAACGCATCTTCAATGTCACGAATCCACGTTCGCGAAAGTCTGCTTCTGGTTGGTTTTTCACGAAACTGTCCCCAACGTCACGATCTGCCCGAGATAGCTCAGCTTTGGAAACAGGATGCTGTTTATGAGCCAGTTCTCCTCGATGTTCAGATCTAATAGAGAATGTCTGTGATTTTTTTTTTTGTCTTAGTACTCTAAGCGATTTTTCTTTAGCATTTTAGTTTCGAAACTCCAGTTTGTTTTTCTTCAATAATTTAGAGCAATTCCATATTTTTTAAACAATGTTAAATTCAATGAGAAACGAAAACTGAAATTATTTAAACGGTGCCGGACGCAACAACGTACACTATGACAATGGAAATAACAAAATGCATAGGAAGTCCAGGAAAAATATGGATCGAAGGAGTCACCGTCAAACTAAGACTTCACAACAGCACACCAAGCAACCGATCACGCCCCACCTCGGCTACCTATCATCTGCTATACTGTAACAGCCACTGGTACTGACACGACAGGATCGATGCTACTGAACATTTGTTCAGACCGGCTAAAGAGATTTCATATAATCTGACTGAGACAAACATGAACCCACGCAAGAAATAAAACAAGTCGCTTTCATAAAAAAACACAATAAAGGAAGAGAAAATGATTGCTATGGTTAGAAAGCCTTCACCAGCGTATCCCTAAAAAAAAAATGACTAATAATAAAATTAAAGACGTTTTTTTTTATGTGACACGCTTATAAACAAACGTATTTTGGTAATATTTTCGCTTCTAATGTCAACTGTTCATGGGAGAACAAACATATACGCACATACAGAAGAATGGGTCCAACTGAGCCTTCTCCGTCGCCTTATCATCTTCCAGATGTATCTCAGTGGAACACAGGTTCTCCTGTCCTCACCCCCCCCCCTCCTTTTTTTTCATAGGACTGCAGGTTACATCTGGCTGGCATCGCCTTTACAAGTGCTACATACATACATACATACATACATACATACATACATACATACATACATCCTCCATACATACATACATACATACATACATACATACATACATACATACATACATACATACATACATACATACATAATACATACATACATACATACATACATACATACATACATACATACATACACATACATACATACCCATACATACATACATACATACATACACATACATACATACATACATACATACATACATACATACATACATACATACATACATACACACATACACATACATACATACATACATACATACATACATACATACATACATACATACATACATACATAAAGACACACACACACAGTTACGCACCCAGACACATACAGACATACAAACATACACAGACACACATACACACACAGCTGCACACAGACATAGACACACACACACACATACTCAGCCACAGGCACAGACATAGACATACACACATACACACGCAAACAGACACACACAAACAGACACACGCAAACACACACAGAGACACCAGCAGACATTATGAAAGAGACACACAGACAGACAAGTAAGAAAGACAAGAAAAGCAAAAATTAAAAAAAGCATGCGGCACAATTAAATCTACAACAATGTAAGGAATTCACAAAGAAATCATATTTAGATAACAGGGACGTAACACTATCTCAAGAACGGAACACAAATGTAACGTGCAAAGACAGCTCTCAGTAATTAAATAAAATGATAACATGACCCACGACAGGCCTTGTCTACATCCCATCATCCCGCCATTGTTTGCCGCCGAATGTAAGCAAGAGCAGTTTTGGAAATGATTGCATGCTGTTTGACTTTGTGTACATTTTAAGTGTTAAATTTCCAGTTATTCTGTTATTTTTGTCCAACATATTTGTTCACAAGATACTGTAATGACAACATATTTGTTATTCAAGTAATATTACGACGACGTATTTGTTCATCAGATACTGTAATGACTACATATTTGTATATCAGATACTGTAATGAGACATATTTGCTCATCAGAAACTGTAATGACATATTTGTTCATCAGATACTGTAATGACGACATATTTGTTCATCAAAAACTGTAATGACGACATATTTGCTTATCAGAAACGGTAATGACGACATATTTGCTCATCAGAAACTGTAATAACGACATATTTGCTCATCAGAAACTGTAATAACGACATATTTGCTCATCAGAAACTGCAATCAAGTAGTGTCGTCACTGGAATGACAGAGTCGTTGTGCCACGCTCGGCCGATTACCTGACTTTCTGCAGAGAGAAACAGAAACACACACACACGCACACACAGAGGGAGGGAGAGAGAGAGAGAGAGAGAGAGAGAGAGAGAGAGAGAGAGAGAGAGAGAGAGAGAGAGAGAGAGAGAGAGAGAGAAGGAGCAGGGGGGGGGGGAACTGGCAATTTATCGAACTCAGTGGAAGGAAAT
The DNA here is from genome assembly GCA_905116865.2 of Candidula unifasciata. Lineage (NCBI taxonomy): Eukaryota > Metazoa > Mollusca > Gastropoda > Stylommatophora > Geomitridae > Candidula > Candidula unifasciata. The sequence goes on from CAJHNH020001347.1 coordinate 642,494, forward strand.
CAGTTCTTAATAAATTCCTGTGTGAGTTCAGGGGCACTGTTACGGGGAAAACAAGAATAGACCCACTACCTACCCAAAAGCATGGCATGATAATCGAGTAGTTTGGTGCCTCCCTCAAAGTCGGAGTGCATCTGCTTGAGACGCAAGGAACCAGCAGTCTGCAAACAAATGAATCAGACCTGTCAAAACGGATACAGACGCAACACTCAGAAGTGGATGAACAACCAGAACTTTCCGCCAGAGTTTACTGCCAGTAAATGCGAAGAAGAAGCTGTGTATAAACACTTTCCGCAAATAGTCTTGTGACAGATACTAGGCAGACAGACAGACATATACATATTCAATCTGATATTATATGACATATATGTAGTTATATATAGCTATAAATAGTCACATTTACTTAGAAATAGTTACATGCAGTAATTTATACAAAACAAAAAAAATTACCACCCACAATGCCAATATTTAAACTATTAATGTACAATTTCTCAAACGTACCAAAACACTAGGCAGAGCACCAGAGGTAAAGTTTTGCACCGAAAGGGTAAAAACAACACACAATTTGTACCAAAGTACCAGCATTCTGGTACCAGTTTTAAACTGGGTTCCCAAGTCGTGTGTGTGTGGAGGGGGGTTTAAAGCTAAGGTTTAAAATACTATACTTTAGGCAGGCTGGAAGTCGTGCTGGTCATGGCAAAACCGCAGCACCTACCACAGTAATGAGGGTGTAGATGCCAGTGATAACTCACGACACATACCCGATATCAGATTCTCTGTTATCATAAAAAAATATCTTTCTTCATGAGACTGTTGCTCGTCACTTTCTCCTCAGTGTTACTGTTGCATTTTCGTCAGCAACCGGTGGCCGAGTGGGTAGCATTCGGCCCACTGTCATCAGGCGATTGGTGTCTGACCATGCATTAGATGTGTATCTATCGAGACGGATGTAGGAAGTTTAATTGTTTAGTTAATTTTTGTTTTGTTTTGCTGGATGGTTTGTTAGTTGGGTAGTTTGTTGGATTTTGTTTGGATGATTCTTTTGTTTGGATTGTTGGTCGGGTTGGGTTAATTAGTTGGTTAGTTGCTGATTTGATTAAATGGTTGGCTGGATGGTTCGTTAGTGAGTTGAAAAGTTGGGTGACTGGTTGGTTGGTTTGTTGTGTGGCTGTTTGGAAAAGAAATACTGATATCTTAAAGCAGTGGTTCTCAACCTGTGGGTTGCGACCCTTTTTACCTCGAACGACCCTTCCTTATGGGTCGCATAAGACTAACGGGAAAACACATATTCACTGAAGTTATGAAGTAGCAACGAAAATAATTGTATGGCTGGATGTCACCACAACACGAGGAACTGTATATAAGCGTCGCGGCATTAGGAAGGTTTGAGCCATTGTCTTCAAGGATCCAAACTTCAAGGAAAACTGGCTGGTAAAGAGCATCTTGCCCCAGAAACTGAAATATGTTGCCCTTATCAGGCGCAAACAGAATGGGAAGAATTGCAGTTGATAAGCATTGCATTAGTAAAGAGGCGCTGTGGGAGGGGGGGGGGGGGGGGGGGGGGGGGGGGGGGGGGGAGAGAACTGACCAGAAAGAAGATGGGTGTGCGATGTGGAAGACACCTTGGGTGGGCAAGTGTAAAAGGCAGGCAAACTAGCGACAGACCAAGGTTCCCTCTAGTAGCTGTGATGAAAGTTACTTTCTGGAAAGGACCTGCTACATGTTGACATTGTCTTCAGGTTTTTGAAAGCTGTTGTTGCCTTGCTATTGTGGGTATTATTATTGCTTTATTTGCGTTTCCCTTCGAAATCAGTTTAAAATGCTACTATAATATTTAACTAATTTATTACTTTAATTGCTTTTGTCTCCTACGCCAAGCCAACCCAAATTCTCATACCTCTCTCCCTCTCCATGTCGTCCTTAGGTTATTCACAGATTTCTAATTTTCTTCCTCCTGTGTTTTAGGATCTTCATCTTTTACATTTGACCTCGTGGCTCCAGGAAGCGCACTTTCTAACTATACTATTGAATAGCTATCTAAGTGCATGACACACTGTATTTCGTTCTCTTGTTCTCCTCGAGGTTTACCCTTCTCTTGTTCTCCACAAAGTTTGCACTCCTCTTGTTCTCCACAAGGTTTGCACTTCTCTTGTTCTCCACAAGGTATGCACTTTTCTTGTTCTCCACAAAGTTTGCCCTTCTCTTGTTCTCCACAAGATATGCAGTGGTAACTCTGTCACAACATTGTAATCTTTCTTCATTATTCTGTGGAACTAGACTCATTTTTATTGTCAGAAGAAGCAGAAGAAAAAGAAGAATCAGAAAAAGAGGAGAAGAAGAAGAAGAAGAAGAAGAAGAAGAAGAAGAAGAAGAAGAAGAAGAAGAAGAAGAAGAAGAAGAAGAAGAAGAAGAAGAAGAAGAAGAAGAAGAAGAAGAAGAAGAAGAAGAAGGTTGAGGAGTACGAAGCATATTTGACAAGCCCAGTTGACATATTTGAACTATTTAGAATATGAAAAACATGTTAGACCTTCAAAAAAAAAAAAAAAACAAGAAACAAAAATTTAGACCTACGAAAAAAGTTCTATTTCCATGGCGAATTATACTCTCGAGGGCGAAACCAAACGAACAAGAGAACAGTGGGCAGCATTATGTGCACATGCAACTCGATCACATCCGATTGATGTTGCATGGGTCATAAATATGACCTTTGTGTGCGAGTTACTCCAAAACTGATAACTAGAAAGAGTGGCAGACAATTGGAAACTCGCCGATTATTCCTTTTTGCGAATTGGTTTTATATTTTCTGCGATACATAATCGCTTTGGGGAAATATATGACAGAAAGGGGAAATTAACGAGTAAATGGAATCGATTGTACAATACAAGGATCGTCATTTCCTTTCCCCAACTGCTTTCCATCTTTCCCCCCGATGTTGAATTAATCAAGTGTGATTGTCCTTTGGAGGGATTTTTATCTTGATTTCCGTCAGTTAGCGATGAAATTAATGTCTGCCAGATTGTCTGTGTAGATGCATGTCTGCCCGATTATGTGTATGTCTCATTTACGTCATCGCTAGATATGTAATGGTGGATCACATTTCTGTTTTTCTAGATTTTAAGTGTTTTGTTATAAACTTCAGTAGGCGGGAGGGGGGGGGGGGGGGGCAAGGAGGCTGAGTGGTCTCGCTCGAGACATGGTCTCCGCCTCGAGCGCTGGAGGTCCCGGGTTCAAGGACCGGGGAAGGCTGAGATTTTTTCACGTGGACTTCTAGTAATTTTCCCTAGTCTCTATGTAGTAAGTTCGGTCGCCCGTGTGTATTTTTGCACATGTAAGAAATTCCTTGGCTGTTGGAAAACAAAAAGAGTAGACTCTCAACTCCAAATTCCGCCCGGGCAGGTTGGCACAAGACATTCAGAACTGATTGCATATGGAAGTGCACAGCCCTGGAGAACTGGCTTGAGAAAGAGATATGTTCAGGCGTGTCGTGAAGAGAGAGACGTCTAGTAAAGACCTTGCTGATTGATTAGTAACTAGCAACTGCATCGGCAGTAGCAGCAAAACCAGCTGGAGATGATTTGGCAGCAGACCGTCTTGCATTGGTTTCAACAGTGGTACCCAGGACTAATCGTAAAATGTACCTAGAAAATCCACAACAGCCAAAGAATGCAGGGCTTGATTCTGCAATGCAACTTTCTGTAAAGGATATGCAACACAACTTTGTTAAAATCATCAACTGTCTAGAAATGTAGATTTTTTTTTCTTTTAGACAATCAAATATCGAAATTACTTGCGTTTTATTAAATGAAAAGGTCAAGCATTGAAACGTTTGATAAATTTGCATGCATAGATCTGTAGCTTTTTAATAAAGCGAGTGTCAAGATTTGATGTTTTCTGTAAGTTTTACTTCTAGTTCAAGTAAGTAAAGTTCTGGTCTCTCTTCTACACCTCTAGGAGTATTGGGATTATAGGGCTAGATCTATGTTTTTATAGACCAATCGGCACTTGGTCGGTGATGTGGTCAGCATCATGCCGGCCGACTTTACTTTCCAGGACTGCACCTGGTACCCACTCGAGGCTTGGTCAACCTGGGAGTCAAGGTCATTTAGGAAGGGAGGGGGGGGGGAACCCGGCTCCGTCATGAGCCACGACCTTCCGATCCACAGTTGGGCGTCCAACCACCACCGCCAGGGCGACTCCCTTACTTCTAGTTTCATAATCTGTAATTATAACGGAATATCTGGTCGCATTTATTACAACACTGAGTTTGAATTTGTCAAGTTTTGTCAACCTTACATATGTAAGTTTTCTTGCATCTGACTACCTACATCTGCAGTCTGAGTTATAAACATTTGTATTACACAATGGCGCCCCAGGGTTGCCTCTGACACAGGGCTGCCGAAATTATTTAGAGAACAGTACTACATATTGCGTGTGCGTGTGTGTGTGTGTCTGTGTGTGTTTGTGTGTGGTAAAGATACCAGAACGAATCAAAAAGGTATCAAATTTTCCAATCCTTAAATACAAACTTGTTAAAAGTCACACATATATATATATATATATATATATATATATATATATATATATATATATATATATATATATATGTATGTATATATATATATATATATATATATATATGTGTGTGTGTGTGCGTGTGCGTTTGTGTATTTGTGTGTATTTGTGTGTGTGTGTGTGTGTTTGTGTGTGTGTGTGCGTGTGCGTGTGCTTATGTGTGCTTATGTGTGTCCTTGTGTGTGTGTGATTGTGTGTGTGTGTGTGTGTTTGTAAACTCTCTTACCTTATATTAGAACTGACAGTTGTTGTTATTTCTCTACATTAAACCATGAAGAAAGATTTTCATCTGTGAGCAACTTTATTGTTGTTCTCGTAAACAGCAGCTATTTTGTATTTTATTTTTGAGTATCATCTTTATGATTATCATGACTGAGTATCATCTTTATGATTATCATGACTGAGTATCATCTTTATGATTATCATGACTATCTCGGCTGACATTCTTGTTCTGATGCCTGCTCAAATTAAAAATCTAAACACAAATAACACATTAAACGGACAGGAACAATTTTAAACTTTCAACAAATTGTCACAAAATACTTCGAAATAAAAAGCGAATCAGAAAAGCCTGAGCGTAAAATAAATTAAAATGCTAAACTGCGACAAAAAACATGAAAGAGAACCAAAGGCCTTGGCCTTTGTACAAGCCGGCCTTTATTACGATATGAATGTGTGTTTAGGGGGGCATGAATGATACAGGTATTCAGGTATTTTCGTGAGAACAAAATGCCAAGGATCATATTTATTGAAAAAGGAAATCAGAATGGGAATGGGATTTGATTTTTAAAAAAAAGGGGGGGGGGGTGAATCAGAAAGGATGAGAGCTTATCTTCTGAAGAAAAGCCCACTATATTCACGTAATAGCAACAACGGTTCTGAAATCACGTGCTCTAACTGGTAGTCTGGTCTGGTAGTCTGGTAGTCTTAGTTTCAGCTTCATAGCAAACGGGTCGCCCCATCTTTGCTCCGCTCCTGTGCCAGCGAAAAACACTCAGAATGTCTATCACAGTTCCTTGTGGAAAGATTGACAGACTGCTGTCTCAGCATATCTAGCATACACTCGCATTAAAGCATATGGTAGCCATCCGAAGTGCTAACACAAACAGTCCAACATTAAAAATGCAGTTTATCATTGATGATAGCAGAACTTGTCAACAGATCAGCAGTTGTCCGCGTGATCAATTTTAATACGGGTCCCGCAAGCATTGAACGACAGGCATCGCGCCATTTTCTGAATCTACAATTCACACCACCACGTTGGTCACAGTCGAAAAAAAAAACATTCCAAATGCAATCCGCAGCTCACAGGGTCACGCCATGCATTCAACTCAGAAGCTGGGCGACGAAACTATATCCAGTCTACAGATGGAGCAAAAATGCATCGGCCACTGTCCGGCAGAAGCAAAAAATTTGCCTCTGTTCCAAACGGCGCCGCTGCCTAGCGTCCATTTTAACCGGATTTTTACTGATGAAAACCTTTCTTAACGCGAGCGAATTTTGATAGTTACACTCACCATCGCCATGGGCTGGGGTTCCTAGGCAACCCAGTAGCACAATACATCACTATTGTCTGGACAGGCGGAGAACTACCGGCAACACTATCAATGTATTAACAATAACTTCTCCATCTGTTCCTACAATAATAACATCAAAGAAAACAGCAATTGGCACCCAAAAAAAAAGCAACGCGAACAAAAAACAACAACAACTACTACTACTACTACTACTACTACTACTACTACTACTACTACTACTACTACTACTACTACTACTACTACTACTACTACTACTATTACTACTATTACTACTACTACTACTACTACTACTACCACCACCACCACCACCACCACCACCACTACTACTACTACTACTACTACTACTACTACTACTACTACTACTACTACTACTACTACTACTACTACTACTACTACTACTACTACTACTACTACTACTACTACTACTACTACTACTATTACAACTACTATTACTCTAACTTCTCTATTGTAGTAAAGCTTGTGTTAGCCCATGTAGAAGATTACTAGACTTCCCCGTCATCCATTACCTGGCCAGCGGAAATCACCGACAAACAAAACATCCGGACCAACCGGCAGAAATGATTTACCGCTGAAACGAAGCAGAAACTTCCTTCATGTAACAATAGGAGATTCTATTTCATTATTCTGCATGCACACATTACGACTGTAGCTTTTTATTTTGCTCAGGGTTAAAGGCGAAGGATTATATAATCCACACACATGCGGTGTTTGTTGTCGTTCTGGTCGCTGAGCACGGAATAAATGTCGTCTTCAAAGAAATTAATGTATATAACAAATTGATTTAAAGGAATTTTTTTTTGAATGCATAAATGTGAAGTAAAATTATTAGTGATAAATTACAAACATTCATTAACTGATGGCAGGAGGGGCGGTAGCACAATGAAAACATTGGGTGGGGGGAGGTGACAGAGAGAGGATGCTCAGCCTCCCTAGACATTTCCAGTTAGAAGCTTTAAGAGGCATAAAGCTTGTTTAGGCGCATAATAATAGTAATATGCTAGATGATACATTAATATAATAGTACATATGAAAGAATATAAAATATACATAAACACATGCTTAAATAGACAACTTCTATGCACGTTTTCGTGATCTGGCTGGGGCGGCACTCCGATTCCTTTACATTTTTCTTAGGGAGAGGGAAGGGATCAACCTCCACGTACCCCCTCCCCCGCCTCCATTTCTATGGAGTCAAGTTCATGGACACTAAGGTTCTATAGCTCGTGACTTTTGCACGTGCAGATGATGCGCAGTTAAATGGGGTGAGAGAGTCACAAATGGAAAGCTTTGGGAAAGAACTAAACACATTCTTTTGAATGACAAAGCAAGGGTAATACGCTGGCGTTGAATATGGCACATTCTGAGAAAATTAGTTAATAATATAACTAGAAGGTTTTGAAATGGAACCCACAGGACGAAAAACAGCTGTATATGGGAGCCGCAATGGCTATGTGACTAAATGATTGCCCACCTACCCAAATGCTTCTAGTTCGAATCCTATCTGCGAGGGAGTTCTATAATTGACCTAACTCGAAGTGTTGATTCAGCCTACAACAAGTTCGAGGAAGACGTCGGTCAAGGTTCTTAGTCAAAGGCGCTTTTACAAATTAGTGTTGAATTATTGTGTCATATAACTAGCCTTTAAAAGCTGATATAGACTTCAGTTTCAAAATAAATTTGAGATGCAAATTTATAACTATGCAGAAGGTTAACGTTTTACTATACCAGTGTGTACAGTGAAGGAATAAATGATTGCAGAAAAGATGAGAGCTGAGCGTATGAAAAGAAACGGATTAAACACAAGTGTTGACAACAAAAGTCCTGAAATCCTATGCTATCATTGTGGAAGACCTTTCTTGACACGGGCGGGTCTTGCTAGTCACACTCGCCATCGCCATGGCCTGATATTTCCATGCCTCCTCATAGTGCAATATAACACTATCGTCTGGAAAGACGGAAAGGTGCCAATCCCCCTTCGAAGCTAGAGTACACATATATCAGATCTGTAAAACGGATACGCATGCAAAGCTCATGTTATGAGACAAGCCCAGAGTCCAGAAGTTGACCAACCTAACTTTCCGAAGAATTTACATCCGGTGAACGTGGAAAGAAAGTACAGCCTTACTACAATTGAACTGATTTCAGTGTTCGTCTACAAATTTTGAATGTGTGTTAAGAAGAGACTCCACAGGGGAGCATGTACAGCAGGAGTCTACCAATCATCAGTAGAAGTAATCTCTCGTCCACAAATGTTTCGGCCCACGAGCTCCTAGACATTTTCAGAGAGTGGACCCACCTGAGTTCATGAGGCTCAGGATTGATTTTCTCCTGCTGCACGTATTACCGGATGTTATCGGACAGGGACAAGACGAATTGGTGACTTTGCAAAAGGTACTGTGAGATTTGAAGTTTATTCACATAGTCGCTTCGGTAGCATAATTAGAGCAGTCAGCTTACCTGGACCACCAAGTGGCAGGTGGCAGAGGGACACTGGCAGACAATTCAGACACGATGGATTTTAAGGGATAAGACATTCTTTTCCACTAGACACCCGGACCAGCTCACCGAGGCCCGTCCCCCACGACGTTTCGTTGTGTCCAGAGCCAGTGTATCTTTACATAGGTTTCACGCTACAAACAAATCAGGCATCTATAGTTCGTTTAACATCACATGAACACACTAGCAAGTCATTTTCTTGAAAACTGCCAGTTGGATGACAACGATTTTTTTTCACGCAGCTTTAGGATATACAGAACGCAACAACAGTGGCATTCTTTAGTCCATAGATGCTCAGTGTCGTGAGGTGAGCAGCCACCCTACACAATGGACGAGTCGGTACTCTGAAATCCCTCGCGCTCAGTCATATTTCAAATTTAAACCCGTTCGGAAAGGTACATAGTCCCGCATATTGATCTATACCTTTATCTGGTAAAGTATTAATTTCTAGACCCTCTAGTTGCTGTGATAAATCTTCATTTTCATACTTGCAACTGTAGGTTGGCTAATTCTGGTATTTTATTTAGAAATTCCTGTAAACCGGTTTACTCCTTAGGCAGGAATACAGGGGACTTCTTTCCTATAGACGCTAGTTTGATTTTGAGACAAAAACATTCTTTTGCCTGATCCCAAAGTGTCAAGACGTGTATACAGTCTATGTAGAAATTGGCGCATTCAAAGTTCCATTTCTATCTTGGAAGATTTCCTAAGCTTGGGTAAGTTGATTATAGTTTACGTGTACCATAAATGATGTCTTTTTAAAGTTGGCCACTGCTGGAGAGAGGGCAGAGTCAACTGTGTGATCGCACAGAGTTCGACCGTTCTTGTTGTCCAGAGATCAGGATCCGAACCTTAGACCTTCCCCTGTACAGACTAATTAGTTGGTGCTCTACATAACCCACACCATTTGTAAAGATATTAAACCCTACCAGTAATTATTCTCTGACCAGTCAAACGAAGTTTTGTGTCGCATAACTGAAACAGGGAATTTAGGTCATCTTTACCTGGCAGTCAGGGCTAGGCGCTCTGAGTCAAAGGTGTGTTTGACACAGATTCAGTGGGTATATATAGGTACTAACTGTAAACATTGTATGTCTGCGAGTGCAGATGTGAGGGTGGAGAGAGGATGATCTATGTGTGGTAGTGTCTATCTATCTCCACTATATACCTTGTTTTCTATCTGTGGCACTATTTTACAGACAGATAAATGAAAGGAGACGTTGTCTCCTGTTCTTGAGAGTTACACTCTGAGGATGGAGAAAGGTGGCAGAGGTGAGATGAGCTGGTGTGTGTGAATAAGGCTGATTACTAATTCTGAGTTCTTTCCTGACAGGATGATACCTCCTTAGAGATCAGGCAGACGAATCACAGTCCAGCCAACCAAACCAACCCATACCATTATGTGCACCAAGAGTATCCCAAAAGTCCTGTATGTTGTCCCACCACCTCAACATGACAAGAGCTTGTTTTTGAGTTCCAGGACCAGTGGACAATTGCAGACACCTATGTCATCAATCCAGAGACCCAGTCTTCAAGAGCTTTGTTGGGCTCTTCTGCATTTATTGTGTCATCACATGTGAGACCGGCAGTGGGCATCACTGTCTCCAAGAGCTTTGATGGGCTCCTGTGCAATTCTTGTGTCCTAGCTCGTGACAGTCAGCTGGTACCAGATCGAATCAAGGCCCAACTACTGATTGAGTCAACTACAGTCGAATCACCATGGACTGAGGGGAGCATTGACCTACGAACTGGGCTAAGTGATCTTTTATCCCCCCTTCATGCTCTATTCCCACAGCACCTGATCAGACCGATGATGAACTCATGTACTCTCCTGAACCAAGATCTGGCTGCTTCAATATCTGGGTGGTGTCATTGATTCCTGAGCTCCACTCAATGAATTCTTGTTGATCTATTCACTATTATATGTATATATTGTACCGATTACATGCACACATTTTCATGGCTGACTTGGGTGTCCCTATTTCACCATTCTAACTGTCTAGCTCTTATGATTGTGTGAGCAATAAGTGTTATATGTGTTAACATGGTTATGATGGTAGACTATCATAACCTGGGAGCTAATTTTTTATAGTAGTGGGGGTATACAGCCAAGTGTGCCTAGGAATATTATATATTTTGTAGTGCCAAAACTTGAGTTGCCCTACTCCTGAAATAAGTTGAGCGTTTATTGGCTACGGGACATCCCTTAGACCAATACGAGCCAACGACTCAACATAATTATTTCAGAGTGCTGTTGGTTCTTAAGGAGAAATCCTTAAACCATGCACGCGACAGGAGCGATATGTAACAGAACACATATCCTCGAAAATCTCTCAGGATGCTGAATACCAGCCTATTTCGTTGATATTTTCGAACCATTTTAAATAAGTGATGCGAACTTTTAGATTTTACAGTAAAAATCCTAATTTCCGGTTGTTTTTTTTTCCAGGGGCGTGTCTTCATAATACATTGATAGACGATGTCTTCATAATACATTGATAGACGCTGTCTTTATAATACTTTGATAGACGATGTCTTCATAATACATTGATAGACGATGTCTTCATAATACATTGATAGGCGAAGTTAATGTATTTATTGTCATTTGTGTTCAACTGAGCCAAGAAAGACATAACAGCACCCCTATATTCAGCAGCCAGCACAGAGTCCCAATAGTAATGGTACTGGACGCAGCCTGATTATGTGTCCATCTTGCCATTCCTCTCAGTGTAGTGTCCGGCCAGGCCTTCTGGTCACACCCACGCCATGATAATCTATTTTCTCTTATGACTTGTTCCCAAGGGGCCTTGACCACATCTGCCTTATCATGTATCAATTCATCACCCAATGATACAAATCCAGCCAATCTGTCTGTCATGTTTAATTGTAAACATGTCCCCAGTATGCGACAGCTAGTAATCCACTTCTCTCAGCATTATGCCCCACGGTGTATCTTAACTGCACAGAAAATTGTATTATGGTTGACACACTTAGATATGGAGATGTTTTTATTGCAACTGCAGATGTACCTGACGGGCTGATCTTCTTCTTCTTTTTCGCGTTCATCAGCTCTAAACTCTAGCGGAAAGTTCTGGCTGTTCATCCACTTCTGGACTGCAGTCATGTTCCAGAACCTGAGTGTTGCATGTAGATCCGTTTTACAGATCTGACTCATTTGTTGGCAAACTGCTGGTTCCTTGCCTCTCAGGCAGATGCATTTTGACTTCGAAGGAAGCTCCCAATTAGTAGACTCTTGTGACATGCTTTTGTGTAGGCAGGGGGTGTATTGTCGTTTTTCCCACATTAAGTTTTCCCCGGAACCCACACGGGGAACGATATTGAACCAATAATCGAAAAAAAGTGTTTTAATAATTCCGATGTTGACCATACCAAAAAGTTGATAATTGTTACTGTAATCCATCTCGGTGCTAGTACTCGTCTTCCTCTTGGTGCACATTTCAACCCACTTCTCCAGAAATGAATGTCTATTTTTGAGAAGGAATTTTTGAAATTTCAATACTGCATTGTGATTGCAATGTTAATTTTAGTTTCGGAAAGAAACTCCGTTAATGTGTCTCTAATATTTTAAAGATCTCACGTCTAATAATATCAAAGTTATCAACTTTCTTTTTCCTTCCTTGCTTGACATGAGTGTACTCTGTATCCTGTTTAATTCAGTGGTTAAATGATGCTCTATCCAGACCAATGCGCCAGTCGTGTTTGTTTCTCTGGGCCATAAATATCACAATATAAATAACCCATCTTAGATTCCCTGAGCAAGTGCTGTTACAGTAAAACGGTAACTTTCTGCATAGTTATACATTTGTACCTCAAATTCATTTTGAAATTGATGCCTCTGTCAGCTTGAGCACGCTAGCTATATGACACAATAACTCAACACTAATTTCTCAAAGCGCCTTTGACTAAAAAACCTTAGCAGTAGTAGTAGAAGTAGTTGTAATAGTAGGCTTTTTTTCTGATTTCATTACTGGCAGATCTTTTTAAGTATCACATTTGTTAACGCGACTGTAATAAACTCATTGGATTTTTAACACTTTGTGGTGAGTGCCGATATTTTTTTTTTTAATCTAAAAAAAAAAAAAAAACGCGTAACATATTTTCTGTAAACATTTCGGGCGGCTAGTGGAAGGCTGCCAGATTGGACCTATCTCTAGATCTTCTCCACTACAGCCACTTCCTGTCCTATATGTAGATATCAGATATGTTATTTTTGTGACTTGCGTAAGACCAGTTTCTGTTGAAACATCAGCGAGTGTCCGTAACTGCCAACCACTTTACCTGTGTGTTTGACAGTTGCTGGCACAAGTAGTTGGTAGAGGCGGAAGAAGAAGACTATTAACTCATTAGAAGGAGAGCCCAATTGCATAATAATATCGGCCAACGGAATAAGTCAAATCAAGGGCCGTTCTGCGACAATGGGTCTGTGGGCATATAGTACCGAACGCGTAATTTTACACAGCAACCGGCACCCGACGATTGGTTTGGTCAGCATTCGTTGGTCGCCTTCACTTTTTGGATTTTTTCTTGATACCCATCCTAGGGGGAGTCGCCGTGGCAGAAAGGCTAGACGCGTGCCGCGGATCGGAAGGTCGTGGGTTCGCTCCCTGGTGGAGCCGGACTTTTCTTTAACAAATGACCTCGGCTGCCAGGTCGACCCAGCTTTGGGTGGGTACCGGGTGCAGTCTTGGGAAGTAGAGGCGGCCGGCGTGATACTGACCACATCACCCATCTTGTGCCGATTGGTCTATAAAATATAGGTCTAGCCCTATATGCCCTATACGACTAAAGGCGTGGAAAGGGTCCTTTACTTTTACTTTACATTTTTTTTTTTACTTTTTTACCTATCCCAGGCTTTGACTTATAGTGGACATCGAGAATGGATAACTGGGCAGAGAATCAGAAAACATAATGCAGAATACCAACAACGTGAATTATTAAAAATCACTACTTTTGATACATGCGCACAAACACGCAGCTGAAAAATGCTATTATTGTTCCATCGTTATGCTATCAATACCAGACGTACTCTATTAGGCAAAAATTTACCGCAAAATTACAACGTGTGATATGACATGTATGTTTGTTTGTTTTAGTATCCAGAAACCATGAGTTAACCCTTAGGCTCGGTATTATGAATATAGCAACCTTTCTGCCTTGATTCCATTGTAAATACCGTGAATCTGGGAGAAATGTGGCTTTTCTGCCTACCCCCCGGCGTGAACCCGTACCACAAGGAGTTCGTCACCCGGTCACCGCGCAGTCCGGTTTAGCCAACTACGCTAGAGAGCCGGGCGAGATGACATGTATAAGAAACGCGGCGCGAAAAACAAGAAAAAACAGTTACCAATGAAGAACTAAAAATAAATGTAGATTCATTATATGTAAGTGATTTCACGAAACATCAAAGAATCAAATCGTTTGGTCACCTGGTCAGAGTAGAACAAAATCAGCCAGCAGGTATGCCGTACTACATGGCAAGAGGCTGACCAAGAAAGAGATGGGTGGAGGGATTAAAAGAGACATTACAGAAACGCAATAATAATGGTGGCTAGAGAACACGACACACACACACATCGTGATTGCAACCGATTCAGAAAGCCTGCTGAGGAAGATCAGAACAGGTATGCTTCGTGCAGAGTGGCATGCTTCGCTGGGGAGGACATGAGTGAGGAGTATTGTCTGGATTTTTTCACCGGGTCACGACTGTGTGTTGGGAAATGAACAGGCGGACAGACTGGCTGGCTCTGCACAACTTGGTGGACTACTGCTACATGGTAGGGCAGACGTGGTTAGTGCCTTGTCGGAGAGCGTGTACAATTCGGAGGAGCAGATGGATCACCACAGTCTGGTGAGATTGATGCAGCGGGAAGTGACGAGAGGTTCTGGCAGAAGCTCGAGGCTCAGAGGAAAGGCAAGACTGACGTTTAATCAGAAAACTACTGGCACCATTAGTATCGGAACTCTTCGCTGGCTGCTGAAGATGGGGACGGAGTGCTTATGGGAATGCCCCGAGTGCTGTGATGTCGGTTCTTGAATCAAATCAAATCAAATCAAATAATATTGGTGCTGATCCTGATTTGAATATTGATTATGATCAATGTCATTATGATGCTGATGATAGCACGGATGTTGTCGATGGCAATAATGTTGATGATGTTGTTGTCGATGGCAATAATGTTGATGATGTTGTTGTCGATGGCAATAATGTGGATGATGTTGTTGTCGATGACAATAATGTTGATGATGTTGTTGTCGATGGCAATAATGTTGATGATGTTGTTGTCGATGGCAATAATGTTGATGATGTTGTTGTCGATGGCAATAATGTTGATGATGTTGAAAGTTAAAATAAGAAAGTGCGCACATACATGCTGATGGTGATGAAGATGATTGTCGCGGAGTGAACAGCGAACCCTACACGTTGGACTAGTCGTGACGTTGACATCCCTAGCGGGCAGGTCACATTTCAAATTTAAATGGTCCCTCATATTGATTTATACCTCTATCTGGTGAAATAAACATTTCTAGACCCTCTAGTTGTTTTTAGAAGTCTACATTTTCAAACTTTCAAACGAGATAATTTCTTGAATAATATTCAGAAATTCATGAAAGCCTTTTCACTCTTTGGGCACGAAAACAGGACTTCTTTTCTAGAGACGCCAAGCGGACTCTAGCGCTGGCATTTTTTTTTTGTCAGACCTCTGAGGTGTCGAGAGACATTTCAGTTTAATCTTTGAAGGATTCCTAAGCTTGGGATGATATCTCCTGGGAGGCCAGACATTGAATCAGCAGTCTAGAAAGACAACAACCACCAAAGTGCCCACCACAAAAGCACCAACCACAAAAGTACCCACTACAAAACCATCACTATGGCGAACAGCAAGGTGGGAGCCAAAGAGTCGGCATCTGCTTACAGGCAGCGCCATTGACATTCACACCAGTGTGCCTTCTTCAGGAGCGTGTTGAGTTCAGTGGCTGAAAGGCTGTTGTTCCAGTCCACCAGGACCACCCTCGGTCCAAAACACCCTCTTCAGGAGCTTGTTCAGCTCAAATTTTGATCTTTATGTGACTGTGTCTGCCAGATCAACCATTGAAGTGAACTTCAGGACATACGCCTCGATCTCTAAAAACAATCATTTGGAGGAGGGGGTGGAAGGGGGAGGGTAGCTGAATGGTCGCGAGGCATGATGTCCGCCTCCAGTGCTAGAGGTTCCAGATTCAATCCCCAGTAAGGACTGTGATTTTTTCACGTGGACTAGGACTTCTAGTAATTCTCACTGGTATCTGGGTAGTGAGATCGGACACCCGTGTGCATTGCTGAGCACATAAAAACATAAGCATATTTCTTGGCAGTTGCAAATCGAAACGAGTAACCTAACAGCGCTGCACGGGCACAATTTTGAGTTAAAAATCTACCCAAAGTATTTCAGGATCCTCGCCGATGCCATAGAGCCTGTGCACCGTGCTGAGCTTCTTCTGACTCAGACTTGAGTTGGAAGTGGAACGGAGCACTTATGGGTTACTACCCATGTGCCATGATGTTGATCTGTTGTTCAATAACCTCAGCAACAAAAATCTTACACAAACCTGCTGTAAACATACACACACACACCCTTACACACACACACACACACACACACACATGTATGCTGGCACCAAAGGGCGCGCGCGCACACACACACCCACACACCCACAAACTCCTCAACTACCCGAGATTATCCAAAGACTGTGATATTCCAGAATGTTCCTAAACACACTCAACATGTCCGTGTATACTTGAGCGGCCAGAACGCACCTCTACCGCTGTATTCCGTTTACAGGACCCAGGCCATTTATCTCCACTTAGGGCCCTAATGAGACCAAACTCAGGTCCCCTCCAGCCGCGGGTCCTTCATCCGCCTCAGATAATGACACTTGCTGGTGTCTGATTCTCTCCCCTTGGCTCCAGTCTTCGGCAATTTTCTGGAGTTTTCCTGCATGGGCGTCGGTGATGGGGTGTTAGGAAGGGGAGGGGGGGGGGCGGGCTGTCTGGGGCATGTGGGGTTTATAGGGAAAAGAACGGGACAGGGGTAGGCAACAACAACAAAAAAGTGGGGGGGGGGGGCGGGGTGCCCGATAAATTTACTCGGCGTTCGCTCGCCCGCAGATTTGTGTTGCAGCAACATTGTTTGTTGGCAAGGATGCGGCAATGTCTGCACATGCTATCTTGAACCAAGTATCCGTTAGATAGGAGAATCATCTTTGCTGTTCTTGTAATAGGTTTTGTAAACTGCTCTTCGTTTCTGCAAGGTTGTTCTGGCCTCTGTCTCTCTATCCTATGTGTGGGTTTTTTTTTAATTTTTTTTATTGCGCTGCTCGCCCCTTTCCTCCCACCCCATGTTCACATGGTAGTTGGTAGTAAGACAGTTCTTGCCATGTGGCAAACTAGTTATTTTATTGTCCCTTACGAAATACAATAGGAAGTAAAGACGGGCGGCGTGATGTTGACAACTTGAAGCATTAAGTGTTCATTGGTTTAAAATTAATATTTGTTCAACGAAACATCCAAGCAGGAGCCGCAGCGACGAGGTGCCTAGACGGTCGCCTGTCGGACAGAATGTCTAGAGTTCAAATCCGCACCAAAGCGATTAAAAAAAAATGATTTAATCTCCTAGGCTGACCCAGCCCTAAATGGATACCACGTGATCAACTGAGAAGTAAAGGTGGCCAGTGTGATGTTAGTCACATCACTCACCGAGTGCCCATTGGTTTATGACAAATAGGTGTAGCACTATTTGTCTGATGCGCGGACAGAGTAGAAAGGATCTTAGATTATTTTGATGATCCGGAATACAGTCACGACAAGACTAGACTACACTAGACGAGACTGGACTAGACTAGACTAGACTAGACTAGAATAGACTAGACTAGACTAGACTAGACTAGACTAGACTAGACTAGACTAGACTAGACTAGACTAGACTAGACTAGACTAGACTAGACTAGACTAGACGAGACGAGACGAGGCTAGACTAGACTAGACTAGACTGTGAGCTTCCTTGTTGTATACTGCCATACGGTATGATGATGATAATGATGATAGCTTGAAATGAGCTATTTCCATTTTCAACAGGAAAAAAGGCGGGGGCAAGTGTGGGGAAATTAGAGACAGGTGTAATTAAGATATGAACGAACGAACGAACAAATGAATATAATTTTCATTGTGCCGGATAGAAAGGACGGGAAGGCGGCTCGGACTGGATTAGTGACGCCCCGTGTGGTTTGTGAGGCCCCGATTAGGGGCTGTGGGAGAGGGGAATAGACACACTGCTATCCTAACAAACATGTCGTAAAAGCAACTAACTAGGTTTTTAAAAAATCAAATATGTTAGCTAGAAGGGTACAGATATCAAAGCCTACCTTTAAACCAAAGCAAAAGTGTCACAGCCCCCCCCCCCCCAACAACCTTTCTTTAAGGACGAACACAGAAAGAGGAGAAGGAGGAAGAGGAGGAGGAGGAGGAGAAGGAGAAGAAGAAGAAGAAGAAGAAGAAGAAGAAGAAGAAGAAGAAGAAGAAGAAGAAGAAGAAGAAGAAGAAGAAGAAGAAGAAGAAGAAGAAGAAGAAGAAGAAGAAGAAGAAGAAGTTTGAGTGCCTATACACCATTTAGTTGTTTGTTTGTATGTGGGGAGGGTGGAGAGGGTGGAGAGGGGGGTGAGGTGAAAGGACAGAAGAAATAATTATCTGATCTTCTTTCTTTACCAAACGACTGAAAGTGCGTCCATCTCCCCAGGATTCCCGCCAAAAAGCGTAGGCACCGTTTAGGGACGAGGAATGTCGGCCATGTTTGTCTAAACACAACACAGCGGGCAAACTAAAGTCTGGAGTTTACAGAAAGTAAGAAAACAGCCTATTTCTGCTGGACACAGACACGAAATCTATAGACCACGTGAGAACTCGACAGGTGTCTCGGCCCGAGATCGATAAGCGGTCGATAACCGTTGATCACTGACGTTGTACATTTACGAAAAGAGGGTTATCATTAAGGAACATTTTGTAAAGAAAATTGAGAAAGTTTGAGGATTCTTTTAGGTCTATACAGTAAGAGAAAGACAATTTACAGAATCTTTGGTGAAACTTACAAATGGGGAACAGGTGAGGCGGATTAACAGCTTATAAATGATTCCAACACTGGGAAATGGGGTGAGGGGTGGGGGAGGGGGGGGGGGCGGATGTAATAGAAAGAAACCGGGCAGACGATAGAGAGACGGGAGCCAGAATAACCTTAAAGAAATGAAGTGATTCTATGTATTCCTGTTCGTACTTGTGGTATTCTAGTGTCATGTAATAAACGTTCCAATGTTTATTGGTTTTGATTATCTCTTTTTGTTCAACATCATGGCACAAGGGTAGTAACCCATAAGTGCTCTTTTTCTAATGCTAACTCAGGCCTGAGTCCGAAGAATCTCAGTGCAGTGCACGAAATCCGTAGCACCGGCGAGAATCCTGAAATACTTTGGGTAGATTTTTAACTACAAATTTTTCTCGGGCAGCGCAGTAAGGCTACTCCTTTTTCGATTTCTGCCAAGGTATGTTTTACGTGCGCAACAATACACACGATCTTACTACCCAGAGACCAGGAGAAATTACTAGAAGTCCACAGAAAAAAAATTCTAGCTTTCATCGGGGTTTGAACTCGGGATCTCAACCACTCGAGTCGGTTGCCTTACTTTGAGACCACTCACCCCCCCCCCCCCCCCCCCCCCCCCCCCCCCCCCCTCAAAAAAAAAAAAAAAAAATGTCAAACCAACATGCGTTCCAGTTGTGGTCCTTTGAAAATAAAGCTAGTTTGCTGGTCAATTCGTTCTGTACCAATGTTCACTTATGATCTGTGTTTGCGATGTTTTGAAGCTAAGGGGTCCTACTGTTCGTTTGATTTTAACATCTTTACAAAAGTCTTGGATTTATGAGGGAGTCGCCGTGGCGAAATTTTAAAAAAAAAAGGGGGGGGGGGGGGGGAATAGGTGTGTTCTTTTTTGTTTTATTTTAGCTCTACAACGAGAGTCCAGAATCCACACATAAACTCGGACTTGTATTTGCATAGGCCTTATTCAACGAGCATTGTTAAAAAAAATAACACAAAGCATTATTTTTTGGGTATGTCTGTTATTTTCGAGGAAACACGACAGATAGGAGCTAAAGAACTTCATGGAGATATCTCGTCCCGTAAGGCTAGCAACATGCAATTCAGCTGTTCACAGTAACTCGGAGACATGTCCCGTAGAGTTAGCAACAAGCAATTCAGCTGCTTACAGTGAACTGGAGATATCTCGTCCCGTAGAGCTAGCAACAAGCAATTCAGCTGCTTACAGTGAACTGGAGATATCCCGTCCCGTAGAGCTAGCAACAAGCAATTCAGCTGCTTACAGTTGATTTGGAGAATCTGCAAATCATGCGCGACTTTATCACTCATTATCAACGGCCTCCGTACATGGGCAGTCAGACCCATTGTGCCCCCTCTTCTAAAACTTGGGGGGGGGGGGGGGGGAGGGGGAGTTGGTACGAAAGGAAAAAAAACCGGGAAAAGGGGGGGGGGGGGTTGTTCTATCTAAATACTCAAGGGTGTACTGCCTGGAGAAAGAAAAAAAGACTGGAGATGACTGGTCTAGACAGAATAATTAAAAAAAAACTCCGCGTGCATGACCAACCTTTCAAATGTCAGTAAAAATACCTTCTATTTACAAATAGATAATTAACCAAATGAAACGCATGACAAAATTCGATCAAAATCAAGCAGTCAGACATACCCGAAGTCACGTAGCCATTACCAGCGTTTTGCTGCTTGTTGCCACTCAAAGAAAACATTCTAGTCAATCGCTGCATGATAAAATTGCTTGATTTGTTTGTTTGCATGCTTCAAAGCATAATAGATTGTCTTGTGATGCAGGAAAACATCTGAGGTAATAAACTATGAACTTTGAATCTCACTTTAGTGGCGATTCAGTGATTACAGCACATCACGAGTGCGTCTAACTGGTGATTATTTGTCAATTTCAAAAAGTCATCTAAGGGTTTTAAACCTCTTGTGATAAGCTAGTTGACTGCTATTTTCAAGACGTTGCACTACCAACCGCGGCAATTTGAGACTGAAATTTCACTAAAACATTTTATTTTCAGTAGTTTGCCATTGCTCTCTGGACACTCGGTTCTCGATAGCAATGTTGAAACATTCCTCCTCCTCCTCTTCTTCTTCTTCTTCTTCTTCTTCTTCTTCTTCTTCTTCTTCTTCTTCTTCTTCTTCTTCTTCTTCTTCTTCTTCTTCTTCTTCTTCTTCTTCTTTTTCTTCTGTGTGTCTATTGTTGCGCATGTTTAGAAAAAAATCACATGGCAGTTGGAAATCGAAAAGAGTTGTCTAACGGCACTGTCCGGGCAAAATTTGGAGTTAAAAAAACTACCTAAAGTATTTCAGGATCCTCGCCGGTGCTACGGTTTCTGTGCACTGCTCTGATATTCTTCAGACTCATGCTTAAGTTAGAAGTAGAACGGAGCACCTATGGATAACTACCCTTGTGCCATGATGTTGATACGTTGTTTAAATCTTCTTTTTCTTCTTTCTCCTCCTCTTCCGAATCCTCCATTTATACTCTCTCTTCGGCTTCCTTGTTTCTTCTTGTGTAGCAGCTTCTTAATAATGGAGTGAAGGCCCAGAAAGTCACTTGAGAACTAAAGCAACCTCTACACTTCTTTTGTCATTGTAAACGGTGGCTGACTCAGCTAACCCGGTATAACCAAGGCTAGATGTTTAGGGTGACTCTATTCTTTAACTTTTGTTATACAGATGTAGCTGTCTGCCCATCAAGAGAGTTTTGAGGTTCAGGAACTCATTGTTCGAGTCTTTTCCCTGACTCTCCACAGCTGCTTCATGTAACAATGTGTGTGTTTGTGTGTGATCGTGTAGCAGGTCATAGGTCATATTCTACGGAGAATTTCTCCTCACAGAACCACAGTAAAGCAATGGCTAGCATACCAATTTTCATGTGTTTATGATAACTTTTCACGTCAAGAATTTTCCCCCTAAATGATTTGAGCCCCTTCGAACGATCGGTTTGTTACTTCTGGGCTGCTACCTCAAGATATAACACAACATCCTGAGATTTTACAACTTTCTATCTGGACGGTAGACCAGATCTCGGGTGCCACGTGGAACTTACAAAGAACTTTAAATTAGGGCACTGGTAACGGCGATACCAGCCAGGTGTGAGCTGCAGGCCTGTGCAGGTAAGGACTATTAAGTTCCTGTGATTCTCTTGCCTGAAATGGCTGCCTGGAAATAACTGGGGAAAGCAAAGACAACCGGCGTAATTTTCACGACACCACCAAATGAGTGTTGATTGGTCTGTGGTCAATATGAACAGCTACGTCGATAAGACGCAGTACCACATACCCATTACATGTCTGGGTCCGTCTAAATATCTTCCTCTTTAAGCTCATGCTATGTGGCGTTGGTAGTCATGTCTATCCACAACCTTCTGTCTCGTGTACTTTCATTTAGCTCTGACACAAATGATCCTCCATGCCGTGATGTCAAACTGTTCAGCATATTTTCTCTCAGTCTTTCTCTCTCTCTCTCTCTCTCTCTCTCTCTCTCTCTCTCTCTCTCTCTCTCTCTCTCTCTCTCTCTCTCTCTCTGCCTCCCCCCTCCAACTGTCCTACTACTATTTTCTTCTTCTCATCACATGACCAAAACATCTCGATTGTATCCCTCTGATGTAGGCAATTAATTCTCTTCCTGAGTCAATTTCGCTCATGACATCTTTGTTACTTTTTGATCTGTCCATGGCATTCTCATTACAAGCTCTGACCACTACGCAATCAGACTAATTCCAAAACTATTTAAATAATCAACAGTTGAAGATATGACCTGTATTTTATTCAAAGTAAGCCTCTTGTGCATTGATACAGCAGGTGACACAATCTACCAAACACTGGAACTGCCTCTGTAGTTCATCTGTTGTTATGGCCCTTAGGGTCGATGTTACGACCATTTGGGTGTCATCAGTATCGTCAAAGAAGCGTTCTTTCAATGGCAACTTTAATTTTAAGAATATAAAATAGCAACAGGGAGATAGGGGGGATAGGGTGGATGGTTGAGAACACGCGCTTGTTTTTGGGCCGAAAATTATTGTACAACTGCCGTCATTTGAGCCGGTGCATTGTCATGAAGAAGACACAAATTGCCAGATGTTGAATACAAACCGGCAAGCATCTTTTATCTCGATCAAATCTTTCACTAAAATTTTACGAAAAGTCTCTGTATTCATCTACCATCATCCTTACAGTCAAACAACGATCTTCTTATATCCGTTCTCGGAATTTTGCAATCGTCCAGTTCTAATTACATTAGTAATCATTTCAACACCACTTTTGAATCGTGACTACCACCTAAAAATCTGTGCACGAGATAAACAATTATCCCCATAAACTTGTCGCATCAATTTAATTATTGCAAAATAGAGGTTTTTTTTTTTCTGAGTTTTACCAAGAATGTTATGTTAGCCTTTCATGCTGATTATGTAACGATGCACCTCGGACTAGGTTAACAAAATGGCGGCTTGTTTGTTGACTGCTTATCGGACGGCGATTAAACGTTGCCAGATCATAGACCAAGGTTGCCTCTTTGGATTTCATGCTGTGATTCATAGAAGGCCTTTTTGTCTTGAACATAATAAAATAATTCTCATTACTTAATTGTCGCACCTTGTACTACTACTAATATTTGGATCTGAAAAGGGAAGTAAGATTTACCTCCCCCTTTCCCTGTCACCCCCCCCCCCCCCCTTTTCCCCTTTACCCGCTCCCCATGTTCCCTTTATTTTCTACGTCACCGGGGTGGAAGGGTTGATAACTCGCTTGACAGTGGTATTAAATCCAGATCCATTGTCGCCAAGAAATAAACCATACCATACTCTCGTTAAGTGACTGTGAACAAGAAACCTCTGCAACGAAAATTCTGATCAATACATTTGAAGCACTCAAAGTATACAAAACATAAGGTTAAATTCAATAACGTATACAGTTATAACTAAAAATATGTTGTCTATTATTGAACTTATTCCTAGTTTGTTTTATAAAACTGGACAATGACGTTTTTGTTTGGAATACCGACTGGATGGCTGGGCCACTCAGAAAAAGAAACTGTCCCGAGGACAACAGGACGTGTGGTCACAGTAATCAGTCCTAACATAAAATATTACATATAACAATGACACATCACAGATGTGGAAATACTGTTGTTGGAACACGTGATCCACGCCAGATTTAGTGCGACACAAAACATAATGCCAAAATCAACTCAAGTTTGGTTTGATTTGTCCTGCAATTTTATTTCTGAATCCATCAGACACTTATATTCTCTCTCCTTTTTTTTTCTCTCTCTCCTCTCAAGTGTTCTCTCTCTCTCTCTCTCTCTCTCTCTCTCTCTCTCTCTCTCTCTCTCTCTCTCTCTCTCTCTCTTTCTCCTTGTGTGTTCGCTTGTGTGTTTCTTTGTGACTTTATTACCCATTTTCTGCAAATGTGTACCCTAGACCTTGAATAATTATTTTTCAATCAAAGCCGAAGCCTCAAACTTCGAATTTTTCCAAATGTCTGTACACACATGAGATACTTATCAGCTTTCACATCTTGATGTTTTGCACGATTCATCTCATCGAACTCTCCGTTTGATAATTAAGTATGTAATTGAGCTCTCTCTCTCTCTCTCTCTCTCTCTCTCTCTCTCTCTCTCTCTCTCTCTCTGTCTATCTGTCTCTCTATCTCTCTCTCCTTCTTTCTCTGTCTCTATCTATCTCTGGTTATCTCCTTCCTTGTCTATCTCTGTCTTTCCCTGTCTCTTGTTATCTATCTCTTTCTTTCTCTCTCTCTTTATCTCTCTCTATGTCTCTCTATCTCTTTCGTTATCTCTCTCTATCTCCCTATTTATCTCTCTCCCTCTATCTTTTTCTCATTATTTCTCTCTCCCTTCCAGTCTATGTCGCTTGCGTTTGCCCCATAAACGCCTTCGTTCGTTCTCTTTCTTCTTTTTCTCCGATCTTTGTTTTAGTCTCATTCGTTCGTTCTATCCACGGTCTCTACCTCCTCGGTCTATGTTTTCCATTCGCTCATTCCTCCTCCTTCCCCCGTCTGCCTCTCTCTCTCTCTCTCTCTCTCTCTCTCTCTCTCTCTCTCTCTCTCTCTCTCTCATTCTTGCATTACCAAACTACAGATTGTTCCATCCTCCTTCACTACTGCTGGATGGGTGGCTTTTTTTTTTTTTTTTTTACAAAAGACAGTTGGTTTATGACAGCGACCACATCTGTTTCTTAGGAGACATTCTTATACACATCTGTTTCTTAGGAGACATTCTTATACACTTCTGTTTCTTAGGAGACATTCTTATACACATCTGTTTCATAGGAGACATTCTTATACACTTCTGCGTCAGCCTACGAACTTTAGTCAAATTAGACAGAGGTAATTCGAACCTTCACCTACCGGATCGGCAGGCAAACGTACTAAGCACAGTTCCCAAATGTTTCATGTACATGCTCAAAAACCACAGCTTTTTTTTTTTTAAAGCAAAGTTTCTGTGAGTAAATTTTTAGATGTAGGCAGGAAAATTCCGCGTTAACACCGAGTGACACAAACATGGACCTATTGTCATGGGTCGCTTGCCAACCCGAGTCGTGAAAACATTTGTATTTTTAGCACACCACCTGAGGGTTTTTATTTTCGGGAAAAGGGGGTTGGGGGAGGGGGGGGGGGGGGGGGGTATTAATTATTTTAAACAAAAATATGGAAAGAGGTCTTCTTTTTGTTAGATTACAATCCGTTTCTTTTATAAAGTCAAACAAAACTTTACAAACTGGACTTATTTATTCAACCTAAGACCGGTTTCTTTAATAAATTCAAACAAAGCTCTGAAAACCGGCAATATTTATTTAACTTACTGTCCGTTTCTTTAATAAAAGGAGACAAAGCTGTTTAAAAAATGTATCTTTCATTTAAATTACTACATTTTTGTTAAACAAAATCAAGCAAAGCTGTAAAAACAATTTAAAATAAAAAAACTTACTGACTGTTTCTTGAATAAAATTAAAACATAGCTATGAAAACAGTTCCCCAGTTTAACTTAATGACCGCTTCCTTAATAAATTCAAAGTTAGGAAAACAGGTTTCATTTAAGGAAATTACTAACCGTTGAAAATTTTTTTTATAAAAAATAAACACAGTTATGAAAACAGGCTTCATGTTTGTATTTTACTACCAGTTTAAAAATATAATTTAAAAAAAAAATAGACACAACTAAGAAAACAGGTTTCAATTATTATACTGAAATTAAAGTTCATTTAAAATCACAGCCTTGCTATTTGATAATGCTCACCGACACAGGAATTCATCCCGTTGTTAAAAACGGGGTGCCTCTGTAGTCTAGTGATCAGTCGCTCGCCCGCCTAATTATTTCAAAAAAGAAAAAGAAAGTTGACCTGACGTATAGGTCGACCCAGCCTAAAAGGATGCTTTGCAAAGTCAAGCAAAGTAAAGAAGGACGGTGTGATATTCACTAAATGAGGCGACTTATAAACAAAATAGATCCAAGCCTAGTACCAGGTGACTGATGAGGCCACTGGGGTGGAAAGGGTCCTTTGCTTACAGTTTACAGCAGAGCAGAAATGTAAATAGCATCACTATCGTCATTACTAACTCCCCTCTATAAAACTGACACAAAACAAATGAATCACCATTCGTGACAGCAAAAACATATAAAACACACAGAAAACTTACGAATCACCATTTCAGACAGCAAAAACATGTAAAACACATAGAAAACTTACGAATCACCATTTCTGACAGCAAAAACATATAAAACACACAGAAAACTTACGAATCACTATTTCTGACAGCAAAAACATATAAAACACACAGAAAACTTACGAATCACCATTTCTGACAGCAAAAACATATAAAACACACAGAAAACTTACGAATCACCATTTCTGACAGCAAAAACATATAAAACACACAGAAAACTTACGAATCACCATTTCTGACAGCAAAAAACATATAAAACACACAGAAAACTTACGAATCACCATTTCTGACAGCAAAAACATATAAAACACACAGAAAACTTACGAATCACCATTTCTGACAGCAAAAACATATAAAACACACAGAAAACTTACGAATCACCATTTCTGACAGCAAAAACATATAAAACACACAGAAAACTTACGAATCACCATTTCTGACAGCAAAAACATGTAAAATAGTTTCAATCATCAACAGCTCATCAAAATTGAAAACCTTAATAATTTATTTCACTTAAAACATTTGATATTTATCATAACTGATGGAAATAGTAATTTATTTCAATTAAAAACATCAACTTTTTCAAACTAAGGGATGGTATTTTCCTTTAATTAATATGAATCAACTTTGCACAAAATTGAGAACAGGATAGCTTAATTATTAGTAAATTACACTCATCCGCTACTCTTTGTTGTTGTTTCCATAGAAGAGACTGCGTCTGCCTGAGGTGCCAGGAACCAAGAGTTTGCACTCAAATAAGCCAGATCTCTAGAACGATTAAAAATCCAATTCTGGAACAACACCAAAGTCCAGAAGCGGACGAACAGCCTATATTTTCCAGCTGAGTTTACAGCCGGTGGTTGAGCCGATGAAGAAGTCTGGGACACCACAAATTCAATGCTTCCCAACTGTTCCTAATTTGTTGAACACTCCAAGATGCCCGGATGTACGACAGAATAAGTGGGACAAATAAAATGGGCTCTTTCTACACAAGGTACACACCGTGATGCTTGACCCATATTTTTGTAGATGAATCTGTCCTCGGTGTGTGATGTGGTCAGCATCACGTTAACCGTTTTTACTTCCCATGACATTACATGATATTCATTTAGGGCTAGGTCTGCCTCGGAACCTGGGGAGGGGAAGGGCGAGGGGATCTTGCCAGCGTTGATTCCAGTATAGAAGAATAAGTTGTATATACATAAGCCAACTTTTTGAGGCGTCGGTGATGTGGTTTTACAGAAAAATGCTCAAAATACCTCGGACAGCCAAAAAGAGTAACCAAGAGGTTTTGACAGAGGCGGGAGCCCGAAGACAACTTATCACAGACATCAGAAGGAGACAGTCATCCTTTTTTTTTAGCCATGTTATGAGAAGAGGGAAAATATAACATGTGACCACTGGAAAGATCTGTGGAAGGAGGGATCAAGGAAGACCACGAGAGAAGAAGATTCTTGACAGTCTTGTTGAATGGCATGGAGGTGTGTCAGCTTACGAACTGATAAATGCTGCAGGAGATCGCGGATTTTGGAGAGGCATGATCGCCCACGCCAGTCAGCAAGCCACATGATGATAGGGCGTCTTCCTTTTGAAACATTGTATACTAACATGCAGGACTTTTACTTCCAATCTCCTAGGAAAAATAAATGCTGATACTTACCACAGTCTGTTACAGAAATAGTGATGCATTAAAAGGTATCTGTACGGTGTAAGTAAATAAAGTAAAAGGCCCTTTTCCACGCCTTTAGGCGTATAGGGTATATAGGGCTAGACCTATATTTTATAGACCAATCGGCACAAGTTGGGTGATGTGGTCAGCATCACGCCGGCCGTCTTTACTTCACGGAACTGCATCTGGTACTCACTCAAGGCTGGGTCGATCTGGGAGCCAAGGTCATTTCTTGGCTCCGCCAGGAAGCGAACCCATGACATGTTGATCCGCAGGCGAGCTTCTCCGCCACCGCGACTTCCATCTGTACTGTGTACCGCCAGAAAAAAAAAAAGCCTGCCTATATGTTTGTATTCACATAACAGATTTATGCACTTTACAAATTACATAACACGTCATTTTCACATGCACTGTAGATCAAGACAATAGTACAGTTATCAATGGAACTGGTTGTAGAAATTATGGGAGCTGTCTTTGCTATACACATATTCGGGCTCTGTCGGTGGAGGGTAGCAATCAATTTCGTTGCTTTTTCTGTTGCTGATCTTCAAATGGTTGGCAAAATTATCACCGTTGCTAACGATCTCCGGTCTGCCGCTGAGTCCACCATTTTGGACGTAGGTGTTGTAACCTTTAGGTGGAGGGTCATCGAGAAGAACCTCGTTGTCGTTATCAAAAGGTTTGTAAATGTAGATATTGCGGAGGAAGAAGAGAAGAGGTGCGTAGAGAATGTTGGTTAGAAAGATGAGTATGTTCAGCCATAGGAATCCGATGTTGGACACGATGCTTCCAGCAACTATGGGACCAATGGCGTAGGCAAGAGAGTAGGAGATGTCTGCGATAGCGTAGACGCTTCCGTAGACGCTTGTGTGTCTGACGTCTACGAGGTAGCCCAACGTAGGCAGCAAGGCAGTGTCTACAAGAGCGATACCGAAGCAGAGGCCCATAATGGGGAAAATGACAGCGAAGAAACTCGTGCAGAATGGAATGAAGAAACAGAAGATGCCTTCCATAGAGAGTCCAATCAAGGCCATCAGCCATTGGTACTGTTTGAACTTGTAGGCCAGTTTGACCGTGATGTAGACACCAAGCACGTGAGGGATGAATGCCGGAAGCCAGCTGAAGCCAATCTGCCACTCGTCGGCACCCATTGTTACCTTCATCCACAAAGATATTGTTGGCTCCAAGAAGGCCAGAGACACGTTGGCCATAGCCAGAGCACCAGCCGCCACAGCAATATAAGGATCCATGAGCAATCTATAGATGGGCGTGCCTGCAGGTCGCTCTTCCCTCGTCAGCATAGATCGTTCCAAGCGAACTGGTTTCATCACAAGAATCATCAGAATCCCATCAAGGAGACAAACCAGGGCTAAGATTACAAATGGGGCTGTTTTGCCTGTGAACTCGTACAGAATGCCACCGAATGGTGGAGCAAACAAACTCCCAAATGATATAAAAGCCAAAGCTATACCTAAAGACTTTGTCCTTTCTTTCTCTTCTGTGAATCTATCAGCAATCATCGCCAAACCAGAAGTATCTGCGAAAGCGGAGCCCAAACCCTGTAGACTCCGAGCCAAGAATAATACAGCATAGCTTTCTCCAAAAGCAAATACAAACGTAGAGAGGAACATGATGGTTAGTCCGATCATCATTGGAATATCGTAGCCGATTCTGTCTATCAGGCCTCCCGTAAACGGGTTGATACACAGCTGAAATATGGCTTTTGAGGCAAACAGAACACCTATTGCTAGACCTTCGTCACCGTATGATATAGGTGGGGGAGGCACGGGGATTTTTAGCAAATAAATACGGTTGTCGTGATAGTCTGGGTGGAAAGTGTTGTTTTCTGCTAAGATGGCGTCTTGGGGTATATTGACAACTTCGCCATTTTTGAATTTACCGTTTGGGTTGAGCTTGTGGGCAAGTATGTAACTATGGGTCACCCCTGTCGTGTCGTTGGTCGAATGTGTAACGTCGTAGTAACGATACTGGTACTTGGTCTCGTCACTCTTCTCCTTCTGCAGGGCCAGGTAGTTGGGTATGATGGGCACGATCACCATGTAGAGCATGTTGTCCAGCAACAAGGCGATACAGACGATAACCAACACCAGGCGTCGCTGAGATTTCGAATCCCGGATCTTGTCCTGAAACTTCTGCCATTTCCCATAGCCAAAACCGCACACTCTTGAATACAGAGTCATTGTCGCAACCTTTATATCAAATCCCTTTCACCTTATGTTTTATGATTGTAATGTACTTCTATGGGTTCACTTAATCCAATAATGTACATTAAATTATATCTCGTTGACTCCACATAAGTTACTCCAACCATGTAGTCATTTAGACATTATTTCTAATGTTTTCAGTACGTAACATTTTTGCTGAAGAAGTACACTTTGAATGCATGGGCTACTAGTCAAAAACATTCATTTATTCATAATTCCACCACAGAGGAATGACAAGTTGCTCAGAATAGTCTCTGGAACGGAAAAATTCCCCGACATATATTTTTCCTTATGTTTTCCATTCGAAGAGTGGCTGAAACGATTCAGTCTACAACTGCTTGAGAGACAAAATATGGATGGACCGTGTGTCCTTGTGTGGGGTGTTAACTCCTTGTGGGGTTAACCAGCAGATGAGAAAATTTTACTGTTGCCTTTCAAAGTGAATTCTAGGGAACAAGATGGTAGTCAGCATGTCTACGAACCTCTAGCACACGTTACAGTTGATCTTTTTGCTTGCTGATTTATCTTGAATTATTTGCAGCAGCATGCAAGCAGTAAGTCATCCGTCCTTTTGTGTAACGTTTATCTGAGTCTCCTTTTCTCTCGTTCTCTTGCTTTGATCACTCTAGGAGGCGTGGCTTGGTTGAGTAGATCGGTCCACACGACAGAACGCTCACCCTGAAAAGTCAATTAATCTTCATGATGGACATAGCTTTATTTAAGAATACATTTTCAAATGCATAAACAGCTGATTTATTTTTCTTTCTTTCTTTCTTTCTTTCTTTCTTTCTTTCTTTCTTTCTTTCTTTCTTTCTTTCTTTCTTTCTTTCTTTCTTTCTTTCTTTCTTTCTTTCTTTCTTTCTTTCTTTCTTTCTTTCTTTCTTTCTTTCTTTCTTTCTTTTTTTCTTTCTTTCTTTCTATTTTTCTTTCTTTCTATTTTTCTTTCTTTCTATTTTTCTTTCTTTCAATTCCTCCCACTCCTTATCATTATCATCATCATCATCATCATCATCATCATCTTCTTCTTCTTCTTCTTCTTCTTCTGCTGCTGCTGCTGCTGCTGTTGCTGCTGCTGCTTTCGCGTTAAATTGGGTTTAATGCAACATCTGTTTCTGTACATCTCACAGACACAATATTTGTACCTCGCCTGATACATCCGATCTATTCCCGGCAATGCTTGAACAGGCATCCTTCCTGAACACATTCAACCAAAATTCACTCAAATAGTGGGAGACAGGAAGCAACACTTGGAAACCTGCTGTTTTATAAGCCAATAATAGCACCGTGATTCTTCCACAAACGAAGAAGTAAAGGACCCTTTCCACGAATTCAGGCGTACTGGGCATCTAGGGCTAGACCTATTTTTGATAGACCAATCGGTACTAGGTGGGGGTTGTTATCAACATCACACCGGCCGCCTTTACTTCCATGACTCCAGCTGGTACCCATTCAGGGCTGGGTTAACCCAGAAGTCAAAGTCATTTTTGAAAAAAATCTTTTACCCACGGGACCCGAACCTACCACCTTCTTATCCGCAGGCAAGCATCTAGCCGCTACACCACGGAGGCTCCCACAAAAGAAAAGGCCGAGGGAAAAATTATGTCATTCACATCAATGTAAATACAAAAAAAAAATTTAATCTTTTACAGGCAGGCATACTGGTTTTGTTTAGGGCTAGCTGTACATTTGTATACGCCAGTCGGCATTCATAACCTTTGTTTCCCAAAAACATTTCAGAGTACACAATGTAGGCTTTGTCGAGCTGAGACCAGTCTCTACAAATTTTCTTGATATGGAATCAAGCAAAAGACTTCTGGCAATGAGCTATCAGTGGCTACTTTTGAATGTTAACACATCAGTGAAAGGTGTCCACCCAACTCTCGACCTGGCTCTAGAGCTATAGTTTGCAAATCTAGGACTGTAGTTACCCAGCTACCACTAATGCGCCTTCATTCCCATGAGATGTTCAGATCTTTATGTTATTCGTCGGCCGGTAGCGTGAACTTTGGGATGTCTGCTTAGCCCGCACCTTCACGGCTGTGCAGTAGTGGTTACTTGAAGATATCGCATGCAGTTGTTTGTGTATCTTTTATGGAATCTTGCTAACCAAACACAGACTTTTCTTTGAAAAGGCGGGGAGGGGGGCGGGGCTGTGTGTTTGTGCTGTTACTAGGCAAAAATACTGTTAGTAGTTTGCCATTGCTTTACCGAAGATTAGCACTCCATATCATTCTCAGAATCAACGCATAGCGAGCCGCTACCAAATCACCTACAGCTGATTCAAACTGGACATTTCGGAAGCCAGTTGGCGAAGCCTAAGTACAATAATGGCAAGTTGGCAAAAGGCTTAAGGGAAGAGCAGCTGACACATTTTCAGAAGTGGTCATCATTTTGTCAGCGTTTGGCAGATGATGCCACAATATGCCCAATAGCTAGAATAACCAGCGCAGCAGACTTGCCGCTCCCACAGAATATAGATGCAAGCCACTGCAAGTACTCACACACAAAGGAAGGAAAGTCTTCGCAGCTGACGAAAACAAAACGTCATGAACAGGTACAGTGTCCAATTCTGTGGTCAAACGGCCCAATGTAAAGGACTGGGCGGGGCAGAATTTTTAAGTACGTAGGTACTATTGCTTTTGACAGCGCTTTTTAAAATGTGGAATGCCTTTAATTTGTGCAGTGTTTGAGTCGTGATATCAAATATGGTCTGCAGCCGGATTACGTGCTGGCTGGTGAAATAGCTTATGCTTGAATCCACATCCTTCTTAGGACGGTAATTATTGTTATTTGAAGCCCCACTCTGGCTTTTGCCAGGGGCCGCAATATAGGCAGGCCATCAATATAGCCAATTGTCTGAACGCGGTTTCTGGGACCTCTCCACGGTGATCCTCATCCGCGTGGTGGCACATTGTGTCATCGGATGTTGATCGCTTGAGTGATGTCCTGGTGGGGTAGAAAGTCAGTCAGTCAATAGCTTTTGCGTGTAAGGCTAACTTATCATGACTGAGTTCTTCCATCAACGACAAATCATTTCTGGTGGCGGCTGTTGGCTTCGGCTCCTCTAGCCAAGAGCATTTACTGCGTACGCATATATCTGGCGGGACTACTTTTTTTTTCTCACTTTATTTGATTTTCATTGCCTCAGCAACAGGCCAAGTATGGGGTTTGGTTACTCGATTGCAGTGAAGTTAAAATCTCCGATTAGGCCTAAGGTTAAGATGACAAATGCCACATGGGATTGACTAAAAGAAGTAGAAGCAGAAGGAGAAGAAAAAGAAGAAGGAGAAGAAGAAGAAGAAGAAGGAGAAGAAAAAGAAGAAGAAGAAGAAGAAGAAGAAGAAGAAGAAGAAGAAGAAGAAGAAGAAGAAGAAGAAGAAGA
>CAJHNH020001347.1:681238-691882 GCA_905116865.2 Candidula unifasciata
TCTTTTTTTTTTTTTTAATTACCGCCCTTTGTAATAATGTCCTCTCTGTAAGCGAACGCTTCTTTTGTGTCCTTTCTGGTAACTACGCGATTGAAATAGCTACAGCTATTTTACATAACTAATTTACTCAGATCTACGTCTCGTTAATCACACTATCTGAAAAGTGTGGTAGAATTCAAGACATCAGATGGTGCTGGCTGGCCCGGCTGTCTTCAAGACACGAGACATGAGAGAGTACTTTCTTCCCATAGAAGGAAACTTTATTAAGAAGGGCCCAGTTCGGCCATATTTGTTCCTCACATTATTTTCCCGTGCCCCTGCCTGCACGTGAGGTGCCACTGAGCTCTCACTACAGACACTGCGATTGGATGCTTACATACGTAAGCCCGCCTTCAGAATGCGGTCCCATTGAGTCGTTTGCTGTCTTTGGACCAGTGGCCACCTATCCTCTATGTCAGCTGACTCAGATCGATTTGTCCCGGCCTGTGATCACTTTACCTGCCCTGGGGTTTTGCATATTCAAAGTACCAACACAGTTCTAATACCACCCAGCTTTACTAAAAGGTTCTAGCCTCGGTATCCTCTCGGAAATTAAGGCAGCACAACTACCAGGGGGTTCAAATAAAAACCTTAAAGGTCTTATACAGGAAAACGCCTATTGACTGAATGCACATCTCGTATATCTTTGTTCGATCATTCCCCCTCTAACACTTCCTTCACACACAAGAGCCCCGTCTCAATCATTTGACGACAAACTTTTCTTCGTTTAATAATACGTCATTTGGTCACCATGTATTTCCACTGCAATTTGTCCCCCGTATTATCCAGTTGTTTCTGGAACAGATATTGATATTTTCGTTGCTAGACCATAACTTCAGTGAATATGTGTTTTCCGATGGTCTCTGGCGACCCCTGTGACAGGGTCGTACGACCCACAAAAGGGTCGCCACCCACAGGCTGAGAACCTCTGTATTAGGGCTTATTTTCAGTAGGTGCTTTATTTTTTCCCATACACATTTGGCAGCCTCGGTATTTACTAATAGGTGAAGTGAAGTAACGGATATCTTCCCCCTCCTTTAGGCCTGTTGGACATATAGGGTTAGTCCTACAGTTTGTAGACCAATCGGCTTTCGGTAAGCGATGTAGTCAACATCACGTCGGTCGCCTTGACTTCGCATGACTTTACGTTGCACCCATTAAAGCTGGGTCGACCTGGGAGCCAATTTGTTTAATATCTGGCTCCGCCAGGCCCTCAATCCACAACCTTCGAATCTGACGGTCTTATTCAGGGCCTAATTTTACGGTGCTGTTTGTTTTAAGAGTATCCTGAAAAAGCATGCTAGGTTTTATTTTCTTCAGCTAGCTGCCAACAATCTCCGGTTATATTAGTGGTCTGGTTTATTTGCGCCACTTGCCTGGCTAAGATTGTTGTATGTGGTCTAGCTCTTGACTTTATGTTCCTGTCCTAATAGCTAGACCGCTCCTTCCTGTCTCTGTCCCAGTGTGTTCCTCTTATTCTTAACTTTTTGGTGTTTTCCTCGTGGATCATCCTCCGTCCGGTTCATTCTCCTTGTTATTTTGTCCTTGTGTCCTCCATAGTGTCTTCTTCGAATCTACCCCTTTCTAGTCTGGCCATGTGTATCTTGTAAGAGACCGAGCTAGTTCGCAACTATTCATTACATAACGTCCTTTCCTACCACCATTTATAGGTTTACAATTGTGAGGCTTTTATTAGATCCAAAATTGTGTAAATAATTCGCGTTTGACCACAGCGATCTTATAGATGTCTTTTTGTCTCCTCATTTCATATATGCCATATAGGGTATGGCGTCCCAAGTCATTCTCTCTAAGTGCAAAACATTTGATGTGTTGTACTTATATGTAATTGAGAATCAGTTCTGTACTCATTGGTTCTCTGGTGACTTTATTCCTGGTTTTTATCTCTTCCATTTACTTCTGCAGCCATTTTCGGACATCTCATTTCCATGGTTACAACTTTTATGTTCTAGTTTGTTGCGAGTGGCCAAGTGTGGCACTTGTAGCATAGAGTGCGAATGTTTTTACAGTTTTATGCCTGAGTTAATTTCTTTCATGGCAGACTGATTGCATTTTGTTTCATCTGTCCAAAGTATTTTAATTCCACACACACACACGAGCACACAACACACATACACACACACACACACACACACACACACACACACACACACCACATCTGCAGTCGCCTCATAATTGTATAATTTGTCTGATGACTGTTTATGATTCAGTCTGATGCTGCTCCAAGGTTCGTTTCTGTAAAACAAGATCAACATTTCTTGAGCCTTAACGTACAACTTTGCTGGAATATTTTGGCGCACACGATCCCAGCAGAAACTGTTAAAGCCGTTATAAACAGGTTAAGGAGTTGCTGCACAAATTGTTTCTAGTCCAAACGAGACCAGAAGACAGAAGAATGTCACAAGATTGGAGGAAGGGATATTTGGAGAAACTGCCACACAAAGGGAAGGCTACAGAAGTGTTACAGTCATCGAGGGATTGTGCTGTCGGTTCCTGGGAAAATATTAGGCATGGGTGTTCCAGAGAGCAGTGGCGACGAAACTGCGAAAACATTTTGGGCTCCACCCCTTTACAACTGTTCTGGGATTAGTGAGTGCCTATTCATCTATGCGTATTTGTATAAATATACATATGAGTCGCCGGGGTGTAGAGGCTGGATACTGGCCTGCAGATCCGAAGTTCGTATGTTCACGTCCTGTTTTTAAAAAAAGAACGACAGAAAGAAAGAAAGAACTATGAAAGAAAGAAAGAAAGAAAGAAAGAAAGAAAGAAAGAAAGAAAGAAAGAAAGAAAGAGAAAGAAAGAAAGAAAGAAAGAAAGAAAGAAAGAAAGAAAGAAAGAAAGAAAGAAAGAAAGAAAGAAAGAAAAGAAAGAAAGAAAAGAAAGAAAGAAAGAAAGAAAGAAAGAAAAAAGAAAGAAAAAGAAAGAAAGAAAGAAAAGAAAGAAAGAAAGAAAGAAAGAAAGAAAGAAAGAAAGAAAGAAAGAAAGAAAGAAAAGAAAGAAAGAAAGAAAGAAAGAAAGAAAGAAAGAAAGAAAGAAAGAAAGAAAGAAAGAAAGAAAGAAAGAAAGAAAGAAAGAAAGAAAGAAAGAAAGAAAGAAAGAAAGAAAGAAAGAAAGAAAGAAAGAAAGAAAGAAAGAAAGAAAGCGGGATTATGCTCCTAGATCTTCAGCGTGACAGGTACCCGTGCAACTACTATACTGTAGTTTAAAAAAAAACATCAAGTTATGAAATGCTGCGTTCTATGAAGCAATGAATTGATCAAGAATTGACGTCACTGCACTGAGAAGTTTCCCACACGTTCTCAGTCTTCTTCAGTAGCTAATGACGAGACGATAAGCTAATAGTACTAGTTGCAACCTGATTCAAATTCGGCGTATGTTTCCCGCTCAGTGTTGAAAATGTTCCAGAACCTTTGCTAATCCTGTGTGAATTAGTTTTTCAACGTATGCATTCTCTGCTTGTTCTCTGGCACAGTCCGCTTGACCCAGAAAGCCTTCACTGCGTCGCTGATCATAAAGTAGCTCACCGCCCAGAGATTAACATCAGCTGATCTATCCACTTGTTCCATAACAATCTTAAACGTAAACTAACGGATAAGTTGAAACAAGAATAAAATGTCTGATTGTATGCCTGATAATGTGCTTGCTGATAACAATTTGTGTTATGAAAGAATCAATAGCTACCACCATGAATCAATCAATCTGGACAGAGCAGTTCAGTTATCTTAACCTCATTAACTTCATCTCCTTTATGTCATCTCCTTTATGTCTTCTCCCTTCTGTCATCTCCTTTCTGTCATTTCCCTTCTGTCATCTCCTTTATGGCATCTCCATTCTGTCAATTCCCTTCTGTCATCTCCTTTATGGCATCTCCTTTCTGTCAATTCCCTTCTGTCATCTCCTTTATGGCATCTCCTTTCTGTCAATTCCCTTCTGTCATCTCCTTTATGGCATCTCCTTTCTGTCAATTCCCTTCTGTTATCTGCCTTCTGTAATCTCCCTTCTGTCATCTTCATTCTGTCATCTCCCTTCTGTCATCGCCCTTCTGTCCTTTCCTTTCTGTCATCTCCTTTCTCGGAAACCGTGATAGCGCAGTCGATAGGAGACTCGCTGTCAAATCCAACTGCAACTCACTGCAGCCCACGGCCGGTGTTCGAAATCGGGCGGTTCCTCAGGTTCACCCAGCCTCTAGGAAAACAGTACTAGAGTTAACACTCTGTGGTAAATGGAGGAACGTCGCTGTAGCTACGGAGTTGCGTGCGGACAGCGACACATGCGGATAGTTTCTTATCAGCTGTCAGTACTGGTGGCAGAGAACTAATGCTTTATAACTGTGTGCAATGACGCTGGTTCACATCTCCCGACCTTACCTTTACCCTTACCATCTCCTTTCTGTCATCTTTCTTCTGCCAATTCCCTTTTGTCATCTCCCTTCTGTCACCTCCCTTCTGTCGTCTCCTTCGGCCATCTCCCTTCTGTCATCTCCCTTCTGTCATCTCCTTCGGTCATCTTCCTTCTGTCATCTCCGTCGGTCATCTCCCTTCTGTCATCTCCATTCTGTCATCTCCTTCGGTCATCTCCCCTATGTCAGCTCCCTTCTCCACCGCTCACGTTATTAGATGCAAGACAAATTACACGATGGAAGATCTAGAAATTCATACGGACAAGACACAGATAATGAGAATCAATGAAGCAAACAATGACCCTATCTACCTTGAGGAAACCCCGCTCCAAGATGTGTGCATCAGACCTTTATTTCACCAGCAATGTACACACAGGGGAGCCTACGTGGTGTGGCAGCTAGACGCTTACGTTGAGGCCCCAATGTGGTGGGTTCAAATCCTCATAGTCTTGGAGTATTTTTCCTTCAAATATTGACATAGAATCCTAGGTCGACCCAGGTTAGCAGAGGTACCAGGTAAATTCCTGGGATGTAAAATCGGTCGGCATGATGTTGACTGCATCACCCATTTATAGACCTGGACTTTGAAATCTAGCATCATATGTCCGTTACGTCACTGAGTTGAAAAGACCGTTAGGTCACTGGGTTGAAAAGTCCGGTACGTCACTGGTTTGAAAAGTCCGTTACTTGACTGGGGTGAAAAGTCCGTTACGTCACTGGGGTGAAAAGTCCGTTACGTCACTGGGGTGAAAAGTCTGTTACGTCTTTTTAAAATGTCACGTCAATTATTTAAAGATGGAAAGAAATATCAAGATATAAATGACGTACACAAAATGAAACAAGATTAAACAGCATTAAAAGTCTATGGTTAAGCACCAGCAAGGAGATCAAAATGAGAATTTTAAGAGCATTCATCTTCCCTGTAGCAATATACGGATGTGAGTCGTGGACTATCTCCAAGTTTTCCCTGGTTTTCTTTGTAGACGTTTGACTACTTCTTGTTTCCTGGTATTCCAAGAATATTTCTGCATTTCAGTTCAAAAGCTCCTATTTCTTTTTCAAAGACTGGGCGAGAGTCGATTTTTACATACTTACACATACACACACACACACACACACATTCATACACAAAAATACATTCACCACTCCTGTGACAATGCGATAAAATCTTGTTATCGCAAATGCTTTAAAGATGAACACTCGGATAACAGGAATAAAATCTTGATATCAGCAGGGGTCTGTTATTCTGATCAGTCCACTGAAAATCATTTACCACGAACTCGATTTTTGTAACTTGGAATTCGAATTAACTAGGATCTTTGTAATACCGGGAGCCGAGTTCGATCCCAGGTGCAGACCATTTGGCAGCAGACCGCATTGTATTCGTTTAGATACTGGTTTAGAGAGCCAACCGTTCACTCGACAATGGCATTGGCAAACTAAATTTGCCTAGACAAGCCACAGAATCCACTCAAACAAACACAAACACACAATGCTGGGATACGTTCTGTAACGTAATGTAAAGGACAAGAAGCTTCAATTGTATCCGAGACCTCATTTATTGATAAAACCACATCGATACATTTATAACCCCAATCGGTATCAACTTTACCTCAACACAAGCGACACTCCCGGGAATGCGACATTGAGACGCACACAATCACACTGCCATTTGTGCCGCCATGTTTTGTCTTTCTCAAGTGTTTCCGCTGAACCGGCAGATTAGCGGAAGTGGCTGCGCCACAGTTCTTTGTGCTTGGATTTAATGAAACACCAGGGATAAAATGATCGATAATTAACACAACAAAGTAGGATAAAGTCGAAAATTACAGAGATCATAAAGAAAAGCAGCGGGTAATGAAAATAGTTGATGCGTGCCGTGACTGAGTTATTTTAATGACACTTTGTTAAGACTAATTTTTGTCTGTTTAACAATGATCAGGCAGACGATTAACGTAGGTCATACGTGACAGCTTCTTTTATCACAAAGGCATTTCTGTTGTTTTTTCTCTAGTTGTTTTTCTCATAGTTGTTGGGTTGATTTCTGAATTCATCCTTTGATTCTAATTCAGGGTGATTCAAAGATTCCCGAGGTGGCCACTAGAGCTTTAGAGGTTCGTACTTGATGCAACTGTCTTGGCAGAGACATAGCCTTTCTGCTAGGAGAGACTGGCCTGATTGGTCGCATGGGTTACAGTAGCTAAATTGCGGAACTTTGTTCTCATACTTCACATAGGACACTGTCCCTTGCCAACCGTCTATCTCCCTTGCCAACCGTCCATCTCCCTTGCCAACCGTCCATCTCCCTTGCCAACCATCTATCTCCCTTGCCAACCGTCTATCTCCCTTGCCAACCGTCCATCTCCCTTGCCAACCGTCCATCTCCCTTGCCAACCGTCTATCTCCCTTGCCAACCGTCTATCTCCCTTGCCAACCGTCTATCTCCCTTGTCAACCGTCCATCTCCCTTGCCAACCGTCTGTCTCCCTTGCCAACCGTCTATCTCCCTTGCCAACCGTCCATCTCCCTTGCCAACCGTCTATCTCCCTTGCCAACCGTCTATTCTCCTTTACTGTCACCCACAAATTCAGGACATATACCACCTCCCAGAAAGACGTCAAGGCAATCAGAATGTTGCAAGAAACCTACCACCATATGCTCGCTTTAAAACTCTAGAAGTCCGAATTAAATTGCTAGGCGAGGAAACCAAACAGTCCGACCCAATCGCTCTTATGAACTCATCATAAGACCATTGATTCTTACCCCCAAGAATGGATACATGTTTATACTGATATATCTGCATTTAAAGCTACCATTAAAGCAGGTTACGGAATCTACAAAGGTTATCCCGATGGATCTGCTGAAGAGATTTTTGATGCATGCGGGAAATTCTGTTCAAATTTTGAAGCTGAAATAATTGCACTGGAAACAGCAGTATACCACCCAAAGACTGTAATGGATGTTTACCCTTCAAGGGCTCAAAATATTGTCATCTTCGAAGATTCAATGTCTGCCCTTCAAGCTCTGGGGGACAGTGAACGCTGCAGAACTGACATAGCCAAGATAATCCTGGATGCTGATCAGCTTATAACCTCGACAGTGGTATCTAGAAGCTGACCGTCAAGAAAACAATGACAAATTACTGGACGTAAATTTGCCTCGAAAAACCACAACTATACCCCCCCCCCCCCCCCCACCACCACCAAAAATACAGGGGTTGGTTTTGCGTGTCATGTAAAGGATACGCAAAAAAACTTTTTTTATATACCACGAATACGACAATGAGCATGACTGCATCCCTGTTTAGGCTGATTGTCCTCGGGGTGCAACTTGGTGCTGTGAGAAATGAACCAACGGGACAAGACGTTTCATTAATCAATACAGAACCGGCGTCATAGGTTGTTTTACGTCTGTGAAGATTGAGAAATTGAAATATTTTGGTCACTTGAAACGTCATGGAAGTCTAGAGAGAACAATAATGGAGGGGTATATGCCTGGGAAGAGAGGAAGAGGAAGGCCAAGGAGAAGATGGGTGCAGGATGTGGCAGATGATCTCCAGATGGGTGTATCAGACGCTGGACATCTTGCTCAGGATAGGAAGGTTTTCCGGAGGGTTGTTATGGCAGCGAGGTTCCGCGAGGGACATGCTATTGAATGAATGAATGAATGAATGAATGAAGCTTGAGAGCAGGAGATTGCGGCACATAGTCGTGTCCAGAGTGCTTTGGGGATTTTCATCACTAACCACTATACTGTTCATGAGCCGGTCAACCTGGATATTCAACTCCCGAGCAATGTCAGAATTTTCCCTCTTTCTTATCTACATCTTCTGCTTCTTCTTCTGTACATCTTTTTTTCCCCTAGCGTTCACCGACCGGGATCTACGATTAAAGGTTTTGATTGCTTATCCACTTCTGCACTTTGACCTTGTTCCAGAAACTGGAGTTTTTGCCTGCAC
Organism: Candidula unifasciata; assembly: GCA_905116865.2. Lineage (NCBI taxonomy): Eukaryota > Metazoa > Mollusca > Gastropoda > Stylommatophora > Geomitridae > Candidula > Candidula unifasciata. The sequence goes on from CAJHNH020001347.1 coordinate 689,655, forward strand.
ATTTTATGGATCTGACCTAATTGTTAGCAGACCGTTGCTTCCTCGCCTCTCAGATGCATCCCGATTCCCAAGGAAAACTACTATTTAATTTAATTTTTACCAGATGCTTCTTTTGGGTCCGGGGGTCCTTGCTACCATATAAGAATGTTCCTGTGGAAATCTTCGTCCGTGATACAATATAAGAATGTTCCTGTAGAAATCTTAGTCCTTGCTACCATATAAAAATGTTCCTCTAGAAATCCTAGTCCTTGCTAAGAATTTCCCTGCAGAAATCCTAGTCCTTGCTACAATATAAGAATGTTCCTGTAGAAATCCTAGTCCGTGATACCATTTACGAATGTTCCTGTAGAAATCATAGTTCTTGATACTCTAAGAATTTCCCTGTAGATATCCTAGTTCAGGATACTCTAAGAATTTTTCTGTAGAAGTCCTAGTCCGTGATACTCTAAGAATTTCTCTATAACATTTAAGCTCATATTTTTCTTTTCTTTTGAAATGATTGGGTCAATATAATGTATCAGTTGTCACAGGAAAGTCACGTGTTCTGAGATGTTCATTTGTAAGATAGATTGGCAGATAGACTGACTGGTTCTGCATCACTGGGGGTGGGGGGGGGGGGGGGGGGACTGATGTGTTAGAAGTCAAATGTTGATAAGTTTCCGTTGGAAGCGAGTGAACAGTGAGGCGCAACTGGATCATCGCGGTGTGAGGGGAATTTGATTGCCAAGGATGACCAGGAGATCTGGCTGACAGCTCAACGCTCAAGGAAAAGGTGAGACGGATAAACAGACTGTTACTGGTGCCATCGGAACTGGAACTTGGTGCTGAAGTTGAGGACGAGGCACTTATGAGAATGTCCCAAATGCTGCTATTTTGGTTCTTAATTCAACATGTGTAATTTATTTGCTGATGTTACGCAATGTGCTCATCTAAAACAGGTTCTTACATCTATTTTTGTGTCTCCCACAACCCCCTCTCCCTCCCCACCCACCATCCCTTTTTTTTTTTTTTTCTCTTTGAGTGCAAACCAATATATAATACTTTCACCTAAATCTCCACAAGTGATAATTCTTCAAGACAATTATTCAGTGCACAAAACGGACCTGAATGCAGATATTATCATTTTTCTGTGACAGATGGGAAAATATGCCAATAACGGGGAAAACCCATGGAGACACTATTTATTGTTGTCATTATAAACTAAAGTGTAACTACGCGCACAATTTTTGTAGAAATAAACTTCGTAGGCGCTTCTTGTGTGCTGGCGTTCTGTCCTGCGGATGCAATTTTCCTCTGCTGCTGTTTGAGCGAGTGTTGTGCGCAAAGTTGTTTGCCCCTGGCGGCATAAGCTATTTGCTCGTCCAATTGAAAAGAATATCTATTTGCTGGTCCCTGATCAATATGGAAGTTTGGATATCGCGGGCGTAACAGCAAAGAAGAATTGGGAGTGGGGTGTTTGGAAGACTTGTGGGGGGGGGGGGGGGGGGGGGGGGGGGGAAGGGGTGTTTGTCTGTCATTGTGTTTTGAGAATAGAGTTTGTCTTTTACGAAAATTTAGTGTATATTTTGAGGCGGCGAAGGAGGAGAAGGGGGATGTTTCTGTGAGTGTGCGTGGGTGTTTCATCTCCTCTCCGTCCTTCTCTTTTTTTTTTTTTTTTTCTTCTTCCTCTATTTCCCCCTCTTCTTCCTTCTCCTACTCTACCTCCCAACTGAGAACACATTTTCAGTTACCCTAAGTTATGCCTTTTTATTCGCAGTTCGCAGCAAATATTTTATGCCCCAATGACACGGGGAAAAAAAAGAGAATCCTTTATCTCCCTTTACTAAATGCTAGTTGACTTGTCTTTAAAAATAAGAAGTTAGTAGCAACATAATTTAAAATACAGCTGCGTGTATCTGCAGCAATTTTCCAGAGGAAGATGGTGCTCCGATGTGGTAGTTGGACTTCAGAGCCAATAACAATACACCCTAGTTTGCCACAGGGCTCTCCATTGTCTCCAGTCCTCTTCAACATCGACACAGTCAAGATCACAGGAGAACAACTGAGTGGTAAAGGAAGAACTCTGTCATATGCGGATGACATCCTCGTGTACCGACAGGGCAGGAACAGAGATCAACAAGTAGTCCTACAATGGAAACTATGGTTTTATCAAGGGCATTAACATGGCTTGGTACTCGAGAGTTTACACACCTGTGCATACTTAGTGACTCGATGAATATGCTTTAAAA
>CAJHNH020001347.1:691899-716519 GCA_905116865.2 Candidula unifasciata
TTGCCCTTGTTGCTATCTTTCACGCTTTTGTTTCAGTTACGCTTGCAAAAATTTTTGCCCCAAATTGCCGGGGTAAAGCGAAAAAGTTCCCCAAATTTGTAGCAGAATTAATATTTAGCGGCCTGTGCAAATCCCGACGATTTAGGGGCCCCAATTTCCAGCGCTGTTCAGAGTTTTTCATTTCGCTGCCTCTCAATGTCGTGCCCCGGTATTTTGGATTTGACAATTTGATCGTGGGGTTTACTTTTCGCCCCTTATTATTTGCCCGTGGCTATCGGGTTTTGGTTGTTTTGTTTAGCCCCTGTTACTTTTGCCCCATAGGGGCCCAATTTCACACCGAAAAATTGTATACAGCCATTTGTTCTCGTCCTCGTAGGCTTCTTTTTGTTCTGAAGAACAAAGAAAAAGGCAGGGAACCCCGGGGCACCCACGGCCCTTTAAACCCTTTCACCCAGTGATTTTCATAACCCAGCATCAGGCGTTTTTACGGGTTAAATTTTCTCTCTCAGGTAGACTTCGTCTCTTACATATCAGTCATTTAGCAGGAGTATTTTCTGCCTCGGACTTCTAACGGCATGCAGCGTCTGCGTGGCAAGTAACAACTCATGACATCATCTCGCTATTGCTGTTCTGTCTTTGCCCGGTTATCTCCGTTTTCGAGCTCCAATTGTAATAAGTGGTGTGTTTATATTCTCGTTGTCTAGGTGGTGTTCATACGTGTATCGTGAATGTTCTTCTCACACACTCTGCGTTACACAACTGGTACAAGCCGACACCAAGTTAGTCGTACGAGCATCGATTTATTGACATGATATAACTTACGGCAATGCCCAGTCGTAGTCCTAATACACAGCTCTCGCACACAAATTCACGCAGCCTTCGACGAACAGGTTCTTCTTGCATTCACTGACCAAAGTCGGCTCCCGTGGATCAAGTTGAGGTTCTGGCCATTTCACAGACTGGCATGGTCGATCTTGGCTTCACACTTCGTCGTCAGGGTCTCCTTTCTCGACAAGCAATCTTACGTTGACATTCTCACGTTCAGTCGCACATCCTCTCGCATCAACAGGTCGACACAAACTAAACTTGACCAGAATCAAGTCTGACTTATACCAACTGGTCCGTTTCACGTGGCAACACGTCATGGTCCTTTACTTTCACGTGGCGACCTTAGGTCGGCTCATCGTGATACCCGTGATGACTAGTGGTCATCACCTATCTCAAGATTCTCGTTTAAACCGAGTATCTGGAATATCTCGGTGTTTTAGGTCGGCTTTGAGCCTTTCCCCCAACCATCTGGGTGAAAATATCCCCCATTACACCTAAAATAACACCATTGACTTTTATTACACATTTAGGAATAATTTGTTTCTTTGATGACACCATTACTTCATACTGAGGCCCATTCTTCCACTTTCTACCACCACAATGTCTATCATTTCCTTTAATTCCTTCTGACTTGTTGCTATCAAGACTGTATCATCAGCATAACGTGAATTGTTTATATTGTGCCCACCAACCATAATTCCGGGCATTTCAATTAAAAATCTCATTATATATTCACTGTATATTGAAAACAAATCAGGTGACAGTACACATTCTTGTCATACGCCCCTCTTTATGCTTTGAAATGTACCTAAACAGTTGTTTATTCTCGTTGCTGCTGTTTGCTGCCAATACATATTCTTTATTATTCGTAGATCTTTCCCATCAATGTTTAATTTTTCTAACAGTTTGATTACTTCTTCATGCTTCACACAGTCAAATGCTTTTGTATAGTCTATGAAGCATATGTACAAATCAGTCTTTACTTCTATAGCTCTTTCTGACAATGTCCTTAGGATGTAAATGGCATTCTTTGTACCTTTTCCTTCTACAAATCCACATTGTTCATCGCTGATTTCTGGTTTAATTTTGTTTCTTATCATAATTATTCTCAGTAAAATCTTAGTCATGTGACTCATAAGACTTATTGTGCGATGGTCTTCAGATTTTAAAGTGCCTGTTTTCTTTTGCAGAGCTATAAAGATGGATTTTAAAAGGTCATTTGGAATGTACCCACTATTATAAATATCCTTCAAAAGTTTAGTTATTATTTCAATTCCAAAATCTCCCAGTGCTTCTATTTCTTCCAGTGAGATGTTGTCTGGCCCGGGTGCTTTTCCTTTCTTCATATGATGTATTGAATCCTCAACTTCTGCAGTCATTATTGGTGGACCATCATTGTTGGTCTGCAGTTCTACATCTGGTCTATTATCATCATACAATTCCCTTATATACTCTGTCCATCTGTTAATTATATTACTATGTCCCATTAATAAGTCACCATCTTTTGATTTCAAACATCCAGTGCTGTTACGTGTCATCTTTCCTGTTAACATATTTATCTGTTGGTACATGGAATGTAAGTCTTTCCTGTGATTTTCCCCAATCTCTGTACACATTTGATTCAGCCAGGCTTCTTTAGTCACTTTGCATTTGTTCACTATTTTTATTATTTTTTTTATTTTGGTATTCTAGAGTATTCTTCTTTATCATTCTTTTTCTTCCTTCTTTCATCTATCAACTGCAGAATTTCGGTTGACATCAATTTCTTTTTTGCAACTCTATGGGTTGGTGGCATTGTCTCTTTTGATGTCTGATATCAGATATATTCACAGTAAACACAGTTGTAAGACAGGGATGTCTGCTCTCCCCACTTTTGTTCAAAATTTAATTAGATTGAATATCTAAAGGAGCAAGTTCTGATACAGACCACATAAATCTTTATAACATGTGGAAGTACACACATCAAAAGAAGTTATCAATTCACCTACATTAAAAGAACTACTATTTGCTGACGACCAGTGCTTGTTCTACCCTGAAGAATATAGACTGCAAAATCACATTACCAGGCTAAACGCAGCATGCAGTAATTACAACATAAAGATCAATGCAAACAAAACCGAAACAATACAAGTTAGTAGAACCTCTCGCCCACTACACATACAGCTGAATGGTTCTGGTCTGAATTAAGTTAGGGAGTTTAAATATCTCAGAAATATGATCATGGAAGATAGTAGAATTGACAGAAAAATAGAAACTAGATGTCATAAAGCAGGTGCACTTATATACCAATTGTCACGATTATTAAGACTTATAAGCATAACTGTGAGTGCAAAGAGACAGATCATAAACGGTATATTTATTCCAACATTAAGCTACCAGTGACAAACATGACACTATCTAAAGCCTATGTCACAACCCTATAAGTACAGTCAGTGTACCACACCCTAAGGTCTGATCTGTGATTGCACGGTGAAACCAGCAATTAGGATAAAGCGTTTGGCCACGGCAAGAAAGAGTGAACGTTGTTGGAGACAAGTCGACAGCACGATGACCGCGGTTGGGACTGAGCTGGACCGGGGTCAAGAGACACAAGGTGGAGAGAACACAGGACATTCGGTGTGCGACGGTCAGGGAGAGCAGACGTTTAGCAAGACAGTGATAGGATATTAAAGTTAGGATATTTCTGTTAGTGACTGCGTAGTTTATGTACAGTGTTCTGTTAGAATAGGATAGTTTTTGTGTAGTGTATTTAACTGGTACCAGGTAGCGTGTTGTTCCATAAGAAGTGAATAGGTTCTAGTTACTTCTGATCAGTTAAATCAGTTGTGTACCTGTTCTGTGAGAGAATGTCTAACCTTGGCACTCTGAGACTGTACTAGACAGAGGCTGTGACAGTTTGGTTGGTCAGTGTGTCGATAGGTAAGAGCGTATCTCGTGACCGTGTGGTTTGTACACCAGGAGATTGCTTGTGGAGGCGACGCGAGGCGACTGTAAAGCTCGTTCGGCCAGAGGGTCCAAGCAATAGGTGGCCACACAGCGGGAAGTCAACTGTCTATTGTATTACCTGTACTTACAATAAAGATTGTCGTGTGTGCTCTGTGTGCGTTCGGGTTCAGTGTGTGTAAAAGGTTAGTCTGTCTGTCATAGGCCCAGTTACGAGCCAGGGACCAGCAAGGTCACCCAGAGGTCTGTGACAGCCTATATACGCAAAATCAGCACTTGATAGATGAGATGCCCGAGAAAAGTAGCCAACCTAGCGATCCGAGATCGAGTGAATAATGAAACTAACAGGCAAATTGTGGGAACGACACCTTGTACTAGATACATCGAGACACAGCAGATCAAGTGGTTTGGCCATCTTGTTAGAAAGCAGCATGATCAAATACCATCACAAGCACTACATCTCAGAAGATCAGCTACAAGAGCAAAGGGACAGGCAGCGAAAAAACATGGATTATCAACATTACAGACACTCTACGCCTTTACGGCATGACAACAGCTAAAATCACAAACACTATACTCGAGGTTGCATGCAAACATATGCCACCAAAAAATATACCCGAACACATCACCAACAGGAGACAAAATAAACCTCCTCCACGCAAAGGGGGCAACAGCAGAGCAGTAGGCTGGTGGGGTGCGAAATGTGAGTCTGCTATTGGAGAGAGACAAGCCGCACTACAAAAGTATCGCAGATTTCGCTCCAACAAAAACTTACAAGAATTCAAAGACAAACGAAATGCCGTGAACAGAGCTGTTAAAAAGGCAAAAGAAAACAGCTGGAAGACCGTCTGTCAGTCGCTTAATCCGAACATCCCCTCCAGCAAAGTCTGGGCTCAAATAAAATCCATCAAAGGGGACCGGAAGAGTAACAAAATTCCCACGATCAAGCACCCATCACTTGCCATCACAGACAAAGAGAAGGCAGACACCGTTGGGCACCTATTCTACAGCGTCAGTTCCCATGAAAATCTCAGCGAAGGCGAAACGGCACGACGAGACGAGTACATCGAGGAAGAAGCGGCAAAATGGGAAGAGCCCACGACTACGTACGACTACTTCAACGCAGACATTAAGGTGGACGAAGTCGTCACCGCCATAAAGGGAGAAATCCAACACTGCAGCAGGAGTCGACATCTTGAGCTACCCCATATTAAAAATGCTTCCCATGAAAACCCTTGTCTCGATCACCGAACTGTTCAACGACATCTGGAGAACTGGGTGCATCCCAAGGCAGTGGAAGAAGGCTCTGGTAATACTGATCCTAAAACCCAATAAAAAAAACCACAACGCGGAGTCCTATAGACCAATAGCCCTCACCCCCACCTCGGAAAGGTCTTGGAGACGGTCATCAACAAACGTCTTGTATTTTTCCTAGAAAAAGAGAACCTATACAGCATCACCCAGTCAGGCTTCAGACCCAACAGATCTACAGTTGACCAAATCATCAGGCTGGAGGATGATGTCAAAAACGGGTTCAAGAAAGCACACAAAACGTGTCCCTGACATACGATCAATGCTGGCGAGAAGGGCCTCTGGTCAAAATAAAAAGACTCGGCATCAGAGGAAGAACCTTCAACTAGATTAAAAGCTTCCTGTGCGATAGAACATTCTCAGTCCAAAACAAGAATCAAGTTTCCGCCACTCTCACACAAGAGAACGGCATCCTCCAAGGAGCAGTGATTTCTCCGACGATCTTCACAATCATGGCGAATGACCTGCACAGTACAATCACAGACAGCAGAATACAACTGTCCCAATTTTGGGACGCCTGCACCCTGTGGCTGACTGGATGGGAGGTGCATAAAACTCGAAACGAGCTTCAGATTGAGTTGAATAACGTGATGCACTGGATGAACCAGTGGGGGTTCAAAGTCAACACAGACAAATCCGTGCTTATGATATTCAACAGAAAGATGAAACAACAATATGAAGAAAGCGCATACAGAATTGAAATGGGAGGCAGAGTGATTCAGAGGAGAGTGCACACCAAATTCCTAGATGAATACTGAGCTGGAACAGGCACATAGACTACACGGTGGAACGTACTTAACCGATCATAAATATGCTGAAAATTATTAAAGGCAGCGGCTGGGGCGCGCATACAAAAACAATGCTGTCGTTTTACAAAGCATATATAAGAGGGAGAATGGAGTACGGTTCCATCGTGTACGAAGCGGCAGCCGACTCCCCAAAAAAAAAGCCTAGACTCAATCCAAGGGCAAGCACTAGCTACCATCATAGGAACAGGCAAAACCACATGCAGAGCCGCCATGGAAGTTGCACTCGGTCTCATCCCTCTGAATCTCAGGAGAAAACAGCTAGATCTCAATTACTGGATGCAAACTTCAGCTGACCCGACACACCCCGCCAGAAAGGCGTTCCAACCAAATGTCCATCAACACGGCGACGGCTGTAAACCACGATTCCTAAAACCAGTCGCCTGGCTGCCAAAAAAAAAAAAAACAATTAAAAGCCAACGCACACGCACTTGCAAGATGCGAAAAAAAAACTAAGGCACAAAAAGATGTTACATTTGGGGACCCGAAAAGGGCCTTGTTTTTGGTAGCGCAAGGTGTTTGTTTCGAGATGGTGACGCTGGTGGATGCCTTGGGGCTCTCAACGAAGGCACGCTGGTCAAACAGACACATAGCAAAGCAAAAAGGACTCACCGCAAAAAGGCTACACTGACAGGTGGCAGACATTAAGGCGTATGGATACGCCACAATGGAAAAAAAAAACTATTGGAAATCCCAAACAAATAAACGCAGTCCCAAAATAACCACCGCTCACATTTGGAGCTGGTTAGGGTGACAACAACTTTTTTTTTTTCAAACAAACTGGAACTGGAACTGGTGTGCATTGGATAGCAAATTATTCCTTCCCACCGCGCTTAACGGCGGAAGTAGTTTATCATGATAATGAGGATGACTATTTGTTGGTTTATCTGAGTAGTTTGTAGTATAATCAGCATTATTTTTAAGGCGTAGCCGCTATATATTGTTAGCCCACCTCAGCTTTATATATTCTTAATCCATCTCCTGCTATATATACTTCGTGACTTCCTGCTATACATACTAATTCCACCTCCCGGTATAGATTCTTAGTTAACTTTCCGAGCTAGAGGTGACGGTCACTTCCGGTTTGGTTATTTTTAGGTCAGGGGTCGCCGGAAGATCTCGTGGTCAGGGATGGGATAAGATATTAGTTACAAAAATTATAATTTTCATTTCAACTATCAATTATTTATTTATCTTAGAATACCAAATAAACAATGAAAAAAAAATTAAATTTGAAGAAAATTTCGTTGTCACTGCTAAACTAAATTGTCCGTTATGTTAACGTCTACTAGTTTACAAAACTATCTACTCATAATGCATTATTGTCTAACATGTACTTTACATTCACATTTGCTGCACATAAGACACTCAGTTAATATTAAACTCATTAAAACTTTTTTAGAAGTAATGGATTTCCGATTAAGTTTCCAAAACTGAAGAATAATTTAATAGTAATACAAAAGCTTAAAAAAGAAAAAAAAATGATTGTGACCCAAACAAAACAATTGAAGTTACTTATGTTATACTTAAGTAAATAAAAGAAAATATATTGTTATATCCACATGGATTGTCACACAAATAATTTTACACTGAAAATAAATAAGCAAAATACATATATAATCATTTTCACCAACAAAAATCATTACACTATATTCATTCCAACAAAACAATAAAAAATTACAAATCAAAATAAATAAGCAAAGTATGCATAAAATAATTTTCAAAATCAAAATTATTTCACTTTTATAAATACCATCTCAATAGTTACAAATCAAAATAAATAAGGAAAATACACAGATAAATTACTCTTCATAAATACCAACACAATAGTTACAAATCAAAATAAATAAGAAAAAAAAAACATATAAATTACTCTTCATAAATACCAACACAATAGTTACAAATCAAAATAAATAAGAAAAATACAGATAAATTACCCTTTAAAAATACCAACACAATAGTTACAAATCAAAATAAATAAAATACGCAAATAAAAATTGTGCGAATGAAAAGGAATCAATAGAACATATCAATTCAAAACCAAATAATATACATGAAATAAACATACAAAACATATATCACATACAGAACATATAAAACATGTATAATCCATACAACACATAGTTTTATATATCTATAACACATATATACTTAACATATTATATTAAAGATGAACATAATAAGATTAACTTATAATATGACAATCACAACATAGACTTCTATTTTAAACATTCATTCCCTTTTATTCCAATTGCACTCTTCTTTCAAACTTCACATTTTCCTTTCTGCTGAAGTCCTTAGAATGTTCATCACCTCTATGTTGCTGCAGAGTCATCTTTTACGATTGTTCAGTTCACTGGTTTTGGGCTAGAACAGTACTTGTATACACTGGCACTTGACATTTACTAGTGTTCAATTGGATCCATGAAACTTGTTGTCGAATTTAGTTATGGAACAATTCACAGTCATCTGCATTTTCAAGAAAAAATAAATACTGAAAGCACTGTCTTTTCACACAGCCGTAGTCTTCTCTTGGATAATGTCTGTAAATTTCTGGAGTTACCAGATTGTCAATTTCAGAATACAACTAGGCAATAGTTTTACAGCTGGCTTAATAGGTCAGCCAGGTTGTTGTTGTTGCCCTTGATGTGTGTGATTGTGAATTGAAAGGAAATCTTGCAGTGGTAGTGCCTATCTGTTATAAGATTGTCTTTCTGGGCACCAGACTTTATACGGGCAGTGGCTGATTGTGTGCTTGTAGGACAAAGAGGTCTGTCCAAGTTTGAGTCTTGTTACACAAACAATCCTCGCAAGACACTGCTGTTCCGTGGTAAAATAGTGTACCTGGGCTGGAGACAACTTACTGCTCACGTAGCAGTTTGGGTGTAACATCTCGCCATCACACTGCATCATACATACCGCAACTGCCGTACCACTGGCATGATATCTGAGAACAAAGGTTAATATGATATTAGCAAACTTTAAAATGGGGGAACTGGAGAAAAGAGTCTTGATTTTGGTGAAAGTCTGATCTAGTTCTCGGTTCCACTCAATTGTATTTGAATGCTCCCTTTTCAATAGTTTAGTGAAAACTACAGTTTCTTGGATAATAGTCGGGGTAAATTTGTTGAAATAATTGATGAGGTCGAGTAAGCTTCGGATCTCCTTATTGGTGGTGGGGTTTTTAAGATTCAAAATTTTGGGGAGGTCCTCAAGGTAAATATGGACTTTTGAGGGATTTCTGTAAATCCAAAATGTTGGGTTCCTTGAACAGCAGATAATCTATGAGGCATCATTTATAAACATGAACATGTCAGCAGTATACATTGCAATACCAAAAATAATATAGCATGTTTTATTTTTACCGGTTTGTTCATTATTAATTGTAAATGCAGGTAAATGTGTGTACATCTGCCTGGCATATCAGAGAGTACATTACCAATTTCAGCTTTCTGTGTTGATGTTTCTTAAATGTGTTGGTTAATGTTAGATGTAAAGAGATGTTTGTTTGCACGTAAGTCTTGTTGTACAGAACAGACGATATCTGTCAAATCTACTACAGTAGAGTCAGGAATGACAGTTTTATTACGGAATTCCTCAATCACTAATCTGTCAGTTGATTTAAAGATAATTGGTAACAATTCTTCCAAATAAACGTTATCGGGAGAGATTTCACTTGTTTTATTTGTGTAGAAATTCTCTGAAAGGTTGATGTTGATGTGTTGACACTTAAAATATTTTTCATACACACTCTCATTCACATCACTCTCTCTCATTGACTGCTGTCTAGTTACAACATTGCAGTTATGTTGTCACGCCATTACATGCGATGCACTCATTCATTTTCTTTACTTCTTCTTTACTTTTTGGTTGGGTCTGAGCTAGCACTACTGGCACATAATTAATCTTTTCCCACTCCTGTATTTGTTTCATGGTACAGCCCTTTGGATTTTATTTCCTTGCAATGATGACATCTGCAGGGGTTTTTCTACATGCAAGTACTTCTATTCTCATGCAAAGAAATGGAGATTCAACATCCGCCATAGCTATTCTCAATTCACATTTCTTGCTTCCCATTTTATATTTTATTGTTTCCCCTGTGTAATCTGGCTTTTCCTATAAGGACTTTCTAATAAGTGAAAAAGATGTGTCAGATGTTCTTATCACTGAACCTTTTTTTCCGTTTATGATACCTTTACTGCTTTCCCTGTGTGTCTCAGTGTTGTATGCTGCCATTATTCTTTCGTGTGATATTGTCTCGTCATCTGACAACATTGAATCATCAGTCGGCCACGTTGTCATTTCGAAAAATGCCTTTGGCAAACACTCTTTTGACTCGTTGCATTCATTCTCACTGACATGTTGCTCTTTTGGCTCACCACTGCAGGCTATATTATCATACTGCCATTTTGAGATCTCACTTTCAGATACCTCCTTCACATTACTACAATTTCCCAGAATGACATCAGCAATAGGGTCTTCTAGTACTGCAAATTTTGTTCTACCTGTGCAGTAAGCCGATTTTATATTGGCCGTTGCCAACTTATACTTTTCTTTCGCTCATGAAAAAGTTCGACACATAATATGTTCTCCTGTCAAATCACATTCATCCACCAGACTTTCTCTTATACCCAACACTGTCGTACCAGAATCTCGCAGGATTGTCGCTAATTTTACATTAACCAACCCTTTCGTAAATTTCACCTGGCTATCGAAACTGGTTACAGTATTAGCCTTTCCTATCACGCTGTGATCACAGGTTAAATTACCGTCCTCATTACAATCTCTACAGGTCTTGCAACATGTGTCAGAGAAATTTGCCAGCTCAGCTAAATTTGCTCTAGGTACATCTGCCATACTCCCTCAGATAACCTGATTTCAGAATCACTGCCACTGTCAGATATTTCTGCAGCGCCACTCTGATGCTGTCTTCTTCTTATCTTACAATCTTTTTGTAAATGATCGACCGAGTCACATAGTCGACACTCGAGTAGGTATTTAACTGTATTTTTCTCCTGCATTGCTTTCTCTCTCTTACGAAAATAATCTTCATACTTTGGATTCCCCTCGCACCACTGTCGTTGACCATGATCTCTCTTACAGAACAGGCATGTCACTATTGGTCCTCTATCTCCCAGAGGTCGGTAACTCTCGTACTCTCTCGAGTATTCTCCTTTCTTTTCCTGAGTATATTGCTTTTTCCTGTATACTGGTTGCACTGCAGCTCTGTAACTTACATCTGCACCTCTGTTGAAACTGAAAATGTTTCTATGTGCATTCCAGTATGCAGCACCTGAATCTTCCATCTGCTTCACTGTTAAAGGTTTCTATTCTATCAAAAAAGTCATCATACTGCTCGGGAACTTGATAATACCTTATCTCTTATCAAAAGGTCTTTTAACAAATCGTATGATTTGTTCACTTTCACCGATGATACCCATTTGTCAAAAGTGGATACCACCTCAGACATGTAATCCAGAAATGCCTGTTCAGCTTTCGGAATCAAATTTTTAAAGGTATTTCTGTAAGATTCCTCATCTAGGGAGAAATTTTGTAGAATTCTTTCCCTGACAAAGTAATAATCCTCAAGTTTTTCAGTAGAGATTGTCTCTAGTAATTTCAAAGGTCCCCCCCCCCCCCCCCCCCCTAGATGTTTTCGGTAAATGAGTGACCACTCTTTAAATGGGACCTCATAGTGGTTAACCATACATTCAAAATTGTGTGTCTAAGCAGATATGGAATCCCCCTGAGTGAAAAATTGTACTGGTACTTTTTGAAAGAAGGTTCAGCAGCCTTTATCTCAGCCTTACGCATCTGCACGTCGGCATCTCTAGTTGCTTCTATCTCTTTGGCCTTTAGTTCCATCACCAGCCTCACTTTCTCTAGCTCTGAATTGCATACCATTTCCTTCTGTCTCAAGATAGAGGCATGCTCTAATTCCTTATCCTTGATTAACAATTGTACCTTGTCCCGCTCAGCCATAGCTGAAAACTCCTGTTGCTTGAGAGCTATCTGAGCTTCTAACTCGATCTTCTTTACTTTCCTCTAGGCTTCTAACTGTTTTTCTATGTTAATAGCCTCGATCTCCGTTAGTTTACTAGCGGCTTCTAGTTCTAATTTCTTGAGCTCTCTCTCTCTCTCTCTCTCTCTCTCTCTCTCTCTCTCTCTCTCTCTCTCTCTCTCTCTCTCTCTCTCTCTCTCTCTCTCTCGTCGGCTCTGTCTTTTCTCTCTTGAAGATCGGCATATTTCTTGTCTGCCCATTCTAGCACATTCTCGCCAGTCAGACCATGCTGTTTGACCATCTCGATGAACTCAGAGAGACTCGACATCTTAGTTACAACAACACCAACGTTCTTTCTTTCTAAAAAATAATTAACCACTCAACAAATCACCTGAATAACCGTAGCTGCCACGAACGAAAATGCTAAATATTACAAGTGGCAAGCTTGAAAACAATGCAAACAATATAGCAACGTAATAAATGTAATACAACAATAACAATTTTTATGGAACAATTTGGACTGTTCCGATACAGAAAAGGAATGGGTCACCCAAACAGATTCGTTACAATTTCCGAATGAGGGTTGATGAAATGTGTGCGCAAAAGAAAAATTATTACACAAATTAACGGTACTGAATCAACACGTGGAACAAAAAATTCATACACGAAAACGCCAAGAAGAGACGATTTAAGCTATTAGAAAGACGCTACACGCACAGACGATAACGTACTAATAGATAAACACTTATAGAAAAAAAGCACAACGATGGGGCATAACTATTTACAAACAAGACGCTATAAGCATATATCTTGACAATAGACCCGGCTGCACAACGAGTTGCAGACGAGACTAGAATCGCAATATAGCTGACACGTAATCTTATGTTAACCTAGCAACACTAGACAACTAGGGACAACTCAAGACTAGCCCTGCCAACCACCCACAAAAATAACGTAAATGATGAATAGGACAGACGAGAAATGAGAAGGACAATGAACGGCGCCAGGGGCTCAAATACAATTTCTTAGAACCCTCAAGGGCTGGAGAACAGAAAACAACAATACACCAAAAGCAAAACAAACTTATCTTCTCTCCAGTCCTTGATTCTTGGCCTCCCACAGAAAGGATGAGGAGGATGATGATGATGTCCGAGATCGACAGGCTTCGGTTGATCGATGTCAGCAGCAACCACTCAACAGCACACAATCTTGACCTTCCTCACACTTTTTTACTGTAGGATCAGACAACACGGGTTATGAAGAAGTTATGGGGAGACATGGTTTAGGAATAATGAATGAAAATGGAGAATTGTTCACAAATTTTTGTGCAGGTAACCAGTATGTTATTGGTGGAAGTATTTTTCCCCATAAAAGTAAACACAAGGCAACATGGGAATCACCAGACCATAAGACAACTAATCAAATTGACCACATACGTATTAACAAAAAGTTTAGATCATCCCTTTACGATGTTAGGGCTTTCAGATGTGCCGATGTATTTACTGACCATTTCCTGGTGGTAAGTAAAATCAAGTTGATACTAAAAAGATATATAACATCTTATAATCATAGAAACCAATATAATGTAGGCTTTCTCAGAGATAAAGAATTTAAGGAACAGTTCTCAGTTACGGTCTCTAATAAGTACCAGGTGTTGCAGCAGTTAGCTGAAGATGTCAACACAGAAGTCTGCTGGGATTAGATCAAAGGAATCTGGAATGAATCTTGCGTAAAAGTTCTTGGCAAGAAAGAAAGGAAACATAAAGCATGGATAACACCAGAAACCATTAAACTGATTGAAGATAGGAAAAGTAAAAAGGCAAAATTAAACAATAGCAAAACTAGAGCTGCTAAAGCTAGAGCTCAGGAGAAATACACAGAAGCCAACAAGGAAGTTAGGAGGCATATAAGGACAGATAAAGTTAAATATCTAAAGGATCTAGCACAAGAAGTGGAGACAGCAGCAGCAAAGGAAACATCAGAGAACTTTACAGTAACACAAGAAAATTAGTAGGTAATTATAGTCAGCCAACTGGATCAATCAAAAATAGTCAAGGAAAGGTACTTACTAACACTAAAGATCAAATGGACAGACGGGTTGAATATTTTGAATTGCTTCTAAATAGACCAGGCCCAGAGGTTCCCCCAGATATCCAGCCTTTAGAAATGGAACTGGATATCAACTGTGAGATACCATCCAAAGTTGAAATTTGAAAAGCTATAAATCTTTTCGAGGAAGGAAAGGCGACAGGCCCAGATGGTAAATGCAGCTGAAGCTATCAGGACCAACATAAACACATCCACAGAATTGCTACATAGATTATTCAGTAAAGTCTGGGAGACCGAATAAATACCAGCAGACTGGAGAGAAAAATATCTTGTGAAACTGCCCAAAAAAGGTGATCAACAGGAGTGTGAAAACTATAGAGGAATTATGTTGCTGTCAGTTCCTGGAAAAATATTAAGTAGAATTATTTTGGAAAGATTAAAAGATGCTTTTGATAAAATGCTCAGAGAGGAGCAGGCAGGTTTTCGGTCAAACAGATCCTGTACTGATCAGATAGCCACACTACGTATTATAATAGAGCAAAGTATTGAACTGAACTCAACACTTTACAGTGGCTTTATAGACTATGAAAAATCATTTGACAGCATTGATAGGGAATCTCTCTGGAAATTGATGGGGCACTATGGAATACCACAGAAAATTATCAACTTAGTAAAGGCAACATATAAAGACATGAAATGTCGAGTTCTTCATGAGGGAAAGCTAACAGATGCATTTGAAAAAAAAAACAGGTGTGCGACAGGGATGTCTTTTGTCTCCTCTCTTATTTTTACTGGCTATAGACTGGACTATGAAAACAGTAACTGTTAACACCAAGAATGGAATTCAGTGGACCCCTACAAAACAGCTTGATGATCTGGACTTCGCTGATGATATTGCTCTTCTGTCCCATTCACGGAATCAGATGCAAGATAAATTAAATATACTAAATGCGAGATCACAGCAGCTTGGTCTGAAAATCAATAAAGGAAAGACAAAGATAATGAGAATAAATCAGGCAAATAGTAGTGTGGTTTCTCTTAATGGCACCCCACTCCAAGATGTGGAGTCAACGTATACGATATTCTACCAATCAGACGACTTGGAGGCGTCTGCATCTGTCCAGTCAGACGGCTTGGCGGCGTTTACCTCTAACCAATCAGTCTACGTGGCACAGACGTTTTCTGGAAAGGCAGGGAGCTTGGTGGTGACGGCAACGTGTGTTCCTGACCGAGAGTTCTCAGCAGTGTTGTGAGTATTACACATTATTCATAGAATCGCCTACTACTAACAATGCCAAGATATAAGAAGGCAGCTAGACGCCATGATTTCTACGCTTCAAGAAGAAGTAAAGAGAAAGAACAGACCAAGAAGAACGTAGATACTGTGAAGAATAATCTTGACTTATCATCATAGAGAGTGAAGATAGTGACCCAAGAAGAAGTAAGGAGGAGGAACAGATCAAGAATAATGTAGTTGCTGTGGAGGATGATGACGACTTTCCTGAAGCTATCATCATAGAAAGGGACGATAGTTGCCAGTATAACTTGCAGTCAACTAACGCGCCCAATA
Organism: Candidula unifasciata; assembly: GCA_905116865.2. Lineage (NCBI taxonomy): Eukaryota > Metazoa > Mollusca > Gastropoda > Stylommatophora > Geomitridae > Candidula > Candidula unifasciata. Next base: position 707,408 of record CAJHNH020001347.1, read on the forward strand.
CAGCCAAGAATGACACACCAAGAGACATGCTGGCAGTAGAACCAACCACATCAAAGAACACTATTACAACTGAGAAATCAGATGATTGTACGATCGAACAAGCTTATATGCCGGTTGAGGAAGAGACTCCAAGCAACGCAAGAATATCCAACGGTCCGGTTATCAAGACACAAGTAAAGATTTACCAAATAAACGAAGATGAAACCAGACTCCTGGACTTATCGAGAGCCAAAATAACCAGATACCTAGAGACTTCACTGGGGGTAGGAAGCATCTGCAGACTCAGAAAGACGCAAGAGGGTCTGATCATTACGCTGAATAAAACCAAACAGACGCAGAGAATGACTGAGGACATTGGTACACAGCCTACAATAGAATTACAGCTACCGGAAAATATACTGGTAGCAGCCAAGATGTTTCAGGAGATCCGAAAGTGGGTGGTCAAGAAAGTGAATACTAAATGGTCAAACCAGGAGATCGCAGAGCACTTGAGGAAAAAAAACCCGAAGATGAGTATAATCAGAGCAGAGAGAATCATATCCAAGGACATGAAATCAACAGTAGCAGTGGTGACGACAGAAGGTGAGAGTATTCCAGAAACAGTCAAGATTGATAATAAACTACAGAAACCAGAGATATATATCCCAAGGGTACTCCAATGTTCCAGATGTCAAAAGGGATTTCATACCAAGTCAGTGTGCCGCAGTAAAACAGAGATTTGCAGATATTGTGCTGACTCTCATTCCTACAATGAATGTACATTAGCAAAGCAAGATAAAAATTCCAAAAACCAAATAGCAATCGACGATGCGGCAACTGTTTTGGACAGCACGGGGCGAGGTATTTTGGATGTCCTTATCTACAACACTGCCAGGAAATACTCAAGATAGCAATTACTGAGAGAATACCATGCAAAGAAGCCAGAAGAAAATGCAAGGAATCTGAATACTTCACCCCAGTGGAGAAATCCAGGATGCAGAATCAGATCAAAAAGAAACTCCAAAGAAAAACATGCCAGAAATTGATGACCAAGCAAGACAGATACTTGCAGAGATGAAAGAGATGAGAGAGATATTGGACTACAATATAAAGACACTTAATGACATAAAAGCAGAAACAATAGCAGCACTACAGGAATTGCAGAAAAAGCAGGATGAAAGCCGTGAAGACAACAGCTACAAGCAACCGCAAATAGACCAAGATAACAGCGAAAAGCCAATAGACGATAAACCGAAAAAAACATCGATGAAAGAGTCTACTGGCAAGCAGCAAGAACTTGAAGATAGACACAATACAGAAATGAACAGAAGGTTTCCACCAGGAAGCATCAAAACCAAAGAAGACCGAAGGAAGCAAGCTCAATACGGAAAGCGACTGAGGGAAGAGATGAGAGAGACGACAGAGAAGACAACACCCACAGACACCTACCAGCCAGATCCAAAACGTAAAACAACACAGAGGACACCAGACAAAGATGAGAAGGAGAAAAACAGCAGTAAAGATGGAAAGAAAAAATGACATAAAAGTCCTTGTAAGGACTAAGCATTATTACATCCTAGAAGCCAAGACAGAGCGGAAAAACGTGTCGAGGAATAGAACCAGAAATAACCAATCAGAAAATGGGAATCACAAGACGACGAGCGGATAGGACAGAACTAAAATGCAATTTACAGATGTGTCCTACCTCTTTCGGAAAGCAAAATGCACCCGGCTAATGTAGAGCCGCCAAATAAATATTCGATTTTTCAAAAGCTTGAAAAAACCTTATTCGAACAATTTAGCTTCAAGTCCTTACGTCCTTTTCAGGACGTAATTTTTTGTTATTTGAAGCCCCACTCTGGCTTTTGCCAGGGGCCGCAATATAGGCAGGACATAAAAATGGCCAAATGTCTGAACGCGGTTTCTGGGACCTCTCCACGGCGATCCTCATCCACATGGTGGCACTTTGTGTCATCGGGTGTTTATCGCTTGTGTGATGTCCTAGTGGGGTAGAAAGTCACTCACTCACTCACTCATGTGTCCTACCAAAGTCAAGAACGAAAAAAAGAGACACAATTAAGAAAGAGAAGACCCTTGCCTCTGGATGCAACATCAGGTGTAGAACAACTTTATACAAGTGAGAAACAACATCAGTCAAACCGTTTAGAACAACATAACCAAATGGAACCGAAGGAAACCATATTCAAACAATTCAAACCTAATAAAGATCACAAATACAGGTGTCAGCTATACAGCTAAAAATGCCTGAACGTGACCAAATTATTCTTTTTCTTTTTCAAGCAAGCAAGCAAGCAAGCAAGACATGGAGCCGTACAGCTATTTAGGCAGTAATGTAGATAAAGATGGGGGGACTGATAGAGATATCAAAATAAGAATACAAAAGGCAAGAGGGGCTTTCACAGCACTAGGGAATTTGTGGAGGTCAAAGGAAATTAAAAGAAATACTAAGCTAAAAAATTTGTATTCCAATGTCAAATCAGTACTATTGTATGGGGCGGAAACATGGAGAACAACCAAGGCAATTACTAATAAATTACAGACATTCATTAACTGGTTCCTGCGCAGTATAGAGGGAATAAAATGGTATGATAGAATAACTAATGTAGAAACAGGCTCCAGTGGATCAGGAGGTGAGGAAAAGACGCTGGCGTTGGATAGGGCACACACTGAGAAAACAGGAGAACAGCATAACTAGAATGTCGTTGCATTGGAACCCACAGGGGCATAGGAATAAGGAAGGCCAAAAAACACATGGAGAAGAGAGCTGGAGAATGCGGTTAGAAAGATTGGGAGGACATGGGGAGAGCTCCATGCAATGGCGAAGGATAGAACGACTTAGCGTGAGTTGGTTGAGGGCGTATGCTCCATTGGGGGATAGAAAGGCAGAAGAAGAAGAAGAAACTATTTCTCCTATTCGTCACTAACTTGTCACGACGCAAACGCAGCCCTATCACATTTAGTCATTATTAATTACAATCGGTCGGAACAAATTCGAAAAACGATCACAAACTATCACTTTATAGCGCTAAGGGCGACCCAAGCCAACCCCGATGTCGCTATCTATAATTAAGAGTAGGCCTAGACAACGATGCAATAATTAAGAGAATTAACTCAGCAACGCCATCGCAAACTTACTCAATAGCAACATCAAAATTAAGGGATTAACTCAATCACGCCAGCCCTACAATAGTAAATGACAAAACTTGAAGAAAAATAAATCAGTCAGCTAAACATACAAACCAATCTATGTCTCCTATTTAGACAAGCACATTGGGTTCACAATTACCGCAAACAACTATTCCTATTTAGCTACTACTCTAGGTTCAATTCCCAAGGACAAATGCCTCCCATTTATCTGTCACAGACCTATGGGTGACCTTGCTGGTCCGTGGCTCGTAACTGGGCCTAGGACAGACAAGCTAACCTCTAACACACACTGAACTGACCGTTGTCCACCGAAGTTCCTTTCACCTCGTGTCTTTTGATAGCTCAAAAGGGGAAATCGTGTTGCGAACTTGTCTGCCAGCGGTTTCTCCTGAGTGCTAGTTTCACCGTGCAATAACAGAACAGACTTAGGTCCGGCGATTTCAGTCAAGCAAATAGACAGGGCAGGAAATATTATGAAGACCATTTATGAACGAAAACGAATAGAAGAAGCACGGCTGGTGGGAAGGGGAAGGGGGGGGGGGGCATGTGTGAGAGGAATTAAGAGTGAATCCAACAAAGACTGACGTATAAGCGAAAGATAACGACGTATTTACAATCAGTATCTCTACACCTTAAAACATTTGCTGAGGGCGACGTAGCACCTATGGGTATGCTCTGTGCTCTATGATCGCAATTCTAAAATCAATATTCACTATCTATCTATCTATCTATCTATCTATCTATCTATCTATCTATCTATCTATCTATCTATCTATCTATCTATCTATCTATCTATCTATCTATCTATCTATCTATCTATCTATCTATCTATCTATCTATCTATCTATCTATCTATCTATCTATCTATCTATCTATCTATCTATCTATCTATCTATCTATCTATCTATCTATCTATCTATCTATCTATCTATCTATCTATCTATCTATCTATCTATCTATCTATCTATCTATCTATCTATCTATCTATCTATCTATCTATCTATCTATCTATCTATCTATCTATCTATCTATCTATCTATCTATCTATCTATCTATCTATCTATCTATCTATCTATCTATCTATCTATCTATCTATCTATCTATCTATCTATCTATCTATCTATCTATCTATCTATCTATCTATCTATCTATCTATCTATCTATCTATCTATCTATCTATCTATCTATCTATCTATCTATCTATCTATCTATCTATCTATCTATCTATCTATCTATCTATCTATCTATCTATCTATCTATCTATCTATCTATCTATCTATCTATCTATCTATCTATCTATCTATATTAATAAAAATGTTAATGTCCCGATGTTGTTATTTAAAAACTCGGAAACTACTGAACCGATTGCTTTCAAATTTGCACACAACGTTGCCTATGACAGAAAATCGCAAAAAACCAAGAACGACGTAGCTACAGCAACAGTCAAATTATCATTTGTTTCGTTGCCGGCCCGGATTTGTATTTTATTTTTAGTTAACTGGCCATATTTGACTGCTGAGCTTTTATTGAACTTTGCATTATTATATAATTTCATTTCCACTCTCTGCTTGAGTGTTTGGTAGCGTAGTTGGTAGCTCTCCTGCTTATCATACGGGTGACCCGCGTTCGATTTCCCGCTTTGTGATATGAATTTTTTTAGCCCTGTGGCTGGCACGTTGTGTTGTGGTTTATGGCTAGGCTTTCGGTTTTGGGGTTTACAGCTAGCCTGCGACAGCGGCGACCGATGCACAATGGTCATGTCACGGGTAATCTTCGTTCGCCCTCAGGAGGGCCGTTCGAACGCTGTGTTGTGGTTTACAGCTAGGCTGCGATATCTGACCTAAAACTCTTCAGTCGTCAGTAGTTTGTTGTAGGTATGTCATCCTTCACGCAGGTGACCGGTGTTCGATTCCCCGCTGGGTGATAATTGTTCTTTTTCCCTTAAAAGGGCGGTTGTCACTTTGTGTTGTGGTTTACAGCTAGGCTGCAATATCTGCGCCTTTCGCCCAAAGACATCCGATTTTAGTTAGGTCCTAATTAGCCTCCCTACGACGCTTCTCGATCAACAACTATTCGGCGAGTACAGAAACTGTTAACTGAGACGGCTTACAGTCCAGGTTAGTTTGGGTGGACACAAATGCCAAGGTCAGTTAAAAATCGCCAAGCTCACTTTAGTTACACTATTTCGTCACATGGTGACTTTTCCATCCTTGGGAGAGGATGATATGATTACTGGGATGGGGGAGGGTAAGAGGTTGATGCCAGACACTGGTAACTAGGAGAGCTTAAAACATTGTTTTAAAGTTCTCATTCCTTAACTATATTTATTTAAATAATTTCGCTAGGTGACGATTTTTCAACCATCCTTCGCAGAGAATGATATGATTAGTGGGTGGAGCCAGGGGGGGGGCTGGGTGGGGGGGGGGGGGTTGATACCAGACACTGTTAACTAAGAGATCTGAAAACATTATTTTAAAGTTCTCATTACTTAACTATTTCTATTTTAATAATTTCGCCAGGTGATGATTTTTCAATCCTTCGGATTGATTGATTGATTGATTTGATTCAAAACCGACATCACAGCACTCGGGGAATTCCCATAAGCGCCCCGTCCCCATCTTCAGCAGCCAGCGAAGAGTTCCGATACTAATGGTGCCAATAGCTTTCTGATTAAACGTCTGTCTTGCCTTTTATCTGAGCCTTGAGCTTCTGCCAGCTGATTATGGCCTGGGACTGCTTACCGTCTCAAAGAGTCAGATGGACAAACTAGAGCGCATACAGAACGCGGCTATGCGGGTCATGCTGGGTTGCACCAGAGACACCCCAGTGGTGTGTATGCGATACATCCTTGGTTTGCAATGGTTGCAGGTGGGCACAAGGTGCTGCAGGCAAAGTCATATCTCAGGGTAGCTGAAGACACAGACCACCCTTTGCATGAAGCTCTGGGTGCAGTTAAGGGTCAGTGGCTGATAAGAGGGAGGTCATGGATGGCTAAGGTAGAAGACACAATCAGACAGGTTTACATCCTTGAGAACAGGAGAGGAATCAAATCAAATTAATCAAATCTCGCTGTGTTCTGATACAACCGTGGAGACATGTCAAGATTGCTACCGTCTGTAGCAAACAGCACAACCGCCACAGACGGGTACCGTAGAGATAGTTGTGAACCAATATGGCGACAGTCTGTGAAGTTTGTTGAGTGTGCCAAAGCTGGGTTATGGTTGTTATTATTCTAACGCCTGCTGTCGCTTGTTAGTTGTCTCCTGGACATGGAAGCCCAGCCTTCTTTTATCGAGGAAATAGACTTTGAGGAGCTGAACTTCTTGGAGGTTTGTGCATTCATGATCATCATGATGAAACTGTTATTAATACTAACTTAATAAATAATATAATAGAAAAAGTAATAGTAATAGTTATAATAATTAGTATTAGTAGACATTGTTTTTGTTTTTTGTTTGTGTGTTAAATATTTTAAAATATTTTTGTTTTTTATATAATTGCCTTTCTGATTCCTGGGAATTTTAAATACAAATTGTATGGGAGCTCATCATCTTTCAGTCCTTGCCAGTAAATGAAAAGAAACTTTTCGAAACCATTGATCATTGAAAAATATTGGGTTGGAGGAAAGGGGGGGGGGGGGGGGGGGCTGTTTAATTTCTTCCAAGTCTTACCTCAATTCAGTTTTAAGCTGAGTTATTAATTTTGGCTCTCCTTTAAATAATGGTCCTAAATGATCTACGCAGAAAGTTAACCCTAACAGAGCCTCAACGTCCTACCCTACAAAGATTTAAAACTTGTAGCTCGGAAAATATAAGGAACGAAAAGTATGAGGAAAAGGGTGAAGTCTACTACTTACCGACAGTTAAATCCTTTATATGTGAAAATTGTGGCACAGAAGTTGCAAATAGTGCCCGAATATCTGTTCTTTCTGTCTGTCTGCCATTTCAACAGGGCGCGGCTTGTCTGCGATTCTCGTTCCGGGCGAGACATAATCAATAATGTGCGTTTTAATGTACGCGCATGTCGCCTCAAAACAACTTCAAACCAGCAGCCGCCAATATGGCGCTCCACTATCCCGTCCACCCCTTGACCGTGGCAAATGCGACAACGCTGGCAGTTGCGACGGAAGAAGTAGCTAATGACTGTTTTCCTGCGACTAGTGCTGCATCCGAGGGTATCCCCTGTGAGTCCCAGCCATCTAGTTTAGCCCCTTCCGCGGCACACGTAGCGGCGCGGGGAATACTCTCGGAGGTGGCGCTGTAGTCTGCGAAAAGTGGTCCACAACTTACATTTAACTGTGGCCCTGCCGTTGGATTGCGCTATCGGGAGCATTCTTGCGTGTCGCTATTTTTTCGTCCGTAGTTAACCCTAGTTTTGCTGCCGTTTAATCGTTGTAAAAAAGTCTGTTGCGTTTTGCGAAAATGTCGTGCGCAATTAATCCTACTTTTGACGCGGTAGATTCGCCACAAAAGAAATGCGAATTTTATATATGAGTGAGGCTCTGTTAGGGTTAACTTTCTGCGTAGATCATTTAGGACCGTTATTTAAAGGAGAGCCTTAATTTTAATTTTTAAAGGGCAATTATATAAATAATAGCAACAAAGAGATTGTCATCATTTCATAGTATGTCCAAAAACTTGATAATGCTGTAACTTGTTTGTTTATGACCAAAATCTGGCTCTCCTGTGATCTTCATTCGCATATTATGGCGGCCAAACAAATACCCTAACAGGGCCTCAGTCCTATGCAAAATGCAGAGCAAAATGTGAAACAATTCATGGCAAAACTAGGATCAGCTCCAAATAACGAAACAAATGCTCTAACAGGGTCTCAGCGATATGTTAATTGTGGACCTGTTTCTGCGACTGTGCTGCACCGCCGACAGGCTGCGCAGATGGGTGGCTAAACTAGATGGCTGGAACTCACGAGCAGCAGCTACTGCATCTCCTGCAACTTCCTCCAATTTATTTGCTCCTGAGTGCCAGGAATCTAGTTTAGATCCCCATCCGCGCCGCACGTAGCGGTATGGGGGATATGCTTGGCGGTAAGTTTAATCGGAAGAACACTATTGCTAATCTGCGTCGGGGCGCATGGTCTCCCTGCCATGTCGCTATTATCATCTGTAATGTTTTGTGTCTCGAAATTGTCAGTGGTCGCTAGTATCGTCTGCTAGTATCGTCTGCAGAAACGCTCGAAATTGTCAGCGTTCGCTATTATCGTCTGCTACTATCGTCTGCAGTGTTGTGTATCGTGACTTTGTCAAGTAATCCTAATTTTGCTGCAGTGTGTTCGTTGGAGGAAGTCTGCATTTAACACACGACTGAGGCCCTGTTAGGGTATTTGTTTGGCTGCCATAATATGGGGACGAAGATTGAAGGAGAGCCCAAAATCTTAGCAACCATATATTACTATGTTTGTGGCAATGACACCCAATAAATACATTTGTTCGTCTATCACAAGTGATAAGGACCACTCTTTCTTTCATCTGTCATGAAACTGCAGTTGAATGTTTATGTGTCCGGAGGTGACTAAGTTCAGTGCATGCTCAGAAGAGTCTAGGACAATGAGGGCAGGGCACTGTATGTAGACAAAGGGCTTGTTTTATGGTTCTTTCTGGCCTGTCTTCGCTGTTCAGCTGCTCTTGTTCTAGATGCCTCGCAGATTTTTGCTCCATCTCGGAGATATGTGCGCTATAAAGTAGGGTCTTGTGCTGCAGCCTCCTAGGTGTCAGGGTATTTTTCTGGCCCCCATGAGAACGTCAATCTTCTCATATCTACCATGGAAGATTATTTTTGAAAACTGAAGGTCAGGTATTCGAACAATATGGCCAACCTATTGAATCTGTGACTGCATCAGGATGGTTTTGTTGCTGGGAATGCCAGCCCTGTCCAGTAGGACAGTGTCCGGGACCATGTTTTGCCACTTCATGTTCAGTATCTTTCTCAGACAGACTGTATGGAAGTCA
>CAJHNH020001348.1:0-55000 GCA_905116865.2 Candidula unifasciata
GGTGCTAATTCTAAGCTGGTTCAACTGTGTTGACCAAATTAATTATAAACATCTGCCTCGATAGGGATGAAACCGAAGTCAAGCAGACAAGCATCTGGCAAGTGCTTCATCTCGGTTTCCTTTATGTAAGTTTCTTACACTATTATCACAACGGTTTCATAAATTAGTTTTTCTATCAGAAAGGTCATAAGACAGTCAATTAATTTTAGTCAGAATGTGATAAAGATAATTCATGCTGTTATATTTTTGTAGGTAAAGAGCATTATCACTCCAAAAAGAGCAGGAATAATCGTGGTCTGCATCTTCATCATCTTCACATTCAGCGCTACACCGTTATACATTGTCAACTGGCTGGGAATCAAATTTTCAACATCAAGAAACAAAACCATCATTGGAATTATTTCCGCTGGCAATAAAGAGCAGGTCGAGGTATACGCTTATTTTATCAACAACTTTTTCATTCCATTTTGTTCGTTTATAATCGTCGTTGTCTGCACGGTAGTTCTAACCTGCCAGTTACGAAGCAATTCACAATGGAGAAGAACAACTATCAATGATGTCCAAGCACATAAATTAACCCTCCGTAACAAGAAAGTCTCAAAACTAGTCGTCTCCATATCCTGTTTGTTTATTGCTTGCTTTGTCCCAATAAACACTATAATGTGTGCAGTCGGGTTAATACCAGAAATTTCAATCACAGGAAAATACTTCAATGCGTCAAAAGTATTGGGATCGTTTACGCTTATATTAGAAAGCATCAACTCATCAGTAAATATATTTATTTATCACCACATGAGTTCGAAATATCGAGACACGTTTCATACATTGTTCAACAGATGCAACATACTAGCTAAAAGTAGCTAACATTTCTTAAATTTGTAGCTAAAGCTGCGTGCGTTCAAACATAAAGTAATATGCATTCATTTTGATAGTACTATGCATATAAAATAAATCTGATATGCGTTCCTAGCAGAACTAATATGTATTCATAGTAGGTGTTTCGTGCAGCAACATAATATGTAGCAATTATGCTATTACAGTAAAAGTACGCATTCACAATATTAAAGGTAGCATGAATTCAGGCCGTAATGTTAAACCACATCCGGCTGTATATCTATTTGTGCTGTTTGTACCTTGAGGATACATATTTAGTAGTGCTAGAAGTACTGTTAAGAACACTACTCTGGGTGAAAAAAGTATTGCACATATCAATTTCATACTGATTGTGCTTGTTTACTAATTATTAAATAACACTACTAATAATAATAACCATCAATCATTTATATTTATGTTATGTATGACATGTGTATGTTTCATAGCAGTATTTTTATGCGCTAAATTTGATAAAGTAAAAATGGCACCCCTCCCCTCCCCTCCCATACCACCCCCCCCCCGCTCCTCTGATGCAACAATACCCTCTCAGAATCAAAGAGTTAGCACTGATATTTCTTTACTTTTGCTGGAACAACTTTTAGTTTACATCTAAACGTTACTGATGTTTACGTTCATGTTGACTGTAGCAAAAGCATTTTTGTTTGTCTGTAAGAGCCTTTATTGTTATTTTTAATTGGCACACTTATATAACCTTAAAAATGACGTATAGTTCTAAAAAAATATGTCGAAAATTAATAAAATTGTAGTTTAATTTTTGTATACATCTCCTCGATAAAAACTGTGGACGCAGAGGGACTCAATTCTTGCACAAGAACGGGAATTCCCGTTTGAGCTGTACGGCCTTATAAATCTGGAGTTGGCAGTGGTTAAACTCACAGTTTGTGCGTAGAATTTGATTGAAGCTTTCAGCGTATTCATTTTGTTTATGTTCATTTAAGGGAAACAACTCCGTACGCTTATATTAAATTTGTAATGTGTTTTAATTTTTAGCTCCCGTGTCCATAAATTCTCGAAGGAATCGCAATCGTCATATTTATCATTTTTCTGTTGCTGCGAACTACTATCTTGATTTGATTTTCCTTTGGAAGGTAAGGATAAATATATTTCTGAATAGTCTGATGTCTCCGGCTTTGATACGTCTAAGGAAGTACCATCAAAAAACAAAATCGACAGTTATACAACGGCATGTCGCTTCAAAGTCATGTCTAACAAAAACTCGACAAATAGTTACTAGTTGGGTAGCAATCACTAGTATTGGAGTAGACACTGAAAGTTCCAGTGAACGTATGCATTCAGAGTCTATACATTTTGAAGATATTGTGTCTCAGCCTGCACATGCTGTAGTTACCATTGCCGCTTTTGATGCAGAGTCATCATCATCTGACGAGTTCGGAGTCGATTTGCGACCTCCCTTTCCCAACCCCCAACCCACCCCTTACAGGGTTGAAGACTTACATTGTGATTTGCCAGTCTTTCCTGATGTGCCCCCATTCACAGAAAATTGTGCGTAGTGTGTGTAGAAAAAAATAAATATAAACAAGCAGTAATAAAAATTGCCGCAAAGAGACCTTGACAAGTAATTGGCATATTAAAAGTTAGAAATCGCTTTGTATTAAAAGATCATGTCAACTGTACCACAATGCTGACATATTTCGGCCTTACATTTTGATAAATAGGAGTGGATTTTTTTATTTTTTGTTAGGCGTTGATACTGAATCCATTTTCTATACTGATAAAACAATAGAATGTCATGTTTTATATATTGCGAAATTTAATCTATATTTTTGACACATAAAAGATATGTCGGTTGCTTGTTATTATTACTACATTGTTTGCACCATATTTACAGCCATAAAATAATAATGTCAACAAAAATATTAAAAAAATTGTTGTCTGTTATTTGTTCTCCATTCAGTTCTCGTTATGCCTAGTGGCACATGAGGCTTCAGAGAGGACTTTCTATGCTTTCCTGTCTTGTGCAATCTTCAGTTCAGTTTTCCATGTCAGAGATGCCGCACTCAGGTCACTTTCCATCGTTCGTCTCCATGTTGTATTTGGGCGCCCCTGTTTTCTCTTTCCCTCCGGTGTCCATGTGAGAGCTGTTTTGGCAGATATATCAGGATTCATTCTCATAACGTGGCCAAGCCATTTCCATCTTCTCTTGGTTATCATATTGTCTAAAGTTTCTTGGTTTGTGACTTGAAGTAGTTTAGTGTTTGAGATTGTATCTGGCCAGAAAATTTTGATAATTCTACGCAGACATGTGTGGTGGAAGGTGGACAGCTTGTGTGCATCCTGTTTGGTCATTCTCAAGCATTCCGCTCCATAAAGAAGAACTGACAAAATGATGCTCTTGTAGAGTCGGAGTTTCGTTCCTCTGCAGTAATTGTTAGATTTCCAAATTTGCCTCATTCTTCCAAAAGCAGCTCTAGCTTTGTTCAGACGTGACTGAATGTCCTCTTCGGCCCCTCCCGGCAGGGACACCACACTGCCAAGATATGTGAAATGTTCTACATTGTCAAGAGTTTGGTTATTTATGGTCACTGGTTGTTGGTTTAGACTGCTTGTCATGATCATAGTTTTCTTTGTAATTATTCTCAGTCCCACTATTTCTGCTGTGTATGTAGTCTGTTACTTTTTTCTTGTATATGTTCATGTTTATGTGAAAGGAGTGCTATATCATCTGCAAAATCAAGGTCCTCAAGCATGGTGAATGGAGTCCATCGTATGCCTCCCAATGTCCTGTCTACTGTGTTCTTTAGTATCCAATCAATCACAAGGTTGAAGAGGAGAGATGACATAACACCTGCCTGTCTCACACCTGTCTTAATCCGTTTTATCTCACAGTACCTTTTGCAAAGTCACCAGTTCGTCTTGTCCCTGTCCGATAACATCCGGTAATACGTGCAGCAGGAGAAACCAACCCTGAGTCTCATGAACTCAGGTGGACCCACTCTGAAAATGTCTAGGAGCTCGTTTGCCGAAACATTTGTCGACGAGAGATTACTTCTCCTGATGATTGGTAGACTCCTGCTGTACATGTACCCCTGTGGAGTTTCTTCCTTTTATTATTATTATTAGCATTGTGATGTTTTTTTTTTTTTTTAAAGGGACATTAATATATCCCCATCGTTATTTTAAATCCACGTGTGTAATGTGAAAATTGCTATATTGCTGATATGAAAAGTATGTACAAATTCAAGTTTAAAAGGTGTCCTTTTCGCAATATGTTCTCGACTCGCTTGTGATTAGTGAGAACTATTATTTACTTCGGATCGATCCATCCATGGTATCATCTCCTACGAAAGAACAACAGAGCGTAAAACAATTGGTTTCATTCGTTCTGAATTGAATAAAATAAAACTCATTGTGCACTTTGAGACATTGTCATAACTAGCAATCCTAAAGTTACACTTTTTTTATCCACAAAACTGGACATGGTTTAGATGTTTTTTTATCGCCGTAATCGTCTTATCATAAGCATATAACAGGCCACTAAGGACATCACTGCTCACCGGTGTGCAATGACTCTATCAGGCTCTAGCCTCAAGCAGCATTCTCCGGCACACTGACAGATAGTTCAACCTTTTTTTTTAAAACTAAACAAGGAAAATTGGAAAACGCAACACCGCTGATTATTGGTTCCAATAACTGTTCTCCTCCGTCAAAGCACCAGAGGTATAAAATAACTGTCTAGGGGTGGCCACATCGGCCACATACAATAACATCAATGGTATTAACGTTACTTCACCGGATGACCTGATACAGCACTTCCAAACGTAGACAATTCAATGTCTACCAAACTGCATTCACAACCACACACACGGACAGCAGACGATGTTCGGCCATTGCAAGATGTCAGGCTAAACAGGATGGCCAGGTTTTCTCGGACCTTACAGTCAACGATTGAACAGACATTCACTTGCTTGTAGATTCCTTCGACTTTCACTCTTCCAGAGCCGCCAGACATGACTGTCCCAGGATCGATAACAAGAATGAAAGTTCTCGATCATTCCACGTTTAAATAATCTTGTTCCCTCTTTGGTTCTCGAATGTTCCACACATTAATTATGCCTTTCCTCGTTTGTCTCGCTATTAGACAAGTTGCACACCTGACTCGAGTTATTCATTACTCAATCCTGTGCCTGCATACAATATTCTTTGTAATCTATACAATTCAACAAAACTTAGGTACATTAATAATGCTTAATAGTTAAAATTAATTAACAATGAGAATCTGGCTCATTACAGGTGGCAGATCACTCATGATAGCTTCATCGTCGGGCATAAAATCTGCACACTCATTGCCTTGAACAGCCGCATGTCTAGCAGAAATATAAGGTTAGATAAGACTTTCGTCATGAACAATAGCAATAGTTGCCAACTAGCTCGGTTTCCTGCGAGATACGCACGACGCATCTAGAAGGGAACAGTTTCGGGAACACATTGGAGGCCACAAGGCCAGAATAATATGGATTATCAATTTGTCTGAAGAGGACCCACGAGGAAAAAATCAGGAATTGAAGGATGAGAGGAACACGTTGGGACAAAGACAAAAAATGGCTTTTTATTTATTAGAATAGGAGCACACAGCAAGAGAGATGGTGCACATACCACAGACTTAGGTATGCAATTGGCCAAATTACCCAGACCCCACATTTAACCGTAGACTGTTGGCAGCTCGTTTATGAGTTTGCTGCTAACACCCGATTGAACGTGGTAGAGTTTTTGACATGTTTTTCTAGAATGGAACTGGAACATTCGTGATTTACTTACTGAGATAAACCAGTCTTGTTTGATAAGGCAGGCACAACAAGGAATCAGTTGAATTTAGCTCATAACCCCCTCGCACGTTCAACATGAGAGATTATGTGGGTATGTTCTAAGACGAAGAAAGAGTCGGGTGGGGGGGGGGGGGGGGGGTTAAATTATTTTTACTGAAAATTGTTTGATTGGTCTAACACCTTTGGAAAACACTGGTTTCACATTTCGCAGCGTTTGATCCCTGTTATCTTTGTTGCAAGAGTTCAGAAGAGAGAAAATTAATTTAAGTTTACGACCTTGAAGTGTAAGCATTGCATGGTACCATTTTCACAGTTTTCTAACAACTGGCGCTGGATAGGCACTGAAGTTAATGCACAATTGGCCGCCTTTGCAACACTGGGAAGTTCCTGGTTCGGTCCAATTGACTTCAGATTCTATGCATTACCAGTACGATACACTTTAGAGATGGAATTGCTACACATAATGGTGGTACTAATAAAATTACTTATTTCACACCAGTGTATACAAGGGTGGCCAGAATATCTTCATTGGACACAGAACAGCATTCTAAGACAATAAATCCCCGTTGCAATATATGAGGAAGCTATATAACTCCCTAAATGATTATCTAATATAATATTCCCTATGAAATTACTTCTCACGGGTATTTTGTAATTAAGCCTTGAAAAAGGAATCTACACAAGAGAACGTTATGACTCCTATAAACGCTGTCCCTCTCCTAGGTAGCTACCGGAGAGTAGTAATTCGCTGGCACGCAACAGAAGTCTGACTGCATTTCCGTCTTGCCTTTCCTCTGAATATTGAGAGTTCTTGCTATCTTATGAACACTACAGCTGAACTGTTCTCTTTGACCCTGATAATACTCTTGTCATTTCGCACTGACCACTCGCTGACACTGAGGCATGACAACATCATCATGTGTTGTGTTTGTGTCTTTAAGCATAACCTGTCACGTTTCATTATCTCACACTATCATCAAAATCGCTGATCAGTTCAATGTTTTTTTTTTTTTTTTTTGTCCCATTAATCTGACAAGATTTAATAACACGTCTTAAATAAAGCGAAAAACCTAAAACAGAAAGATGTAGCTGTTCTATATCAGTTAAAGTATATAAACTGATGTCTGATTTTAAATGTCAGAAATTATGAATTCACAAATGCCTGTTTCCTAAGATTTTTTTGAAGTGTGTTATTACTACTGAATTGTTAAACAGTCTGGATGTCAACTCGTAATGGGCACGCTACGGTGCCGTTATAACTGCACATTATTTAGTTATCAAGTGCTTTTGGAAGACGTGAGCATTTCTTGAAATTAAAAACGAGTTAAAGTCGAATTTACAAAAGCACAATTGATATAAATGCTACAAGCATGATAATATATACTGCGACAGTACAAATTATTGTACACTTTCATATATTTGCACTCTTGTGTTGCCTCAGCAATCTCATGTATTTTTGGTAATTTTCATTTTAATTGTATGTAAAGAATCGTTGCGTCAGTGATGTCTTTTCAGAATACTTATGACACTGTTTATAATGTGATTGCCTGTGTCTTTAATAGATTTAGTAAGCTTTAATAAAGAGCCCCACAATACAACAGTATGTTGGTTTCCTAGAAGTGCATTCATTCGCTTCACTGTTAGTTTCCTAGATTAAGAATAATACTTTTGTATACATAAATAAACATATCGACCCGATAGACTGATTAAATATATATAAATTTATACACATAACGTACTGCATTGTAACGCAATTTTTTTTATACAATGGTTGAAAACAAGAATCAGTCACACCCAGCAGATTTTACTGTAACATTATATTTAGATGACAGAACGACTGCTCTTTTCTCATGGGTTTTGTTCGCGTGTGTGTGTCAAATAATTAATATATTTGGTATCATAACAAACATCATCAACATATTTTGTTTCTTAAAACAAGGCTTCAAAGATTCCACCAACATTGGTCTCATAGGTATGTGTATGTATTGAAGAAAAAAAACACACCCACACACACACACACACACACACACACACACACACACACACACACACACACACACACACACACACACACACACTAGCGTAGATATATTTCTTTAAAGAATTCAACTAGACAATTCTCACATGTGGGTTCCTGGGCCCCATTGGTAAAATTAAGACTAGACTCACTGCCTACCTAAAAGCATGTTGTAAGAGTCGACTTTTTGGGAGCTTACTTCGAAGTCGGGGTACATATGCCTAAGAGGCAAGGAACCAAAAGAATGCATGCAAATGACTCAGATTTCTGAAACAAATGTGCACGCAAAACTCCGTTTCTGGAACAGGACAAAAATTCAGAAATGGACGAACACCCAGAATCGTTCGCTAGAGTTTACACCAGGTGAACGCGAAGAAAAACAAGGAACTGGACGGTTGTTATTGTACAATAACATAGGTACCATTCGCGTATTATAGATATACAATTAATACTTCCTGGAGGGTTAACCATTTTGTTAAACAGACATATAATCCATATAAGTTGAATCTCTTCTGTTGAGGATTTATGTATATCCACAACCTTACAAGCCCAAATTAAGCTATTAATGAATAATAGACTGTGGATTTAGGGACCTATTGTGAGGCAGTCGACATTGAACCTAATATTGTAAACCCAGTTTTCGAATGAAAAAGGCTTAGAAGAGGCACTACGCAACGTTTCGTTCATGTATCACTGAAACTGAGATAATTATATTTACATGGCATGGCACAAAACCCCACATGTTTGTTGTCTGTTTGAAATTTTTATGTGCAGTTTTTCGTATTGCTGCTTACCATTCGTTGGAGTCTGCGAACGCGCTTCGTAATGCCGAGGCGTAGGGTTCGATCCCAGCTGCAGGCGATTTGGCAGCAGGCCGTCTTGGGTTGGTTTCGACAGTTGTAAGGAGAGTCGACAGTTTAGAAGGCAATGACAAACTACTGAATGTAAAATTGACTAGAAAAACCGAAAGAGCTAAAATATGCCGCGGTTGGTTCTGCAGCGTTCTCTAAAGGATACGCAAGTAACAAGCATTATTAGCCTATAAATTACAAATTACCATTTGTTTTAAACGGTCTCTTTTACAACTGATGCCGGTAGCAATGCAAAGCGGTCTACTGCCAAAGCACCTAGCAAACTTAAAGTGAGTTGAGTGTCTTTTACAGCATTGGTCTGCAAACCCATAGCCTAGGATGACCAAGAAAGTTTCAATGGGGCGTCAGACAATGATGCTTTTGAGTGCATTTGTACTTGTAAGAATCTGTTCTACTAACTTTTTTTTTTTTTTAATGTTTATTTTTTGTGTGTGTGTGTAAAAGCCCATGGAGTTTAGCGTGTACATATGTCGTTAAAATATAATTAATAGAATATGTTGTGTGCTCTCTGAGTTACACCCCAATCAGCACACTACCAAGTGTGAAAAAATATGTAACTTTGGCTCCCTTACTCCTGAAGCAAGACTCGACGACAATAGTTCCGTCACATAGCACATTTTATTGACAGAACACAAAAAGGTATACACAAGGCTCTCACATCAACAAAACTGCAGACATTGATCACAGTTGACATTCGCACCTAGTCCATTTAGTCCTCACTCACTCTCTCTCAACTTGCAGCGTCCTCTCTCTGACCACTACAGCTCCAAAGGCCTACAACATCCCACATCTCTGGGCAGGCTGTACAGCTGAACAGGACGAATTCTCCCATCCACTGGACCTTGATATTATTTCAGCAGACAACCACTGCTGACTGGAGACGGACTTCCTTGCCGTTCTCCAAAAGCACACAGCACGTCAGCCGGTCGAAGGCCTCCGATGACCGACACGACTTTTAACATAGCTCTCGTCGGCATCACCCCCTGTACTGTTTCCGTAGTGACCATAAGACCCCTCGCGTCGCCACCCAGAACAGGTACTATTGGAACATCCCATTCCCTTGGACTTACTTCGCCAGCTGGTCTATACCTTCGACCAGTACCGCAACCTCAACCCTTACTCAGACCTTGATGCCTGATAGTTGTACGGTACTCTTGTCCGCTCTCTCCCGCTCTGACTCTCAACTCTCTGACTACCTCGCAGCACTCTCGTGCTGGGTGTGTACTACACCCGCACTTCCTCAGTGTTTTAGCCCTGTGGCTACAGCTCACTGACTAGGACTGTCTACGCAGCCGCAATTTATCCCTGTTGATCTTGTAGGTTACACGAGAGGCAGCTGGTGTGGATGTTCTCGGGAAACATGCTCATGTCGGTGTTCTCGACACTCACGCTCAAAGGAGCGTTCTCGAGAATCATACTTATGTGAGTGGCTGATGTTACATGAGAATCACACTTATGTGAGTGGCTGATGTTACATGAGAATCACGCTGTCACGTAATGCACCCTTTCTCTGTGGGTCTCGTTATCCATTCTTGTAAACCCCCACACAGTAACCCCACGCGTCTACTTTCCCTCGTGCGTGCACACCTTGTGCATGATAATCCATTTTCACTGATCAACACTTTCTGACCTCAATAGTAGGGTCAATGTTGATAATAATTCCACGTGTACTCACAGAAAGTACTCTCATAACACTCTGTCCCTTCACACAATATTTCACTCTCAAATCAGCACGCAACAGAATCACATGTGCATTTAATTACAAATTCAGAACATATTCTGACCAAAACGTATATATTGTTAAATTTGCCTGGTTGCATGCACATTACATATAAACTTATCTTACTAATAGTGAAAGACAAGAATGCTCAGACAATTAAAGCCTTTATTAGCTTTTCGGAGTGATGTAAGTCGTGAGAAATTATCACAGAATACTCCCCGTCCGGCAGCATAGTGAATCTTTATGAGTGATTAATCAATGATCCTTTTTATCAAAATACTATAATAAGAAGAATCCAACAGCGGGTGCATGCACAGCAGAGGCTACCGATCATCAGTATGTAGGTTCACTTTCAACAATTGTTTCGGCTCAGTTAACTATCCTAGAGAATCACGATGGGTGGGCTGGTCGGACTTCTCCTGCTGGGCGTAATGGACAAGACGAAAAGTTGGCTTTCAAACAGGTGCTGAAGTTACAGTGTTTAAATGTATACATTTAAATGTATTGACTTGACTAAGTCTTTTTCCTTCAATTGAGGAATCACTATATCTGATCTGTTCAGCCACCATGTCTTAACGATCTTTTCCTCGAGACTATTGACCACCACGTGACCTTCCCTTGTGCAAAGCTCGTCTGTCGGTTTGCGTGTAAGCAATTACCACTCTCAATTTCAGTGCATTATGAGCAGATGGACACCTATTTGGGCAGTAATATAGATACAGATGGGGGAACTGACAGAGATAGGCCAGGGAGAAATATGACGATACAAAAAGCAGGAGGCACTTTTCGGATAGCACTAGGGATTTGTGGCCGAGGTTCCGCGAGGGAATTAAAACTAATATTAAGCTTACTGAGATATTAAAATTTGAATTCTAATGTCACCTTTCATACTAGGCTGTATGGAGCGGAAACATCTAGAACAATTAAAGTAGTTCTTTATAAACTGCATTTATCGGAAACAATGGAGATACAAGTGGTGACTTTGCCAAGTATTCATTCAATAAGTTGTGAGTTTAAACGGTATGATAGAATCAATAATGAAAGAGCTTGAAGGTCGAACTAAACACGCATTGGACCAAGAAAAGATGCTGGCGTTGTATAGGACACAGGTTGAGAAAACCTGCTGATGACATTCCAAAACACATTTTTCTTTCTAAATTAACATTTTGACGCAAACCAACAATTTCATGTATCATCCTTTCCGGTGCAGCCCCCGTCTGCCGTATATAAACATGAGTGTCTAGCATCATATGCCCCGATACTCCATTTGTGTGAACAGTAGAGAGTCTTTCCTTCCTTGCATCCATTAAACAAAGTGCTTAAAACTTGAACTCTGAGAACATTTTAATTAGCAATGTTGTTGTTATGCTGTTATATTTGTGTTATCCAAGATGTTTTCTTACTGGGGAACATTGCATATCCACAAAATATACATTTATATGCACCTATTTTAGATGTCACGAAATACTTATGGCATCCTATACAAAAACTAAATAGGTACATACTGAAGCTGTAAGGCGTTTTTTTTTTTTTTTTTTTTTTTCTTTAATCTTTTGTTCTTTTCAAAACATAATATATTAAAACCACAAAATCACGACACAAACATATGGTGCCATCAGATGAAACAGTGTTAAAAAAAAAAAAGATCTTTGATATAATATATTTTTAGCATGGTATCATGGGTTGATTTTTTATCAGCCATTTGTTTTTCTTTTTTTTTTTTTATTTGCCCAGGTTTATCAGCCTCTGATTTAGGCAGCCTCGTGACGATGCTTTTCGCCTCCATCTTTTTAACCCCTGCTTTTCTTGAAGCAGATTTGCCATTTGAGAGCGCTGGCATCTATTATCTGATATTTGGAATTCCACATTTAGCTCTTACCCGAGTCAGCAGTTGCCTCACTTCCTTGATTGCAGTCGACAGGTGCTTGAGTGTTATAAGTCCTTTAAAGGTAATGGTGCCTCAACAGTAATGTAATGGGAAAATTAAGCATTTTTCGTAAGTTAAAAGGCCTGGAGTTTCACAAAATCTAGTTGTTCATCCATTTTTGAAAGTTGGCTTTGCTCCAGGACTTTAGTTTTGCATGAGCACATGTTTTACCTGCACCATTAGATGCAGTAAAGCAAACCTAGTATTGGGACAGCTAGCCTCCCTCTTACAGCATAAGACAATCCCAATCAGCACAAAGAGACATCTTATTCAAATCATATTTATTCCAACTCTGTGCTACCAGTGCCAGACATGGTCACTCACAACAAACCATAAAATAAAATTAGTAACCATGGAAATGAGATGTCTGAGAAGGACTGTAGGAGTGACCATAAGAGATAAGATCAGGAATGAGATCATAAGAGAGAGGGTCGGCACAGAACCAATTCTAGATTACATACAAAGACAGCAAGTGAAGTGGTTTGCCTACTTAGAGAGAATGCCTTGTGACACCATACCATACAAAGCATACATGGACAGAGAAGAAGGACGTAGAGCACGAGGTAGACCAAGAACAATATGGAAGGATAACATCAGAGAAACTCTACAACAGCACGATGTGCCTATGGTCGAGGCGACCAAAAGAGCTAGAAACAGAACCTTTTATCTCCCTCGACACCCACAGCGGTAAAAAAGGAAGTGAAGAAGAAGAAGAAGAAGAAGAAGACATGTTTTACAGATCTGCTTGTAGTCCTCACCACTCAAGCAAATGCTCTGCGTCTTTGAAGAAAACACACTTGTCTCCTTCTACAATGTTAAAAAGGGTGCGGGTGGGAGCTTAGTGAGTCTATTCTGATTATTGCCAAAACAGGGCCTCGGAACCCACATGGGGACTACTGTTTTATCAGATACCACAGCTGGTAGAATAGTGAAAAATTGTTTAGAAGCTACAGAGATGTGGTTTTTATAGACGTATGATGAGAATACCTTTGACAGATACAAAGAGAAATGACAATGTATAGAAAGAAACTGGCTCAATAAGAGAACTGATTACCCACATTAGAAAGACCCAATCAACATGTTATGGCCATGTGACGAGAAGGAGAAAAACTGGAGTACATCGTAGCAGTAGGAAAGTTGACATCATGGTATGGAGGATCATCTGTGTCAGAGTGAACTAAAAGTATACAAGACAGAAGGTTGTGGCTAGACATGACTACCAACAGCACCCGGAGTGGACTTTAACTCTTTAAGTCACAAGGAACACATAATACGTTCATAGGTTACTGCCTAGAAGCCCAGTAAACGCATGATGCGCGTCGATTTTACGTCTCTCCTGACTACCCCTTGGGCCTGTGATGCTAAACTCTCTGAGACTCAAAGAGTTACGAAAAAGCAGAAGAAGCCTCTAGTTGCTTGACATACTATTGCATCCAGTTTATGTCTGGTCAGTATCGGAGCTCAAGTCCATTTATAGTATCTGCCTGGTGTATTTATGACGTGTTGACCTGTGAGCTAAGGAAGACAGTCAACAACAACTCTTAGTACAACAAACCATTTAAGCCATTGAACGTCACGCAACACACACACACACACACACACACACACACCGCACCACACAGAAAATACGATAATTATAAACTATTCCGTTTTTATAGCAGGATTTAAGTGGTCAATTTCCCTCTTACCCCACTACCCATTTCAAAATTTTTTGTGTCGCTACCAAAATTAGAGTCGGATCTGTGGCTAAGTCGATGCGAACGCTTTGTAATGCCGCGATGCCGGGTGTGATCCCATCTGCGGGCCATTCGCCTTGCGTTGGTTTTGACAGTTGTATCAAGAAAGCCGACCGTCCAGAGGCAATGGCAAATTACTGGACGTAAATTTGCCGCGACAAACCATACAAAAGCCAGGTGGCTGTTGAAGTTGGTTCTGCAACGTCCTGTAAAGGATACGAATCTAACCTTACCAAAATAAGGTCAATTATGAAAATAGAATTAAACAAATTATATGCTTCAATGCGAATTTGAAACTTGAACCTTCAGACTGGCAGGCGAATTTGTAGACCCCTTGTTCTCAACTCATTTTGAGACGCGATCCTATTTTAAAGAGGCAAAGGCAGCCACGACCTTGTACAATCATTGGATTAATGAATTAAAACGCATTTAAAATGATTTAGTAATTTTGTGACATGGAAAACTGCACTGGAAAGTCCTCTCTGAAGCCTCATGTGCCACTAGGCATAACGAGAACTGATGATGACTGATGATGTTGTAATTTTGTGACGATTGAAATTGTAACTGATTAAAAAGCTTACCTTTGAGTATTCGTGAATAGGGACATTAACTCTAACTTCGTCCTTCTTAGGACGAAATTTTTTGTCATTTGAAGCCCTACTCTGGCTTTTGCCAGGGGCCGCAATATAGGCAGGTCATATATGGCCAAATGTCTGAACGCGGTTTCTGGGACCGCTCCACGGTGATCCTCATCCACATGGTGACACTTTGTGTCATCGGGTGTTTATCGCTTGTGTGATGTCCTGGTGGGGTAAAAAATCCAATCCAATAGGGACATAATGTCATTCTCATTATTTTAGTTATTACCCAATAAACGATAAAATTGTGAATTTCTCCTGACACAGCTGAACAAAGGTAAGACCCTATATAGTTAACAGTCATAGTTGGCGGAAACACAGGATACCATTAGCCAAAGTTGCCCACAGGAGCATGTCAGGCTCGAAGCTGAATGCATTTAAACACCAGAGAAATTGTAGGAGCACATTGAGCTTGGGCATCCTTTGTTAAAAAAATGAAGACAAGCTGCCGCTGATGCTGAAAAAAGTTCACTCACCCATAAGTAAACAGCAAACACAAAAATCTTAAGATCTTCAACTCCTGTGGGATTCCAGTACTAACTTATGAATGCGAGAATTAGAAAGCAACAGCAGTTCTTGATAAACAAACAGACAAGTTTGAGAACAGATGTCTTAGAAGGATACCGAATCTCCTCTGGACAGGTTTCAAACCCAATATGAAAAAAAAAGACAAGTTACCAGGCAAGAACATGTGTCAAATTTTATAAGATAGCGCGGGTGGAAGGACATTGGCCATGAATGGATCTGACAAAACTTCCCCCATCAAACCCTCATCTGGACACCTGAAGGGAAAATAAAATGGGGAAAAGAGACTCCGTAGAACCATCATCAGGAAAGGGCAACTATGGACCTTATGTATTTCCGAGTCCTAAAACAGGTGGCAATAAAACCGCAAGACATGGAGAGCTATGACCTATGCCCTATGCGCCAACTGAGGCTCATGAGGAAAGACTAAGTAAACATTGAGTACACTCTACTAGGTGACAGATAAGATGATACACAAGTGGCTTAGAGATTCATGGGTTGTGTCTGGGTGCATACATAAGAAACATTCCTGGCTGTGCATACTGGGATACGACAGGGTGAAAGAAAATGGGAGCATGGCAAATACCGACCCACTGGATGTGTTGTATTATAAAAACTGAGAAAAATGAGTCAGAGACGAAGAATTGCCTGCTGTAAATGGATATTAAACGACGCTGGGCAAAGAAAGTACATATACAGATCAACTTCTACTTGGTACTTTAAGCAAGGACAAATTGAGATGCTTGCTGTATGAACGGGGCCAATAAATGTGACAGATAAACAGACAAAGGTAACATTGCATTTGTTTCTTGACTTAGTTCAACTGAAGAAGAGTTACAAATCTAAGTCAAAACTCGTCACTGCCGGCGACCACAGGGACAACAAGCAGTTGCGATCCACTGCTTTGAGAACATTTGGTTGCTAAACATCCACAGTGGACCCCAAAAGTAGAACAGTCGTGGAAAGCAGGGACTGTTAGACGTGTGTATGTATGCATTTATGTATGTATATATGTATGTGTGTATATATAAATATTTGTCTATAGGTATGTATGTATGTATGTATGTATGTATGTATGTATGTATGTATGTATGTATGTATGTATGTATGTATGTATGTATGTATGTATGTATGTATGTATGTATGTATGTATGTATGTATGTATGTATGTATGTATGTATGTATGTATGTATGTATGTGTATGTATGGTATGTATGTATGTATGTATGTATGTATGTATGTATGTATGTATGTATGTATGTATGTATGTATGTATGTATGTATGTATGTATGTATGTATGTATGTATGTATGTATGTATGTATGTATGTATGTATGTATGTATGTGTATGTATGTATGTATGTATGTATGTATGTATGTGTGTATGTCTGTATGTCTGTCTGTATGTCGGATCTGTATGTATGTATGTTCTGTTCCTGTCTGTACTGTATGTATGTATGTATCTGTATCTGTCTGTATTTCTGTATGTCTGTCTGTCTGTCTGTTCTGTCTTTCTTTCTGTATGTCTGTCTGTCTGTATGTATGTATGTATGTATGTATGTATGTATGTATGTATGTATGTATGTATGTATGTATGTATGTATGTATGTATGTATGTCTAGTCTGTATGTATGTATGTATGTATGTATGTATGTATGTATGTATGTATGTATGTATGTATGTATGTATGTATGTATGTATGTATGTATGTATGTATGTATGTATGTATGTATGTATGTATGTATGTATGTATGTATGTATGTATGTATGCATGTATGTATGTGTTTATGTATTTATTTATGTATGTATGCATGTATGTATGCATGTATGTATGTATGTATGGGTGCAAGTATGTATGTATGTATTTGTGTATGTATGTGTGTGTGTACGTATGTTTGGTAATGGGTTTAAAGGTGTGTGTGTATGTATATGTGTGAAAGCGCGTGCTTCCATATGTGTGATTATGCTTCAAATATGAGTACTGTGTATCTGAGGTTCAACGAATCGAATCAACTTTGTCTTGCTTCTGCAGGTAAAACGAATATTCACACCAACAAGAACGGTAGCCATTGTCGTTTGTATCTTCATCATCGTCACATTCAGTGATACACCTCTATACATTGTAAACAGACTCGGTAACACTTTTTCTATCTCAAGAAACAAAACTGTCCTTGGACTTATCTTTCGTGACGATAAAGAGCTGGTTGAGATGTTTACTTTCACTGTCAACATTTTTTTTATTCCACTGTGTGCATTTGTAATCATTGCTATCTGCACAGCCATTTTAAGCTCCCAACTACACACCAACTCTCAATGGAGGAAAACAACAGTTATTGCTTCCCAGGGACACAAGATCACTATTCGTAATAAGAAGGTGGCAAAAATGGTCGTTTCCATCTTTACTTTGTTTATTTCCTGCTTTGTCCCAACTGCTATTATAATGTTGGCAATGGCGCTAGTACCCGACATAATGATTGGTGGAAAATACTTCAATGCATCGAAGATAATGTGCGGGTGCATTTTTATCTTAGAGGGCATCAACTCGTCGGTAAACATTTTTATTTATTACAATATGAGTACGAAATATAGACAGGCGTTTCACACCATGTTTATTATTGGAAATGTGCACACTACCTAATGAATATAAGCTATACACTGTTATCATATGACTTTCCTCGTGACATACAAGATTAGGTAAGCAACGGTAGCATTAGAGAGCATTAATATCGACGACATTTTAGTGCATCCATCATATACTGCCGAATTGGCAGTTCATGACGTTTTTCCTGTTCCTAAAGCTCAAGGACCCATACATGCCTCTGGTGAGGATGTGGCGACTAACGTGTATTCCTGGTTTCGTGAAAAAAATAGTTCCATTTTTTTGTCCTTCTTGACAGGTTTCGAATAAACCTGTTCACCGATCGCGTGTGTGAGTGCAGTGTTGTGGTGACTGCGTTAAAACATAAAGCCGTCACATTCAATAGCATACCAGCTTTCAGTAAATCAACAAAATGATGTTCTTGGAGGCAATCATTTTTAAACCACCCTTATACGAAAAAATAAACACGTTTTTTTTTTTTTTTTTACGTATCCAGAAACCATGAGTTGTAAACCCTTTGGCTCGGTACTATGGATATCGCAACTCTTCGGCATTGATTCCATTATAGGTACCGTTAATCTGGGAGGAATGTGGCTTTTCTGCCTACCCCCTGGAGTGAACCCGGACCACAAGGAGTTCGTCACCCGGCCGCCGCGAAAGTCACGTTTAACCAACTTCGCTGGAGAGCCGGGCAAATAAACACGTAAAGTACAGGACCCTTTTCCACGATTTCAGGCATGCTGGGCAGATGAGGCTATCACAGATTTTATAGGATAATTGGCACTTTGTGGTCAACACGAGGCCGGTCGTCTTTTATTCCCCAAGACTGCACCTGGTGCCCAATCAAGGCTGGGTTAACTTCGGAGCCAAGGTAATTTTTGAAAGAAATTCGACTATGTCAGGACCCAAGACTTTGCGATCGACTGGTGATCGTCTAGCCTCTATACCACACCAAATGACTCCCTTGTAATGTATGTCTGTATGTATGTATTTATGTATGTATGTATGTATGTATGTATGTATGTATGTATG
The DNA here is from genome assembly GCA_905116865.2 of Candidula unifasciata. Taxonomy (NCBI): domain Eukaryota; kingdom Metazoa; phylum Mollusca; class Gastropoda; order Stylommatophora; family Geomitridae; genus Candidula; species Candidula unifasciata. The sequence goes on from CAJHNH020001348.1 coordinate 18,745, forward strand.
TATGTATGTATGTATGTATGTATGTATGTATGTATGTATGTATGTATGTATGTATGTATGTATGTATGTATGTATGTATGTATGTATGTATGTATGTATGTATGTATGTATGTATGTATGTATGTATGTATGTATGCATGCATGCATGTATGTATGTATGTATGTATGTATGTATGTATGTATGTATGTATGTATGTATGTATGCATGTATGTATGTATGTATGTATGTATGTATGTATGTATGTATGTATGTATGTATGTATGTATGTATGTATGTATGTATGTATGTATGTATGTATGTATGTATGTATGTATGTATGTATGTATGTATGTATGTATGTATGTATGTATGTATGTATGTATGTATGTATGTATGTATGTATGTATGTATGTATGTATGTATGTATGTATGTATGTATGTATGTATTCTTTTTGAAGGTGTGATCTGGACAATGAAAACATAAATAAATAAAACTGGGAAACATTATGGACCAACGGAGCTCACGCTTGCACAGGTGGTTGGACTCATCTAGTTCAGTTCTTTTCCTGTCCTAAATCTGCGACTGGCCCAGCAAGACGGCAGGAAATGACGTCCAATGCTCAGAGAAACAGAATAAAATGTAAACTGCCTGATCTTGACGGCAACGAACTAAGCAATGTTAAAGGACTTCGAGATACTGTTCCGATGTTTAAAGATTACGGCTACTATGAAAATAAAGTAATGTTGCTAGGAAGCGTACTACTGGCAGGAAGGATTATACATATGTTAGTACTGGTGCTTACTACTCATATGTCCTAAACAAGATTCTAGCTCTTTAAACACATACAATTATGACAATCAGAGCCTACCATGTTTGCTTTCAATGCATACTATTTATATTATGAATGCATACTACTTTTACAACAGATGCATATTTCTTTTACTAAGAATGCATACCACTTATAATTTTAAGAAAAATGCCTGCTATTGTTGCTATATACTACTTTTACTTTTCATTCATGCTACATTTACTACGAAAGCTAAACACTTTAAATCTATAAAACTTTTTCTAGGAATGTTAACTGCTTTCAAATTATAACTGTGAACGCATACCAATTTTACTATGAAAAATCACACGTTATATATTATGTGGATGCATGCAACACTTATAAATAATGTTGAGGCGTTGGCTCATATTGGTCGAAGAGAGATCCCGTGGAGAATATACGCTCAACTTATTTCAGGAGTAGGGCAACGTAAGCTCTGGCACTACAGAATATCTAATATTCTTAGGCACACTTGGCTGGACACCCCCACTACTATAAAAAGATAGCCCCCAGGCTATGATAGCATACTATCATAGCCATGTTAACACAGATTACACTTACTAATCACACAAACATCAAAGCTAGACAGTTATGATAGTGAAACAGGGACACCCAAGTCAGCCATGAAAATTTCTGAATGGATGTAATAATTGCAACATATATACATAAATATCAAGACAATCAAGATGGTTGTTGGTGATTGGATTTCGGGAACTAACTTCGAAGAGATGCTGTTGAAACAGCTATACAAATGACAGAGAGTTCAGGAATCATCATAGTGCCTATGGGTAGACCTGTAAATATAGCATGTGGTATGTCATCTCAGATGCTACTTATCCAATTTGGTAGGTCACTGCTCCTCTCAGTCCATGGGGATTTGAACAGGCTGACTCAATAGACTGCTTTTCCCCTGGTTGATCTGGTAAACACCGATCGAACAAAGGAACTGTGCTGGAGCCCAACAAAGCTCCTGAAGAAGGCTTCCTTGGAGTGATGACACAGGTGGCCTGCAACAACTATCTCTCAGCCACTGGAACTCTCACACAAGCTCCTGTCATGTTGAACTTGTGGTAAAAATAGGTAGGATTTTGGGTAGGATTTGTGATATGGATGCTACGGGTTGGTGATTGTTGGCTGGACTGTGACTCGTTTGCCTGACTTCTAAATACGTCTAGACGCCTCAGAGGTCTGGCAAAGAATGACCCCGCCAGATTTAGCTTGGTGTCTCTAGAAAAAAAGTCCTGTATTAGTGCCCCAAGGAGTAAAAAGGCTTCCAGGAATTCGGAATATTATTCCAGAGAATATCTATCCCACAGTTGCAAGTTTGAAAATGTAGACTTCTCAAAACAACTAGAGGGTCTAGAAATATTTATTCCACCAGATAGAGGTATATATCAATATGAGGGACTATATACCCGCCGGACGGGTTTAAATTTGAATTGTGACATGCCAGCTAGGGGAGTCAACGTCACGAATAGTCCACTGTGTAGGGTTTGGTTGTTCACTCCGTGACAGAGACAACTTTCGGGCATTGTTCTCCACAACGTTAAATACACACTCAAAGAAGTAACTCTTTTTTGCTTTGGCTGCAGGTAATGTTTTAACGTTCAAAAAGCAATGCTGCTCAAGGCAGTGTCACATAATTGATATAAATATAACACCAAAATTAGTGTCGGAGATAAATGTATTTGATTATAATTGTAGCTTGAAAAATTACGCTAAATGAATATTAAACTTTGCAATCTGTCAAAGCTGTGTGAAAAGGATATGTGACAGAGTAAAGACAATAAGACTTGTTAGATCCAATGTTTGTGTTTGACGGACCAAGAGGTGCACCAGCGGTCAGCAGCTGAATTCAAGCTATGGGGAAAACGCGAAATGGCTTAAACTCTGGTCTAACAAACACGTTTTAAACCAAGCTGAACAAGGAGAGGAGAAGGGCGGTGGACATGGACGTGTGAGGCTGAAGACATAGAGAGACGTTATAGATTATATTGTGTTAGAAGTTGAAATATATTGACTGTTAGCGTTGTCGTAATGCGTTTTGGTTAGCATTTCTCGTGTGCTATATACTGTTCTACTGACAGCTGTTTTGTGTCATGCATCAGTAAGTTGTTCAGGTCTATATGTAGTTGAAGTTTATATGTGCTTAGTGGTAACGTTAACACTGCCCGCTCATACTTGGGTCACTAACCCTGCGTGTGCCATTGACTCTCGCGTGGCGAAGACGACAGCTTAGTTAGTGTTGTACGACAGTGAGGTGGAGTCGAGTCCGTTGGTACATTCGTGGGGACGGCTCGGGGTGGTATAGTGAAAGTAAAAGCTTCCACCGCCGATGTTTTGGATTAGGGACCTTTCATAGCTGTTAAGGCTTGCTTTCTGTTGAATTGCTCTTTGAACATTAAAGATTAAGTGTGTACTCCGTAGGTGTGTGTTCTATATTAGGGAGTCTCTTACGGGGCCACATAACGATCCATAGTTCAGTAGGACAGATACAATCTATACTACTACAGTATGTTATAATTATTGCACACAGATTGGCAATATTAAATTAATAAAATGGCTCTCCTTCGAACTTCTACTCCATATAATGGCGGCCAAACAAATACCCTAACAGGGCCTCAGTCGTGTGTAAAATGCAGATTTTCTCCAACGAACACATCGCGGCAAAACTAGGATTACTTGACAATGTCACGACACGCAACACCGCAGACGATAGTAGCAGACGATAATAGCGACCGTTGATAATTTCGAGACATGCAGCATTACAGACAATAATATTGAGATGGCGGGGAGACCACGCGCTTTGACGCAGATTAGCGATTGTGTTCTTCCGATTTAACTCACCACCGAGCGTATCCCCCGCGCTGGCCCTGGACGCAACGGAACCTCTCGAGAGATGGGCCTCGGTAGAGTGGTCTGAGTCCCTAGCGGAAAAGGCTTCTTATCCCTCATGGCTAGTTTGTCCGATAAATGTCTGTCAGTATCTCTCTGCCAAAATGCCAGAGTCTTAATCCAGTCCTCTGAACCAACCGTTAACTTGTCAATCGGGTCCGTAAAGTAGTCGACTGTTCTAATTTGCCACCGAAGCGAAAAAATAACACCACATCACAATGCCGGTTGCAAAGTCACCATATAATCTTGTCCCTGTCGGATAGCCGGATAAAATCTAGTTGGAGAGAAAGTCATATCCCTTAAGTCCATCGTGTCCGAATTGTCTGCCAAGTCCCTCTGCCAATTGCCAACAAAGTCAAAAATGTGTCCGATGAACCAACAGTAAGCTTGCCACTTGGTCGTTAAACTATGCCTGCTGATCTAATAGGCTACCGCAGCGACTATAAATGTATATATATTTTAGAATATCACAGTACCTGTTACATAGTCACCATTTCCATCTTGTCCCTGTCCTAGTACTTCCGGTGATAAGTGCATCAGGAGCAGAGAAAGGCCTGAGAGTAATGACTCAGGTTGGCCCACCCTCTGAAATTGTCTAGGAGTTCGTGAGCCGAACAATTTTTGGCGAGGAATCTTCTACTGATGATTGGTGTACTCCTGCTGTACATGCTCCTCTGTGGAGTTTTTCTAATACAGCAGGGAAAGATCGAGGCCTGGAGTCGTGAACCAGGTACAAGATTGACTAGATAGTAAAGGGTCTAAACAATCGTAGACGATGGATCTTTCTGCTGTGCATGATGACCAGTGGGGTTCTTATTTAGAGATCCAGCAGCAGGTGAATGGATACCCAATATCGCTAGTCATCTTTGGCATAAAGAGATATGCAAAATAGCAGAGAGTGATTTGCAGATATTTTCTATGCGAACGCAATTCGTCGTAGCGTGATCTACAAGTGCGATGTTACATGGCAATCTTTATGCTGTACTTATATATACATACATACCCCACATGGGCTCGTGGACCCCACTGTGGAAAACAAAAATAGACGCTCTATCTCTCCAACAAGCATGTCGTAAGAGCCGACTAATTTAATTACACTTTTATAGAATGCAATTTTTCGGTATATGGCTCTTGCCAGGGGCCGCAATATAGCCCAAACATAAATATGGTCTAATGGCTGAACACGATTTCAGGGACCTCTCCACAGGTGATACTCATCCACATGATGGCACTTTGTGTCATCGGGTGTTCATCGGGTGTTGGTGTGGCTAGTGTGGGAGAAAAAAAGGACAGAGCAGATATAATGAATTTGCTACGTCCAAAGACGTTGAGATAAATGAGTTTGGTACCTCTCGTGAGCAGGCCTAACCTTCATTAGCCAGGCTTCTCTAAATCTTCAACCTGTTAGTTTCACGTAAATCTCCCCAAGTAGAGTCGGTCACTTTTTTAATAAACACGTTTGTTGAGCTGGTCGACTTTCCTGAAGGTTCCTGGTGTGTCCCGCTCTGTTGTTTTCTTTCTGCGATGTCTTGCATTTACGTTTTCATTCCGAGAAAGAGAATGCAAGTGAAATAGGTTGCAGTACTCTCTAGAGGAGTTGCATTAGGACAAGTTTCTCAATGTTTTTGGAATTTTAAATTCGCTGGTGTGCTGAAATATACAACACGTGAGATCAACGGCATTGCAGAACGCCCCTGTAACCTTGCGACAAGATGAAAGGTCCCGGAACTACCAGTCATAAGTGATCTAGTGTGTATTTGGGCGGGTTGTGGGGATATCAATGTCAATTTTACCCGCCAGGCTCTAGGCGCACCCTAACCCTCCCCCTTCCCTACACCAGTCATCTTATGTTATCATACTGTGTGTCACATACCATGTTCAGTTTTACTGTAGTGTACGCTGTGTGGTGAGTACCAGGGCCTATTATCAGACACTTTATGATGATCACCGACATAGGACTCTTTTCGAGAAAGAAAATCAAATGTTACAAATAACAAAAGACACACTAATACAGATACACTGTCTATAGCTGGCGGTAGACGTTTTAGGACGTAAACATTAAATATAAACTTTCATTGGTAAAATTACAACCAGCAATCTGAAATTACAGCAAATAATTTAATTACTGGAAATCTTAAAAGACTTCATTAATACGTTTGCCAGTAAGCGTGTACAATGTTTTGTCAGCCTATAGTTGCACTTATGTGTCGTTAAAACCTCAAGTCCATAAGACAACATATTAACGCTAGTTTAAATGTTCGTTCATTTTCACGTGTTATACATTACTACAGTAAATTGCAGCGTAAAGACTGGTTCACAAGCGTTTACAGAATAAGTTACTAAAAGAAATTAGCTAAAGCTCTTTAGGTCGACTTATACATCAGGTCGACATGAAACTTCATGAACAAGATTCGAAACGCATCTCTGTATTTCGTACTCATGTGGTGATAGATAAATATATTTACTGACGAGTTAATAGCTTCTAATAAAAGACCGCATCCACCCATCATTTTGGCTGCGTTGAAGTATTTTCTGTTTATCGAAAGGTCGGGTACAAAACCGGCTGCAAGCATTATGATAGTAACTGGGACAAAGCAGGAGATGAAGAGTACTGAGATAAAGACTACCATTTTGGCGACCTTCTTTTTACGGGTGGACATGTTCTGTGCTTGGGCATTATTGGTAGTTGATCTGCTCCACCTGGAGCTCTTTTGTAGTTGGACACTTAAAATGACGGTGCAAACAGAGATGATAATAAAGGCACAAAATGTAATAAAAAAGCTGTTAATAAAAAATGTAAAAAGCTCAACATGTTCTTTATCGTCTCTGACAATAAGTCCAAAAATGGATTTGTTTCTTGAAGTTACAAAAATGTCACCCAGTCTGTTGACGACGTATTCAGGTGTACCGCTGAATGTGAAGATGATGAAGACACAGATAACGCCAATCCCTGATCTCTTTGGAGTGATTATGTTTTTTACCTAAACGAAAGATAAAATACGTGATTGCGATTGTTATGTCAAAACAATCTTGTTTAACACAGGTCGATTTACGAGGAATTTATTATAATAAGCGCTAATTGTAGGAACGTATTTTATTACACAATGTCATCTTCTGGCATTACAATATAAATAGGGTTTGCACTTGTCCATATAGTGCAGGTAGTTCAATATCATAGATTGAATCCCGTCTACTACCAATGGTTTTTCTCGTCATCGTTCGATTGGCGTTTTATTTTCGGCGTCCTCGCTCCCTTACAGCCTTAATTTTTAATTTCAGTGTATGCTTGGAGATTATATGCTCTTTTTCAATATAGCGCCATCGTCTCTGTGATGCAACTATTTAAACTAGTGGTTGCCCAGACATTTCCTGCAATTCCTCCTTCATAGCACGATCCGTCCGTTATGTTACCTTCTCTACAGTAAAAAAAAATGCTAGAGCTGGTTTTGCAACGTCCTTCAGAGGATAGGCAACTGGCACATGCTTGATGCTGTTCTAAGTGGAGCACGAAATGGCCTGTAGGGCAGATATGAAACTTTTGCATGTGATAATTCTGTATTTAGCAACACTGCAATATTAGGAGCTTACACAGCTGAAAACATAAATGCTACTATTGCTCTAAAGTTAGGGCAATCTCCAAATGCTACTATTGAGGGTATTTTTTTAAGTTTTAAGCGCCTGAAAAAAAAAGGAAAAGGAGAAGAAGAAGAAGATGACGAAGAAGAAGAAGTAGAAGAAAAAGAAGAAGAACAAGAACAAGAAGAAGAACAAGAAGAAAAACAAGAAAAAGAAAGAATAAGAAGAAGCAAAGTATGCCTAGAAAAAAAAAAAAATGCGAAATAAAATATTAATCTTCATTTCTTATTTCATTTCTTTTTTTTTTTTTTCCCCGACGATGTTTCGAGCTAATAGAAGGTAGTTGAGGTGCTTTGAATGCCACATTATTTTCCATGAGCATTATCTTTATATAGCTCTGTTACATATAGTTTCTTGCAATAATCAGTAACATTTTTGCGTCTCCCGGTGCCTCTCTTTTCTCACTCTCTCTTACTCTTCGTTATTAAAAATTTAAATAAAACCTACAAACTGTACAAGAGGCTACCTCCCTTTGAACCGTCACACTAACCCTAATGGGGTTTTCGCGTCCACATGAAAACTCATGTCTCAAACTATACAAGGTTGAATAACATGTCTAATAAGACCCTAGCGTGGAAAAATACTTGTAGTGTTTGTGTACTTTGACACTCACCTTCAAAGGAGTCACCACACTTAAACATCTTTCCACTGTAATCATGGCAGTGATACAACTGCTGACTCGTACAAATGCTAAATGAGGCATGGCAAACACCAGATACATGACGTCTAAGCTCTCAAATGGTAAATCAGCCTCAATAAAAGCCGGTGTGCAGAAGATGCAGATCCCAAACAACGGAAAAAGGCTGGCTAAATCAGACACTGATAAACCTAGAATTAAAGAACAATACATAATTGCCGAATAGGGATATACGAGGAAAAGTCGATAAGAAAGTCACAAATCGTTATGGCATGGTATGAAAATGTAGTTGGCAGTTTCTAAAAGTGTCATTAGGTGACAGCAACATCGAAATTTATATCTCTGTTCGTTAGGTAGCTTTGAGTGATGCGTGAACAGAAAATGGCGATGTTATACAATGTTAAAGGATTGGGAAGATGGGGGGGGGGGGGGGGGGGGGGGGGGGGGGGCATTCACAAGGAAATGCCTACTGTTTTTGCTGACAAATATTTATCCAGTAAAGCGGTGATTTGCTGGGGGGGGGGGGGGGAATTCTCAAAGACGCTCAAAAATGGTTGATGATGTCCGATCTGGTCGACCTGTTGTGACTGCAACAGACACATCTGTGCAGCGAGTGGAGGAGATGATTATAGGTGACAAGCAAGTAACGATTGACACTGTAGCAGCTACAACAGTGTGGTCACATGGTTTATCATACAACATATTGTATGATCGACTAGTGGGAGACATTTCGAGAATGGCGATGTATATGCATTTGAAGTGAAAATGTGGTATTAAAAACATATCTAGTTCTGTGCAGCAGGTCTGGAAGGACTGATACAAGGATGGGACAGGGGCATCAATGCTGACAAATAAAGGGGCAGTGAATGTGTAAAAAAAATAAACATTTTCAAGTTCGTATTTACTTTATAAACAACTTTTTGTGACCTACTTATTGACGTCCCCTTGTATGTAAACAGAAAACAGACTAAATTCTTTCAATATATATAACTTCGTCTTTGTTACCTCTGTAAGTAAGGCAATGTCTATTTTGTTTGGTTCACAGCTAGGCGGTTAATATGTATGCCTTTCGGTTTAACACATCCACGGTTAATGACTTTTACCACAGGTCTGTTAAGCAGTTGGGGGATTGGCAACAATGTTTCTACATATTTCTAATAATTATATAAACCACGCGATATCACTAAACGTTAACATTCACGCCCCTCCCTATTTCCCGTTCTCCCAACCTAATTACAAACACGGTTAATGCTCGCCGTGTTGAGGGTGAGCAGGAGTAGTATCCGATCCCAAGCGTGAAGATGAAGGTTAATATAGCTAGCACAGACAACCCGAACTTAGAAGGTTCGATATCATTCACCTGTCCCTTACTGATAATACGTCCATCCCCTTACAGAGGATTCGGACCTAAGTCTGCTTCATGACATTCAGTAGATTCTCAATTTCGGAAAGTACTGACTTATGTTTTACCCCACCAGGACATCACACGAAGCGATAAACACCCGTTGGCATAAAGTGCCACCATGCATATATTGATCACCCGTGAAGAGGTTACAGAAACCCAGTTCAAATCATAGGAATGATTATATCAGGTACCCTGGCAAGAGCCATGGTGGGCATACCGGCGCAGACAGCCCAGTCGCACACCGCTCTCGCTCGCTTCAAACCGCCCGATCAGCCACGTGTGTCTCTCGTTCGCTCGCTAACTTTTCATTCGCAGCCTGATTATCGATAGCTAGATACTGGTCTATACTCGCTTGATTTTTGGCTGAGTTTGGCTCGACTACGCTATCGGTGTCGTCTGCCTTTGGGTTATTAGCAGCCCGGGAGCACATCATTGTTGAAGAGCAAGTCGTACCAGCCATTTGTGAAACGATTGTCTCGTGAACTGCAGAGAAAAGCACGCTCGGTGTACTTTTCAGTTCACTTAACGAGCCTTCCCAGACTCTGCAGGAATCGAGCTTTCAGTACAGACCGCAATTGATTTTTCCATCATGGGAAAAAAAACAGCAAGCAGCCGCACCTACACCAAGGAAGAGAATGGGCACACCCGCAGCGTCTCAGCCAGCATCACTGGCAGGCGCCCCTATCGCGGCGCCTCGCACAATTATGCCAACAACTGAAGCCGCCCCCATCGTGGCGCCAGCACCAAAAGCCTCCCATATCGAGGAGCCGACACCTGAAGCCTCCCCTATCGTGGAGCCACCACCTAAAACCGCCCCAGTCGTGGCGCAGGGACCTACCAGCACCCGCCTACTAAAGCAGCAGCCTGGATACCACACCACAGACATTATACAGTGCTCACGCTGCAACAGGGCGTGGCACACCGCCGCGACCTGTCGCAATGGCCATATTTGTCGGTACTACTCGGGGGCCCACGACTTCAAGGAGTGCTCGCTAGCGAAACTCGATAGCGACTTCAAAAAGCCTAACATAAAGCGGAATTGCAGCAACTGCTCAGGTGCACACAGTGCGAGGTACCTGGGTTGCCCATACCTTAAGAAGTGCAGGAGAGAAATTACAGCCGCCACCGCCAGAGACACATCCCAGGCGCCCAGACAGCAAGAGGCAAGACCGCCGAGAAACATACCAAGAGACAGACAAAATGATAAGGCACGCTCCGCCACCATGAAAAACGATATACCGCTGTAATAAATCTTGGTCTACTTGAAATGAAGCGTGGTCTGCTTGGAATGAGTCGATGCTACACTTGGAATGAACCTTGACGTAGACCAGCTTTAACATCTAGGGTTGACAACACACACTAACGCTCAGCTTCTTGGTACATTCTGTCAGTTTATTCTCGTCCATTTATTTCACATGTTTAACATTATTCACACTTTATCACTCGCGACATATTCGAACATTAAACATTTGCTCAACATAAAGACGACATCTTCAAATACTACAACCGTCTTCTCTGACTTCTGATGATCGACTGACCACGAGGCTAGCTCGGGCTTTCCCTCGCTTCCTCGACTAGGCACAAGTATCTCGTGCTGTCCCTTGTTGCACGGACTTTCTGCTTGCCACCATGTAATCGTGAGGACCATGCACAGCAGGGTCATCACACTCTCCCCCCTTTTTAACAAAATGACACTTTATGGAACATCAAGTGTCATTTTCATTTAACCAGATATAGTAAATCAATTTAATTGTATTCCCACTAGGGATTATGGTTCCTGATTATCCTCAATTACTGCCCTTTAAAACTGCCTTTAATATTTACTGCCTGCTTCCCAGTACTGAGCTGGTGAAGAGTTTAAACCATCTTTGCACCTATTGCGTCTGTAGTATTGTCTAGTCACTATATCTACTCTATCAGGTTTAAAGTGAAATGATGATAGTGATGATGATGATCAGCTTTGAGATATTTATTACATAGAAAATTGGATTCAACCAATATTTCTACATCACCTTTCACAGGGTGTTAAACCCCAAGGACTCTTAGCCGATATGATAGTGGTAAGATATATTTAACATAGTGCTTCTAGTTTCCCAAAAGCTCTATAACACCTTTTACAGGGTAATTACCCAACCCCAAGGAATCTACCACAGAAAAAAAAAAAAAATGCATGTTGAGATATTTTTTCATAGACTAAAGTCTCACCTTTCACAGGGTAATTACTCAACCCCAAGGAATCCAACATGAAACAATGATAGTTGAGATATATTTTTCATAGATCTTAGAGTTTCCTCCAAGTCTATAACACCTTTAACAGAGTATTTAACCCCAAGGAATATCAGACACCTTTCCCCCTTTAGATGGACACAGATGAGTTCAACTCCTCTACTGTGCTTGTGCTTTGATGTGTGTACTCTTTCTTTACCATCAGTATGTCTATTCAGCATCAGTATAACTATAGCAGTTTATAATCTTGGGTGTCGTGGACCAATTTACCATGTCCCTGTGCTGTACACCTATGCTAAAACATTTCAAATTGAATTTATCTAAATCATTCTGTGGAAAAAGATTTCTATATGATCTATCGCTAAATCTTGATCTAATTCTTTTGTACTGTTCCTGGGAAGCGAGATTGTTTTTTTTTTTTTTTTTTTAACTTTTGAACTATTAACTCTGTTATTACATGAATACTAAACTATTCCTAATGAACTACTAACTCTAAGTTAAATGCATGTACACTATTAAAATACTACCCACAAATCTTTCATTCATCATTCATACCTGTTTTATTCTCCTTCATTCCCATTCATTCCAATAACTATCCTTGATTTTGATCCATCCCTGCAGGCTGTGTGTGTCTTGCTTGTACTCTGGCGCTTGCTTTCAAGGTTGTCATTCCTTGGTTTGCTCAACAGTCTGTTCTGCTCTGGGATCTTTCATGGTAGGATAGCTGGTAATCTTGCAAATATACTGACTAAAAATATTATAATTCTATAAGTTAACAATACTATTAACAGTGTTCAGTGACTGCATACACATATGCCACCTTTAAAATAATAATTAAACAGAAGGTGTTCAATATACACAGTATGTGGCTGTTTTTTATAAATGAAATCAGGTGTTTATGCACTTTTTTAAAATACTTCATCATTAATTTGATATTTATTTACACAAAACTTTAGGTATGTAACATAATCTAACTTTCACAGTAGCTATCACAATTGTGTAAACACGATGTAATACTGACGTTTTTGTTGTTCTTGATTGCGTTTAGACAGTCGGAATGCTTCATTATTCTCGCATTCTTTATTTTATGATACGTTTGGTATTCGATGATCTTGATGTCGATTTGTATAGTTGGTCTTGAAGTGTCGCTAAATATTTGATGATTTTGAGATGTTTCAATGGTCGATTTTGAGGTGTCTGGAGAAAATAATTTTGTGTTCCTTGATGGTGATTTTGAAATTTGAATAATTCGGTGGCTGATATGTTTCTGTTCATTCACTGTACAGTACTGGTTGGTGATTTCTGATTTTGATTGAAATTTGATAATCTTGAAGATGAAGACTGCTAAACTGTCAATTCTTGATGATTGTTCAGGTTTACTCTTGATTGTTTGGTTGAAATAAGACAATCTTGAAGGTAAGAATGATAAAGTATTAATTCCTGATGATCGTTTAGGTTTACTCTTGGTCGTATGGTTGCAGGTGGTTCTATGTAGCTTCTTGACTGATGATAATATTGAGCTTCATGCATGGTGATGTTAGATTGATGATGATGTTCAGGATGATGGACTGTATAGTTTCATGTTCGTAAATAATAATACTTCAGTTGATGGTAATTTTCCTTGAATCAGCTGTTATTTTTGTTGATGGAGATGACTTTGTTCCCAAACTCGTATGTCTTCATCAGAACAGTCTCTAATGTTGAAGTCTTTGTATCCCAGAATCACATCTGTTCCGATGTTGTCCGTTACCACTACTTTCAATGGTCTTGATATATAGGGCGACTTCAAATAAATATAAGCTGTCCAAAATCGCATAAAAAAATCTTCTCTGTTTATACAGTAAACCATTTCTCCGCTATAATCTGATTTTTCTAAAACATTTTCATGTACGAAAGTGGTATTTGATTTTCTATTTAATTGCATTTGTGCTGGTTTCTTGTTTATCAAACATTTAGTTGACTTTTCCCAATATTTCTGACTTGTTGCTCTGTGGAATTGATCATAATCTATATATTTATTGCCCTCTAATAATGAAAATTCTTTATTCATGGCTTGTTTATCTATTAGTATTTTACAGTCTGATTTTTTCACACATTGAGTTGCTTTTGTCTCGACTGATGTCATTGTTGGAATAGTGATATCCTTTACTTGATTAATTTTCATTGTTTCTGATTTTGACTTTTTATCTGTTTCAGTGGCTGCTGTCTTTTTCGTTTCAACTTTCTTGTTTGTATTACTACTTTTGCTGGATTCTAGCTCTGCAATCAGAATTTCGTTCTTTATCTTTTTAGTTCCTGGACATTTCAATTGGCTTTTTCCTATAAACATGATATGTGGAGCTGTAACTTTTCCTTGATTCTTTCTCCAGTAGCACAGTGAACAATCTAGAGTAGGAATACCTTCTGAATCCATTGTAACTGAATTAGTTTTTGCAAACAAGGATCTTTTCTTGTCTTTTAACATCTGTTTCCCAACACAGTGTTTTACAATATGTCCGAATGCTTTACAGAAGTGGCACTTTTTAAGGTTATTCTTTTGTTTATTTTGCCACTTTTTATTTACCAAGTCTTCAATATAACTTGAATATTTAGGATCTCTGTCGCAGATAGTCGAAGAACTGTGCTGGTACTTACAAAAAATGCACATCTTGATCTTCTGGTTACTTATCGATGTATCTTTCATTGTTGTCGCTGAAGATACTTGCGACATAGTGTTCTTACTTTTTATCAACCGTTTAGATGCCATTCTGATAAACGCACATTGATGTTAAAATGTCACTGTGGTTATAAAGCTTAACGTAACTTTTGTTCCCAAACGTAGTTCATAGTTTGCTGGTTTCCGCGAAACAATAATCGTCACAAATCTGATTTAATTCACAAACTTGATTTATAATATTTACGATATGTACCTTTGGTAAACATGAAACTTCCTGAATCCGCAAAACTTGGTGATACGGTGTGTGGCAGGGCGTAGATGACACACCGGTTTTCATTGGTCGGTAGCTGACCTGTCGGCGCTTGCTGTGTTAATTATAGGCTCTGCTCGGGTGAAGTACACTGTTTTCCGCATGTTTATCTTACCTTGGAAGAAACAAAAATGTTTTCCTATGCTTATGGTCCGCGTGGTTTCTAATTTCCTTCGGACAAGCACCCCACTTGTAATAAATCTTGGTCTACTTGAAATGAAGCGTGGTCTGCTTGGAATGAGTCGATGCTACACTTGGAATGAACCTTGACGTAGACCAGCTTTAACATCTAGGGTTGACAACACACACTAACGCTCAGCTTCTTGGTACATTCTGTCAGTTTATTCTCGTCCATTTATTTCACATGTTTAACATTATTCACACTTTATAACTCGCGACATATTCGAACATTAAACATTTGCGCAACATAAAGACGACATCTTCAAATACTACAACCGTCTTCTCTGACTTCTGATGATCGACTGACCACGAGGCTAGCTCGGGCTTTCCCTCGCTTCCTCGACTAGGCACAAGTATCTCGTGCTGTCCCTTGTTGCACGGACTTTCTGCTTGCCACCATGTAATCGTGAGGACCATGCACAGCAGGGTCATCACAACCGCAAATAGTCGACGAACTGAGAGGCCAAATCACAGCACTCCAGAAAGACAGAACCACCGCGGCCGCTGAAAGAACGGAGACCCTGGAACTGATTTCCCTACTGCTAAGGGAGATCAACCACCTAAAGGCAGAAAGGCTGGCATACTCTACCCAGCAAACAAACAGACAGTCATAGGACGCAGAAAACCTTCAAAAGACCAGAGAGCTACTTACCAGCCTCAGAGCAACCCAGGCAGAAGAAGAATTACGCCGCCAGTCAGAGAGATAGAGATTAGCGAAGGAAGGAGCTGGCCGAGATAAATGTACGGGAAGCCGCATGCCGCGAAGCCGCCCAGCTAGAGAAAGCCACCGCAGAAGCCGCAACAGCAGCACAAGCAGCTAAGACGGAAAGAACCCTGCTAGAGACAGAAATAAATGCCTATAAATCGCCAAATACCAGCAAGGCTAACAAAGGCGTCTCCACTGACAACCCAACAATGAAGCATCAGGCGCAAATGACTGAACCAGAAGACGATAAAAACAATAAAGAAGACTCTGAAGAGATCTCAATCATCACAGACACAGAGCAGTCAGACGGAGAGATCATATCTGATGAAGAATATTCACAAACAGAGCAGGAGTTTCAGACTGCTAGCAGTGCACCGCCCAATGAACCCGCTCCGTACGTTTTCGACAAGGAACAATTTATAAGAGACCAGGAAAAACACTATGCACTAGAGAACGGCCAAGTATGGAATGCAGAACAGCAAAAATGGGGCCCACTGCAAACCACTCCCACCCAGAGAAACAACCGAGGCAGGCGACGACGACGCTACTAACGTAGCAGAAGCCAAAAACCAGAGCCGCCATCTTCCTGGAAAAACCAGCCCGCCAAACGAATGACGCCAGTGCGCCACAAGAACCTGACAACAGAAGCCAGACATCACCCATCCCGTTCCAGGCCACCCAGGCATATATGGCTGTCCTTTTCATGACTGCCATGTCCACTCCCTAAACCTGCAAGCCGCCCGCCAAACCTACGCTGCTAACATGTTGCAACAAATGAAAGAAAACTCAGGCGGAAACCATCGCCACAAAAGAAAGAAAGTCAAGCTCAGATAGCAATTAACCCGTTCTTGAGAAAACAGACCATCAGGCGGTTATAAAAGGACCAAGCTTTTCTTTTTGTTTCTTTTCGAACGAACGAACGAACAAAAGCCATGGTGGGGCTTCAAATAACGAAATATTGGGTCCTGAGAGGACGGAACCTATATGTTTCATAATTCAAAAAGTAAAGAACACGCATGCTGGCTTCCGGCAATGACTGTTAAAATCTGTGTGTATTAGGTTATGCATATCAAGTAGCAATAAAACAGAAGAATAGACTGACTGGGTGATAATAATTAGATAGTCGTGAGGCATCTAATTTAAAGAGATTGAATTTTTAACGTTATGAGCATAATAAGCCACATACTGATATGTTTACTAAGTACAGCAATACCTCACTATTTTTTATACAGCTGTGTGATCATGAACCTCAGTTTTAGGTATAATTGAAAAAAAAAAATCTCGATTCCCCATCCCACCGACCACCCTCCTCCAATACACACATACACACACGCACATTAATCCAACCGCTATATCGTAAAATACTATTAAATGGAGAGCTTTTTTTCAGAGTCGTAGAGCATGTGTCAGAAGGCTCAGAGGTAACAACCTGATACTAATAAAGTGGTTAAGTAATGTGCCAGCGGAAAGAAAGAAGGAGAAAAAGAGAGAGATAGATGATAAGGAGAAAGGGAGAGAAAATTGTGATTAGAACAAAAGTCATAGTAGTTCCCCGCTAAACAACAAAAACAGAAAAGTAAAGAAAAGACAGGGGTTCTTCGCAGAGATCCCACATATTTCACCGAGACCCTAACTATATTTATCTGCATAATAACGTTACATGACGTCGACCTAACTACATGGGTACACACACAAATTCTATCTCTTAGCAAGAATACAAATGAAGATCTATTTTAAAATCATCTACTGAACGTACCGTGACCCGAAAACAGTCAGACCACGAACGTTACCTGTGGTCGCCTTACCTGCCGACCAGCCCATTGTGCAAAGCATCAGTAGCTAGGTTAGGCTTCCACAAGTTGGTCCGGAAGTCAGATAGGTCGCTGCAAGACTAAACAAAATCTTTTATACCCAGCGAGCCAGATTTGTCCCATGTTATCGTCTAACACTAATACATTGTAATGTTTCCCCTTTAGCCTGTTGGCCATTTTCAAACCAGAATAAACTTAAGATCTTCAGGCTGCTGAACCTTAGTCTTTTTCGTTTCCACCCTATTACACGTCGGCTTATTATTTTTGATGACCTCCCGGCAACTACACAATAAATAACATCAATTGTCTAAAAATCCTCCCCCAACTTCTGTTCTACATCCCACAGAGTAACTGTACATAGCTACTTGGAATAAAATCCTTCTAACATCATGTAATCACTAGTTACTTGCAGTATCATCCAATAACATTCACCAAAAATAGCTGACATTGACATATGATCAAAGTATGACTCGTCCCAAGGAAACAGGATAAGGAACGTATAAGTCCTAAATAGGAAATTACAAAAGATGGCAGTAGTCATAAAACATCCAGTGAACATTTGCGTTCGAGTTTCAGCTACCATCTGTAAAATCACTACAAATCTCCCATCTACATCAATAATGGCGATATCATCGGAACACGTTAGCGTGTGCGCTTGGGTCCGAGGCATCATCACAGTAGAATAAACTCCTATCTAATCCGCTCTTCGCTAGAACAATGCGTTAAACACATACGAAATCAACACATACACACAACAAGCAAAACCTTAAAAAAAAAAAACGTTACTGCAATAAAAACATAGTCATTAGCTAACTTCCCGATTCTTGATCAGTTGGATTTCCCCTCAGACGTCTAGTTCTGCGTAGATAAGTTGTCATAATATTTGATACCTCAGCCGCGGGGTTTACATAAATTACTTCTTCCACCACGCTTTGCCTTTGTCACCACCGCGTGACAATAAGAAGACGTTTGCCTTTGTCAACACCGCGTGACAATAAGAAGACGTTTGCCTTTGTCATCACCGCGTAACAATAAGAAGACGTTTGCCTTTGTCACCACCGCGTGACAATAAGAAGACGTTTGCCTTTGTCACCACCGCGTAACAATAAGAAGACGTTTGCCTTTGTCACCACCGCGTGACGTTTAAAGGACTTTCCACTCTTTTACCTCAGCTTCGGGGAAGCCGGCAAACTGACATTTTCGTTCACTACCCCAGCCAAAGGCCTACAATGGACATTGTATCAGCCGCAGGGCCTTTGAGAGACATATCGGACATTACCTCGGCTTCATGAAAGGCCTACAATTGACTGATCGGACATTAACTCGGCTTTGGCATAGCCTACAAATAAACATTTTTGTTCACTACCTCGGCCAAAGCCCTACAATGAACATTGTCTCGGCAGCAAGGCCTTCGAAAGACATCGCACTCTTGTCTCGGCCGCATGGCAATCGGAGACCACCACTTTTGCCAATGTCTCGGCCGCTCGGCCATCAAGAGACAATCTTCTCGTCACTGCCAACACCGCTTGGCTTCCAAGTGACATTCAACAATTACCTGGGCCGTAGCCTACAATGTTTTGATTGGTACCAGCAATGTTAAAAACGTCATTGCTTAACTGGCTCGGTTGGTGTACTTACACAAGGCTGCCTAATATATAAACAGACCTACAGTTAAACCTTGATGTGGAGACAAAAAAACAAAATAAACTGACCCCAAGTTCAGGTCGAGACGTATACAAGCCACTCCGTGGACAATAGACAACAACCACTCCTAGTCGACTATAGACACGGACCACTCCTAGTTTAACTTAACAATAGACTCCGACCACTGCTAGTGAAAACAAAACTAACATCTGATCACACAACAAAACTACACAAGCCGCACCTATACAAATCTTAAACCAAATTAAAATCAACAGGCGATAATCTGAGCCGACTAGACCATTTCAAATTAAACTACTCCACAACACTACTCATCCGTGAACAAGATGATATAAAACCTAACTAAGAACAACCCAAGTCTTCGATAACGAAACCACACAAGTGGGCGAACATATTCGAAGTCTGAATGAAAAGAGCACGTGGGCGCCATTTAAAAATCAATTTTAAAAAAAAATCACTATAATTACCTGCCCAAACTAGAACTCCTTCGTGAATTAAATCCTGTAACATCTAACTAAACAAATATCCAAAGACTGCATAATAGAAGCCCCGCGTTGGGCGCCATTTGTGACAGCGGGAAGAAAGAAGAAGTAAAAAGAGAGATAGATAATAAGAAGAAAGGGAGAGAACATTGTGATTAGAACAAAAGTCATAGTAGTTCCCCGCTAAACAACAAAAACAGAAAAGTAAAGAAAAGACCGGGGTTCTTCACTGCAGAGATCCCAGATATTTCACCGAGACCCTAACTATGGATATCTGCATAATAACGTTACATGACGTCGACCTAACTACATGGGTACACACACACACAATCTCAAATATATAGCGATCTACCATCCAAACTATCTCTTAGCGAGAATACAAATGAAGATCTATTTTAAAATCATCTACTGAACGTACCGTGACACGAAAACAGCCAGACCACGAACGTTACCTGTGGTCGCCATACCTGCCGACCAGCCCATTGTGCAAAGCATCAGTAGCTAGGTTAGGCTTCCACAGGTTGGTCCGGAAGTCAAATAGGTCGCTGCAAGACTAAACAAAATCTGTTATACCCAGCGAGCCAGATTTTTCCCGTGTTATCGTCTAACACCAATAAATGGTAATGTTTCCCCTTTGGCCTGTTGGCCATTTTCAAACCAGAATAAATTCAAGATCTTCAGGCTGCTGAACCGTAGTCTTTGTCGTTTCCACCCTGTTACAGTAAGATTGAGAGGCTGGCACAATTAGGCTGGGGAAAAAAACAGAAGTAGCGGAACAACGAAAACATTAGGGCGGAGTTTACAGTTGATGAAAACGAAGAAGACGAAAAAGAAGAAAAATAATAATAATAATAATAATAATAATAATAATAATCATAATAATAATAATAATAATAATAAGAAGAAGAAGAAGAAGAAGAAGAAGAAGAAGAAGAAGAAGAAGAAGAAGAAGAAGAAGAAGAAGAAGAAGAAGAAGAAGAAGAAGAAGAAGAAGAAGAAGAAGAAGAAGAAGAAGAAGAAGAAGAAGAAGAAGAAGAAGAAGAAGAAGAAGAAGAAGAAGAAGAAGAAGAAGAAGAAGAAGAAGAAGAACAAGAACAAGAAGAAGAAGAAGAAGAACAACAACAACAATAACAACAACAAACGAATGAACGAAGTTTTTTTTTTTTTCAAGAAGAAAAAGAAGATGATGATAAGGAAGAAGACTAAAAATCTTTATCATACCTAAAAAATTGATATTTGTGGAATCTTTTAAACCTTGCTTTACAAAACAACAGATGTTGATAATGTTTGTTACTATACCAAAGATGACTACTATCTGACAAACAAAAGTAAATAGGAAATATGTGCAAATTAAAGCTGTTCTATCATCTAGATAAAATGAAAAATCAAGCTCCATTTTGAGCGACTGATTGCTGTCTTGATGCAGTGTGTCTTAAATTCAAAGATGTTACACGTTTCTTATGATAGTTTATGTAGATGTTGAGAAAATTGAAAAAATGGGAGAAATCATCTTACGAATAGTTACATAAATAACAAATAGTAATTTAGCACCGTAACACTACGTTTGATTTGTCTCTGTTACAACGATGGGTTTTCAACCGCACACTCCATAATTGTTCTCTTGAAAATCAACAATGAAGAAATAATATGGGTGATTTTGAAAGAAAAAAAAATCCTGTATTTTGGTGTACTATTTCTTTGCACAGAAAAGGAGAGGATCAACACACACACACACACACACACATACACACATATAAACACACATACACAGTTCTACCATATGTAAATTACTAAGCATAATTGATGCCGCTATGTTTAAAAATATATAGTTAATAAAGAATATAATAAAATAAATATATATGCAAGATTGATGTCAGAAATTACACACAAACATTTATAAGTAATATTACTGTTATTTTAGATGTCTATGTAATGCATTTAGTGTGTTATTTTCCTGACAGTTGCTATGTTATCATCTAGTAAGTATATGTGTCAATGGTGTAATTTGTAAATACAAATGACGTGTGGCGAGTTGCGTTGGAGTTGAAAAAAATGGAATACGGTTAACTTGCACTCACAATTTTAAATCAATAAAGGGCGTGGAGATACAGACAGCTCCACCAATGTGGGCATACCTGACTTCGCCTGGCCCCCTTCTGTCTCAGAGTACCTGAGGATTTTAGGTTAAGTAATCCTGAAATAAAGGTTCGTGCCAAAACGGACATAGGATACTGGACTGTCACACAGTCACTGAGAGAAAAAAGATTTGAGCTTTTGAATTAAAATAGTATAGATACAATCTTAGAATACCATGGATCAAGAAGGAAAAAAAAAAACATCGACATTCTAAACGCGATAAAAATCAAGGAGACCTAGCTCATAAACAGAATCCGGTCCTCAAAGTTGAAATATTTTGGCCACATCAAGCGTCATGGTATCTTGGAAAAGACGGTGAAGAAGTGTGTAGATTGTAGAAGGCGAGACAGGGGCCGACCACCACGAGGATGGATACAGGATATTGAAGATGCATTTGCATTGAAAGCACACGGGGCCGGAGAACCAGCTAGCGAAATAGATACTATGATGCGTGCTGAGAAGAGAGCGACGTTCTTTAAGGACTTACTGAATGATGTGAAAATGCAATGTTATTCCGACAGGTTTCACTGCTGTCCAGCAAGCTATAAGAAAAAAAAAAACATTATAATTATTCCGATATCCTCGACACAGTCTAATAATGTCTTATTTTGTCAAAAACACGTATTTCACTTGCAGCATTAAAGATTTAGCCACACCGGTTATTGGTTTTCGCTCTTCAAAGGTGTTGACATTGTGACATGTTGATTTTCTTTCTATCAGACTTACGTTTTTGGTTCTGCTATTTTGAGAGCTGGAGGGCCAACAAGCTTTGAAAATTTCACAGGACAGTATACATAGCAGGAGTCCACAGGGCATTAGTAGAATATCCTTCGTCGACAATTGTTTTTGACCGTTACCATCCTAAACAATCTCGGAAGATGGGCCAACCTAGATCTTGACGCCAGGTCCCAGTAAATGTCCTTCTGCGCTTAATGGAACACATATTATCGGACGAGACAAAGGTGTATCAATAGGTTCTGGTGAGATTTGGTTCATTTGAAGGTGGTGTATTGTCGCTATGGGAGCAAGCTATATTTAACGGTCGAGTGACAGGGGAGATCTGTCACACACACCGCTGCCCCAATAGTATGCTTATACAGTAGTTTTATAGGGCTGATATGCTGTGGTTGGAGATGTGTTGGCAGAGATATTGAAGGACACTTGGGACTACAGCTTTTCGAGGAATGTTAAGTTCTTTCCTACTAGAGGCCCGTCCCCCGTAACGTTCCTTTGTGACCAGAGCCGGCTTAAAGCTCTATCAGCAGCTCCCCCTCCCCTAGCTGTTTTAAGGCCCGTTTACGCTGATTTCTTCACAATCCTAGCTCCTTTAGCGCATTATAAGAAGATGTGGAGACAAGACCTCTTGCGCCTACCTCGACGGCGATGAGTTTTACTGCGTTCGTTTTGGCTCTCCTCAGACCACCCGTGAGATCACTGTACTTCTCTAGCTTGTACATGTGCTTTTCGTCAATTTGCGACTTATACGGCACGGTTAGCTCGATCAGGATGAGTTGGCGTTTCTCCACAGAGTATAGGACTAAGTCAAGTCGCATGCTGGTCTTCCATATTACCTCTGAGTACCTCTCGTGACCAGACATGTCGACAGCCAATAACCAGTCAAGTACTGATGGAGCGTATGCAACGATGCCGGACTTCACAAAAATTAAATTGACTACCAGGTCTAACTAGCCTTGAGTAGGCTCCAGATGCAGTTCTAATAAGTAAAGGCGGCCGGCGTGATGCTAACCACCTCACCCACCAAGTGACGATTGGTCTATAATACTACAGGTCTAGCCCTCTTTTCCCAGTACGCCTAAAGGCGTAAAAATTGGGACCTTTAATTTACTTTTACTTGCGGGCTAGTCAAAACCTGTTCGACGGGTCAATTTTTGCCCGCAAGCCTTAGTTTGCATGGCTTTCATGTCAGAGCCCCGTGTTTAAATTAACGGTAAATAAATATATTTTGTGTCTGTGTGGTCCAAATGTAAACACCCTGACCTTCAGTTTGAGGCGACTGCAGCCAGGCGGCTCTAAATCTCCAGACACAGTTCACACCCTAACCGTCTAACCCCCGCCACTACCACAATCTTTTCCTACATTTTACCATACTTTGTGTTACAAGTTTCAGTTTTACTGTAATGTACAATTTGTTGCGAATACAAGGGCCTATTATCAGACACACTGTGATGCGTAGCGACACAGAACTATTTTATGGGGAGGGGGGGGGGGGAAATGTACAAATAACAAAAGATACACTAATCCAGATACACTGTCCACGGCTGACATAAAAAGTAAATGTAAATATTCAATTGTAAAAAAATTACAAGCAATCTGAAATTACAGCAAATAATTTTACTAATGGACATCTTAAAGGACTTCAAAAACACGTTTGCAAGTCAGCTAGTACACTTTTTTTCTGCTATGTTTCACTTCTGTATCGTTAAAACCTCAAGTCTCTTAAACAACATATTACTACTAGTTTAAATGTTCGTTCATTTTCACATATTATACATTATTACCGTAAATTGCAGTGTAAAGAACGAGTTTTCACGCCCAACAGTAAAATATGCTATCCTTCAGTTTGATGCTACTGCACTAGCCAGGCGTCTCTAAATCTCCATGCGTTTAGGTGCACTTTAATCTTCCCAAATAGAGTAGGCCATCATTTATTCATAAGTTTGTTGGGCTGCACTGTTGTTTACTTTCTGTAATGTCCTACATTTAAGTTGTCATCATGAGAAAGAGAATGCCTGTGACAGCACTCTCTAGAGGATTTGTGTTAGGACACGTTTCTCAATGTTGTTAGAGTGTTGAAAGCGCTGGCGTGCTAAAATATACATCTGATATCTACGGCATTTCGGAACACCCCCCGGAACATTGTGCCAAGGCGACAGGTTCCGAAACTACTTATTAGAAGTGAACTAGAGTGTATATAGGCTGGCGTGGGGGGAGATCACCGTTGCTTTTACTTTTCAAACTTTGGGCAACCCCTAACCCTTCCCGTATTTACTATCCCAATTATGTTTTCATACTGTGTGTCACATACATTTTTCAGTTTTACTGTATTGTAAACATTGTAGTAATTACCAGGGCCTATTGTCAGACACTTTGTGATTTGTACTGACACATAACTATTTTTCTAGGGAGTAAAAGAAAACACACAATGTTACGGAAAACAGAAGACACAACAATCCAGATACATTCTTTACGGCTAAAAGTAGACATTTTGAAACATTAAATCTGAACTTTTATTTGTAAAATTACATCAAGCAATCTGAAATTACAGCAAATAATTTTACTTATAAAAAAGGTAAGGATTTCAATAATACGTATGCAAGTCCGCTAGTACACTGTTTTATACACTGTTTTATCAGCCTTTGTTGCACTTATGTATCGTTAAAACGTCGAGTACATAAGACAACATATTACCGCTAGTTTCAATGCTCGTTAGTTTTCACATATTATACATTACATAAATTTCAGCGTCAAACGAGTTTACAAGAGTTTACGAAAAAACGTGTAAAAAAACAAATTAGCCAAAGCTCTTTATGTCGACTTATACACCTGGCTGTCTTTCTTCTTCTTCTTTTGTCAAAATCTGCTTGTGCCGCTAGGCGTCGCAGTCTATCAGATGATCGGCAACCGAGCCAGGGCGCGCTCAGTCGCTTCATATGCCGTGATGTTATGAAGTCTCAAGTTGTCCGTGACTCCTTCAATCCATATTCTTCTTGGTCTTCCCCTGCCTCTTGGTGTTTCCATTTTCATGTTGTATGCTCTTGATGCTGGCATCGTTGGTTCCATTCTCATTAGGTGACCAAACCATTTCATTCTTTGCTTCTCAATAAATTTAACAATGGGTATGGTTCCAATAGTTCTTGTAATCACATCGTTTCTCACTCGATCTCTTCTGGTTTTATTCGCAGCCATTCTCAAACATCTCATTTCACAGGTGGTTAGTCTTCTCTCGTGTTCTTTTGTTAATGTCCAAGTCTGACATTGATAACCTAATGTCGGTATAAAGATTGTATTTATAATCTGTCTTTTTATCTCAGCTGGGACAGCAGGGTGTTTTAAAATTGGGGCAAGCTGGTATGCGACATTGTTGGCTTGTTGGATTCTTGCTTCGATCTCTCTGTCTATTTTACCATTGAATGTAAAGATACTTCCCAAGTATTTAAATTCTTGCACTTGTTTTAGGCTGATATCTAGAATCTTTATGTCGATGGTCTGTTGCTCTCTACTTATGCTCATGACTTCTGCCTTTTCAGTATTGATCTTCATATGATGCTTGAGGCAACTGTCGCGTAGTAGGTTTATGTGGTCTTGCAGCTGTTTACTATCACTGTGAAATAGGCATTGATCGTCGGCAAAGAGCAGCTCATTGAAGTCCTCCTGTTTATCGACATCTGTTGGTGTTATGTCTATTTTATTAATATTGTCCATAAATATTATGAAAAGTAAAGGTGATAATACACAACCTTGTCTTACTCCTGATGTTACTGGGAACCAGTCTGCGATGCCAGCTCTTGTTCTAATGGCGCTTTCACTTTGTCTATAAATAACCCTAACACAATCTAAAATTGTTCCATTTATACCGTAGTTTTTAAGAACTTTCCATAATAAATTTCTGTTTACTCTATCGAAAGCTTTTTCTTGATCTATGAAAGCGATGTTCATTTGATGTCTGTGTTCTATTGTCTTTTCGCTAACTTGGGCTGTCTTTAAACAAGTAAAAAAGGGATACGAAATTAACGATAAATATGAGACATGTCTTCGATTTCTCCCTTCATCGTTCCCATTATTTTGACGAAACCTTATACGGTATCTGCTGTGTGTATATATTTCTTGTTCTTCATAAACAAGATTCGAAACGTATCTCTATATTTCGTACTCATGTAGTGATAGATAAATATATTTACTGCCGAGTTTATAGCTTTTAATAAAAGACCGCATTCACCCATTATTTTGGTTGCTTTGAAGTGTTAATTGAAAGGTCGGGCACAAAAACTGCTGCCAACATTATAATAGTAATTGGTAAAAAACAGGAAATAAAGAGTATTGAGATTTAGACTACCATTTTGGCAACCTTCTTTTTACGAGCGGACATTTTCTGTGCTTTAGCATTTATGGTAGTTTATCCGCTCCATCTCGAGCTCTTGCGTAGCTGAACACTTAAAATGACGGTGCAAACAGTGACGATAATAAACGCACAAAATGGAATGGAAAAATTGTTAAAAAAATATGCAAAATGCTCAACTTGTTCTTTATCGTCTCTAAATATAAGTCCAATAATGGATTTGTTTCTTGAAGTTGAAAATCTTTCACCCAGTCTGTTGACAACGTAAAAATGTGAATCGTGGATGTGAAAAAGATAAAGATAACGC
The DNA here is from genome assembly GCA_905116865.2 of Candidula unifasciata. Classification (NCBI taxonomy): domain Eukaryota; kingdom Metazoa; phylum Mollusca; class Gastropoda; order Stylommatophora; family Geomitridae; genus Candidula; species Candidula unifasciata. The sequence goes on from CAJHNH020001348.1 coordinate 45,678, forward strand.
CAATACCAGATCTGTTTGGAGTGATGATGCTTTTTACCTAAAAGAACGATGAAATAGGTATTTACGTTTGTTATGTTAAAACATTCTTGATTATGTTGATTAGGCAACCAAAGGCTTTCAGTCTAATTCTCCATTCAGTTCCATCCCGTGTAATTAGTTCAGTATCATAGATTGAATCCCGTCTAAAACCCATGGTTTCTCTCATCAACATTCAATTGACGTTTTCTTTTCGGCGTTCTCACTCCATTAATGCTTTCATTTCCCATTTCACTGCATGCTTGGAGATTATATGCTTGTTACCAAAATAGCGAAATCGTCTCTTACATACAACTATTAAAACAACCTACAATTCCTACATTTCCAACAATTCCTACTTCATAGCACGATTCGTCCGTTATGTTACCTTCTCTACAGTTCAGTTTCACATAGACAGTGGAGCTACATGAGCTACATTGTAGCCTGCGTGACGTCGTCTGCCTTTCTATTTGTAATGATATCATAGCGTACAGAAATAGTTTACAGGAAAACATTATAATGTCTATTGTCAGACATGGTTTGAATGAAAACATTCAGATGTCTATTTTTTTTTTCCTTTTTACATTTCATCCGTGATGCAGCTCTAAATAGAGCACGAAATGACATGTAAGGCCTACATTGAACAATCGCATGTGACAATATCGTATTTAGTTAAACTGTAACATTGAGAGACTGGACAGCTAAAAACATTGCTACCATTGCTCTGAAGTTAGGACAAGCTTCAAATGCTGCTACTGAGTGTGCTTATTTGATGTTATGAACGCGTGAAACAAAAAATCAAGAGTAAGGAGGAGATAAAGAAAAAGAAGAAGAAGAAGAAGGAGAAGAAGAATAAAAAGAACAAAAAAGATTAATTAAACATCGTCACTTCGGAGAGGGAGAGATGACAAGTGCAGGTTTTTATTTCCGCTATGCATGAGTATAGTGTACATTTTTTTTAAATCACGGAATTGTACTGTGGGTTCCATCACTGGTTAGGTGATGAAGTTTTATGTCGGGTACACACTTAAACTAAACAGTCCGTGGGGACAGCATGCGGCGCCAACTCCTTAGGCTACAACGACCTGTACAGACAGTAGTTACCGTTTTGTGTTGTTGTTGTTGCGACGGTGGTGATGGTAGTGGTAGCAATAGCACTGGTACTCAATGGGTTATGTGGTAGATGTTACACTGGCCACATTTACTTCTCAGTACAGATTAATGCTACCCATTTTTGTCTGGGTGGACACGGATGCCAAGCTCAATTTAACAACAATATTTCGTCAGGCGATGACTTCCCCATACTTCGTAGAGGATGACATGATTGGGGGTGGGGGTGGGGGTGGGGGAAGGGGTTTGATGCAGACACTGTTAACTGAGAGAGCTTAAAATTTTTTTTGACATTTCTCATTTTTTAACTATTTATATTTTAACAATGTCGCCACATAATAATGTTTCAATCATTCGGAGAGGGAGATATAATTGGGCAGCTGCCTGAGTCCTTGGTAGCGTAGTTGTCTATTTTGCGTGTTACGTGGGTGACTGGCGATCATTGCCCCGCTAGGTGATGAAGAATTATTTTTGCCTTTAACTAAGCGCCTGACACGTTTTGTTGTGGTTTACAGTTAGGCTGCGATATCTACGTCTTCTTTCTGTTCGATTTAGGGGTTTACAGCTTGCCTGCGATAGCGGCGACGAGATGTTGGTCATGTCACTGGTAATCTCTGTTCGCCTTTGAGAGGGCGGTTGGAACGTTGTGTTGTGGTTTACAGCTAGGCTGTGATATCGGACCCAATCTCTTTAGCCTTAAGTAGTATATGTGTACGTATTCCTCCCTTCAAGTGGTTGACCGGTGTTTAATTACCCACTGGGTGCTAATTTTTCCTTTTCTCTCAAGAGTACTGTTGAAATGTTGTGTTGTGATTTACAGTTAGGCTGCGATATCTGCACCTTTCGCCCAAACACATCCGATTTTAGTAAAGTTCCATTTTTCCTCCCCGCGATGATTAACTATTCGTAGATGACCGAAGCTGTTAACTAAGACTGCTTACAGTCCAGTTTACTTTGGGTGGACACTGATGCCTAAGTCATTTAACATTCATCCCTTCGGAGAGGGGAGATGACGGGTGGGGGTTTTTATTTCCGCTATTTGTGAGTATAGAACGGACGATTACTGTGGGTTTTCTTTTTCTTTGTTGGGAGCTCAATTACACTAAACAGTCCGTGGCGACATCATGCAGCGCTAACCCCTCTGGCTACACCTACACAGACAGTAGTGACTGTTTTTTGTCTTTGTTCTGAAGGTGGTGGTGGTAGTGGTAGCAGTAGTACTGGTACTTGATGGGTGATGTGGTAGCTGTTACACTAGCCACATTCACTTCTCATTACACATTAATGCTATCCATCTGTATCTGGGGGGACACGGATGCAAAGCTCAGTTCAGTTACAATATTTCGTCAGATGATGACTTTCCCATCCTTCGGCGAGTATGATATGATTAGTGGGGGGAAGTGAGGGGGGAAGGGGGTGGGGGTTGATGGCAGACACTGTTAACTGAGAGAGCTTAAAACATTATTTTAAAGTTATCATTTCTTAACTATTTATATTTTAATCATTTCGCAAAGTGATGATTTTTTATTTCTTCGGAAAGGGAGATATGACTGGGTGGAGGGGAGAGGGACGGGGATTGAGGGTTATGACAGACACTGTTAGTTGAGAGCTACTTTATTTCTTTTCCATTTCACCATTCAGGGCCACAGCAACGCGTGGCAGGGCACAGCTAGTCTATATTAATAAAAATGTTAATTTTCCGCGTTTGTTAGAAATAGACCTAGACCCTATTGAACTTATTGCTTTTAATTTTTCATACAACGTTGCCTTTAACTCAAAGCATGTTTTTTGTCATAAAAACCAGGAACGACGTAGCTCCAGCAATGGTCAAATCATTATTTGTTTCGATGCTGACCCGGATTTGTTTTTAGTTGATTGGCCACCTTCGACTGCTGAGCAGGGCTGCCAATAGATGCCTTTCTCCCCAGGATCAATCTCCAACATTTCTTTACCGATCCCTTTACAATTTTCACACACGTTGCCTTAGATTCCGTGCGTGTTTGTATGTATGAGTTTTGCACAAACCACGAATGACGTAGCTCCAGCAACGATAATTTATTAGTGGTTTTCATTGAATTATTTGTTTATCGAGGCTAAAGCATCTGTCGTGCTTAAACAGGTAAAAGTTATATACCTCTAACTGACCAACAAACTGGCATTTAAAAAAAAAGAAGAATAGTTGAGTAAGCGGTATAAAAATATAAATATGTAAGAAATGAAATCTGTAAAAAAAAGTTTTAAGCTCTCTGAGTTAACAGTGTCTGTCACAACCCCCCCCCCCCCCCTTGCCCCTCTTCCCTAATCATATCTCCCTCTCATTATGTTTTAACAATTATCACTTGGCGACATTGTTAAAAAATAGTTAAGAAATAGGAACTTTAAAATATTATTTTAAACTCTCTCAGTTAACAGTATCTGGCAACACCCCCTCCCCCCGCCCTCAACACACCCTTGGCCGGTAACAATCATATCACCCTCTGCAAAGTATGGGAAAGTAATTGCCTGACGAAATATTGTTGTTAAATTGAGCATGGCATCCGTGTCAACCCATACACAAATGGGTAGCATTAGTCTGTACTGAGAAGTAAATGTGGCCAGTGTAACAGCTACCATTTAACCCATCGAGTACCAGTAATACTGCTACCACTACCACCACCACCGTCACAACAACAAAACAAAACAGTCACTATTGTCTGTACAGGTTTTTGTAGCCAGAGGAGTTGGCGCTGGGCGTAAGGCGCAGATGTCGCAACTTAGCTGTAAACCACAACACAACGTGCCAATCACCCCTTAAGTGGACAAAAAAAATTAGCACCCAGCGGGAAATCGAACACGGGTCATCCACGTAAAGGGCGGAATACTTACAACTCTACTACCGAAAACTGAAGACTTTATGTCAGATGTCACAGCCTGGCTGTATACCACAACACAACGTGCCAACCGCCCTGTCAAGAGCGAACGAATATTACCCCTGACATGAACATTGAACATCACGTCGCCGCTATCGCAGGCTAGCTGTCAACCCTAAAATCGAACGGGAAAAAAAGCGTAGATATTGCAGCCTAGCTATAAACCACAACAACACGTGAAGCCACCCAGTTAGCCCCCCACCCCCCCCCCCCCCCCCCCCCCCCCCCCCCCCCCCCCCAAAAAAAAAAAAAAAAAAGGAAAAGAAGGATATCACCCAGAGGGGAATCGAACTATCACCCGTGTAAAATCGTAAAATGCTTACAAACAACTACGCTACTAAATACGCAAGCATTAAGTAGAAATGGAAGTATAGAATAATAAAGTAAAGTTCGGTGTTACACAGTGAAAGGTGGCCAACCGACTCAAAACAAATCCGGGCCGGCAACGAAACAAATAATGATTTGGCCGTAGCCGGAGCTACGTCGTTCGTGGTTTGTGCAAATTCTCTGACAAAAATTCACGCTTGGAATCAAAGGCAACGTTGTGTTTAAATTTAAAAGCAATCGGTTTATCAGTTTCCGAGTTTTTATCTAACAACATCGGACAAATAACATTTTTAATAATATAAAAAACTGTTTTGATGAAGATATGTTGGACAGTGAAAATGTGGAACATACCTTTATGTAAACACTTTTATTATTTTTTGTAATGATTTTTTGTCGTTTCCAACACACCGGTTGCCACTGTGCGGAGAGCATCCTTGTCTACACCTTTCTAAAAATGCGCTGTGTGTTAGTTACAAACACGGCATGTGTGTACAGCTGATTCTCCAGAAAGCTGAATGCAGCAGTGATTGCCTACACCTCCATTCTTAAACTATACTTCGTGATATCATCTGTATATATAATCACTGTACTTCGGCGTCTATTGTCATAAATTTTTTGTTAAACTTATTGTTAAACGTGTGGAACTATCATGATTCCATGATAGATACCGTATATCTGTGAAAAAGGTGGCTTTATTGCCTACCCTGGATCGTGTACTCGGACCACAAGGAGTTTGTCACCATGTAGCCGTGCAACTGGTTCAACCAACTTAGCTAGCGCGATGTGGATTCACATACTATACCTGCTATTACAGTTATAAAAATAATCGTTGTTTACTAAATAATACCACTTATCTGTAAAATTCGCTGCTTTGACATAGTGAGTGTTGTGTATGCTCTGTGTTTAGTACATAATTGTGTATAATTGTGTGTATTGCTAAACACAGTAACAGTGAATAAAGTACAGTTTTAGAAAAATAAAATGTGTGTCACTGGGTTATGCACAAAATAATATTTTTCCAAACGTAGATGCAGGAAAGGGGAAAAGGTTGGGGGGGGGGGGGGAGGGGAGGGGGCGCGGGATAGGGCGGGCCATTTCGTAAACAATGCTTTTGACTGGCATTCGTGTGGTTTTAATAGAATCTTTGAATTCAAACAGCATGTTATTATATGAGTATAGTATTTATCATAATGTCCCTTCTTAGTGTTTGAAGGTTTGACAAAGCATAGTATCATGTTAGTTCGCAAATATAATTCCTATTTACCTATAACTCTCCTAAGATTGTTCAGTGTTGTCAGTTTGCTTGTTTGTCGGCTATGTTTTGGGTCTTTGTCACAAACGAATATATCTTAGTGGTATGACACAGAGACTGCACATTATGACATGGCTAGATACGAGAATCAGTCGCACATTTCACGTTTTGCTTTGACATTTTATCTAGATGATAGAACAACAAAGATTTGCACCTGGATTTTGTACTCTGTCCTATGTCAAATGATAAATCTATTTGGTGTCGTAACAAATATTATCAACATCATTTGTTTTGTGAAGCAAGGTTTTAAAGAGCCAACCAACATAAGTCTTTTAGGTATGAATGGGTTGTGCAATACTCACTTTTGGCCATACGTTTAAGTGTTATTACTAATTAATGTTTGCTATGTTTTAAAAACTATCAATTTTATTAGGACAAGATATGCTTGAAACACCGTGTGAAAAATACTGATTAGTGAAGACGTTTACCCATGGACACAACTGCCAGTCCTACGGACAAAAAAATAGGGGCTTGTTAGCTGACATATTACATAAAGATTATCTATCTATAATGGACAAATAGGGGAGTGAATACTGACATTTTAAAGTATCTGAACTTCGAGGAAGATTGGCTCATAAGGAAGACTGACTATTCAACAGCGTCTTGTCTCCTTTTTTTAACAAACGGTAATGCGCGACATTTGGTGCAGGAGAGCCTAACATATGAAACCACAACATCGAGCCTAAGAATGGAGGTGGAGGCGGTCACTGCAGCTTTCCGCTGGTTAGAGAGCACCACACACACACACACACACCACGCCACACCACACACACAAACACACACACACATCGTGATTGTAACTGACTAAGAAATCATGCTGAGGAAAATCAGAACAGGTATGCTTCGTGCAGAGCGGCATGCCTGGCTGCGGAGGACACTGGTGAAGAGTATTGTCTGTATTTTCTTTCACCGGGCACGTCGGTGTGTTGGGAAATTAACGGAAAACAGACTGGCTGGCTCTGCACAAATTGATGGAATACTGATGCATGACAAGGCAGACGTCGTTAGTGCCTTGTGGGATAGCGTATACAGTTCAGTGGAGCAGATAGATAACTACAGTCTGGTGAGATTGATGCAGGGACAAGTGACGAAATGTTCTTGCAGATGCTCGAGGTTCAGAGTAAAGGCAAGACGACTTTTAATCAGAATACCACTGGCATCATTAGTATCAAAACTCTTCGCTGGCTGCTGAAGATGGGGACGAAGAGCTAATGGGAATTCCCTGCGTGCTGTGATGTCAGTTCTTGAATCAAATCAAAGTAAATCATTGTCTCGGTAGCTGAATAATGTTGGTCCTGTAAGGAGCCATACCGGATTGGGAAAAACGAATAGCAGAATGCATGTCATTAGGAAGGAGAGGCAGGGGAAGACTAACATAAAGATTGGCACATGCGTCATTGAAAATGAAAGCGCACGACGCGGAAGAGCCGGCGAGAGACTGAGGTTTTTTTCAGGCAGACCATGATGAAAACGGCGTTTTGCAAAAGACTTACTGCACGATGATAAAGGTGAAGACTATTGGCACATTATTCTAGAACGATCCTCTGCTCTGCCTTCCCGCACACATCAATGAATTATGACTGAAATGATCTCAGAGAGAGAGAGAGAGAGAGAGAGAGAGAGAGAGAGAGAGAGAGAGAGAGAGAGAGAGAGAGAGAGAGAGAGAGAGAGAGAGAGAGAGAGAGAGAGGTACTTTTTGCCCAGGGCGTCATCTCAAAGGGCACGATAATTTTGGGGGGATGAGGGGGGGGGGGGGGGAATCTAGCGTAACGTCGAAAGTGTCACATAAAGAAAGACTTGATAATTTATAGATAATTCAGTGAAACTACAAATGTAAACCGAACAAAACACACAAAAAAATAAAGTAAAATAAACGATCCTGCACCATGCCATCAGCCGTACTGGGCATATTTGACTATACCTATATTTTCTAGACCAATCGGAACTTAGTGGATGATGTGATCAGCATTATACTAGCCACTTTTATCTCTGAGGACTTTACCTGATAGCCGTTTATAGAAGGGTCTACATTGGAACTAGGGCTGTACCGAATATTCGCTTCGTATTCGCTTTGGGGCCGAATAGTGGACCTATTGACTATTCGGTATTCGGCTGAATAGTTGCGGTCGAATACGAATAGTAGTTACCTTACACCCGCTTCTGCATACACAGCCTTAATACTGACAACATGGGACGATTGGTTTTGTTGAAAGCTAGTGCAGCTTTCATGCATTAACTAATCTATCAGTGACAATTTCCAAGTTTAGTTACTTGTTATAATACTTAGGATTCTTTCATTCGTAGTTATTAGTTACCACGGACTGACTGAAGGATGCAAAACATTAAATGTTTTTAAATGTTTACTATTATGTACGAATACTAACTAGACATGGAAAGAATAAACTCCGGCCACATCCAAGTCGATCTGTCAAGACTTGAGCTCACGACTTTCGGATCTGCAGGTGAACTCACACACATCTCTTGTTATGTTTTCAGGACTATCAGTGTCTGATTTAGGCAGCCTTTTAACGATGGTTTGCACCTGCATCTTTACAACGCCAGCATTTATTGAGGCGAATTTACCATTTGAGAGCTTAGACGTCCAGTATCTGTTATTTGTGATGCCTCATTTTGCATTTACAAGAGTCAGCAGTTGTATAACTGCCCTGATCAGCATGGAACGATGCTTGAGTATTGTGGCCCCTTTAAAGGTTAGTGATGAAGTAGGCTGCCAAAAGATAAATGTCAATTTGCATTTAGAACTAGAGAAACATATCTAGCCGATGTCATTACAACACATGCTACTTTTACAGACTTATCAAGATAGATAATTTTCTAGTACCTACAACATGCTATAGGAAATTTGCGAAACTATGGTAAACTTAGAGAAACAACAAATATTGTCTTTAATGAGAATGGTCAATGTGACTACTAAAACGTATTTAAACGTTCTTATTTAAATGATTTTTCGGTGATTATAACGTATTTTCGCTTATACTCGTACTTAAAAAATTGTAAGTTCAAAAGTAAACTAAATTATACTAGAGGCAGTTGGGGTGTCAGATACTGCTGGTAACTCTGCCACGGACACCAGAGCGTTCTTTTTAGAAAATTCACTACCATTAGTTTTGTTTTGCCACCAGCTCTCTTTCGTGGCTCGTTTTTTTTTTTTTTATTGTGAACATATAACAGCTGACAGTTTTACATGTTGGCTAAAGCGAAGCCTGCCCAAATTTTTTAAAATCATGCGACTTAGGACATGCTTTTTCTGCATTTCAAGGTCAATACACGTTTTAAATTTTGGTTAAACGGGAAACAATGGCGATTACCAAAAGGCTCTGGGGACAACGTCCAGCAAGGCAGTGCGCTTGTGACGCCTTTGTTATTAACTGCGCAAGAGTCCTCTCGGCACGGCCATATCGCTGGATGAAGGTGATCACACGCTAGAGACTTAGATTGAGGCATTGTGCAATTCTTCCCCACTTATAATAATCGAAACACTCATCCTATGTAAAAGTTCTTCATTGTTATATGTTGCTTTTACATTTTGTATATTTCAAAGTCCTCTTTGAGATGTTTCTACTACAGAATGCGTCTCCTCACACACACATACACACACACACACACACACACACACACAACAAACTCCT